>CM038214.1:355975402-356262332 GCA_021442155.1 Cymbidium sinense | reverse complement strand
GGTTAAAACCCTCTTCTCCTATTTTCCTTCAAATTTGAAATAATATTATTCCTAGTTCTTATTTTATTATTGGGTGGAGAATTTTAAGGGATTATATTCATTGACTCTTTACTTTTGGACAAAGGTTTTATCTACCCTAAATGCATGCGCTACTTTCATATTGAGAATGTTAGTCATGTGTTTGTTAATGGTGCCTTTGCCTCTAAAGTTTGGGGGTTGGTATGAGGATTTATATATGTTAAATTGTTTTAATGGTAATTTAACTTTCATGCAACCTCTTGACTCTTATTTTCTTAATGCTATTAAAGGGCATATCAGAATTGTAATGGTTGTTACTTTGATTTGGTTTATTTGGCTTGGTAGAAATGATGCTAAACATCATACTGTTCCTATGAATCATAAGAGGATTATTGCAAGGACTAAATAAAAGATTTTTTTTATTTACATAAGGTTGTTCTTCCTAGTGGTACTACTTTTAGAGGTTGCAAGTTCATTGCCTCGAAAATGGGTATCCGATTTCTTTATTGTGACTCGTCTCTGGATTATAAAATTATTCATTGGATTAAGCCTCTTAATTGTATTAAAATTAATATTGATATTTGCACATAACAAGTGTGGTTGTGGTGGTATTTTTAGGAATAATCTTGGGAATATTATCTTGGATTTTTCCACTACTTTTTCTATTAGTTTTATTATTCTTCCTATATAGATGGCTTTTTATCATGCTCTTAAGCTATGTTTGGATAGAAATTTTCATACTATTTGGTTTCGATGATCTTTGAGATGGTTGTTGATATCATCAATTCTAACCATAAGGGTAATGCTGATCTTTTTTATTTAATTAGAAACATTAAAGCTATTATCTCTAAATTTTCTTTTAAAATTACTCATATTTTAAGAGAAGGTAATGCTTGGGTAGATTTCTTAGCTAGTTTGGGGTGTAATTTCTCTGATTTTACTTTGTTTACCAATGCGAATAATCCTAAGAAATTAAGAGGGATGTCTAATTTGGATAAATCTGGTTTGCCTTATGTTAGATTTTCTTAATTTTTCTCCTTTTTTCTTTTTCTTTTTTGTTTTTGGTTTTCCTGGGGCTTCTACTTGGGAGATTAGGTGGTTTTGGTTTGTTCAGTTACCATTGGCTCCTATTCTTTCTTGGGGGTTTATGTTATTATATTTTTCCTGTACTTTATAGGTTGGAATGTTGGCTTCTGGTGTTTTGGATGTCCGGCTGTTGTCGTTTGCTACTCTTACTTTTAAGGTGGTATCTCTTGTGGGCTTATTCTTTGGGTTTTGGTTAGTTGTTTTTTTTTCTTTGGTGGCTTTGTGGTTGGTATCGTTGAGCTTCTTGGTTTTGGGGTGCCTTCTCTGGTTGAGATGTTGGTTGTTCTTCATTCATTTCCTTTTAGCTAGTTGTCTTGATTTAGTTTTGGGTGTGGTATTTGCTTTCATTTATGGCTTTGGGGCCTTATTTTTCTTATTTTTTATTTTGTGTTGCTATATCGTGCTTAGTTTTTATCTTTGTCATCGCTTGTGTCTTAGAAAACTTGTTGTGTTACTTGGTTGATGAAATCAAAAGAAGAAATGTTGAATGAATTTGTTCTCTGTTAAAAAAAACCAAAACCCTAGACCCTCAACCTAAACCTAAACCATAAAAATCTTAAACCCTAAATACTAAACCCTAAACCCTAAAACTATAAACCCTAAATCCTAAACCCTAAACCCTAAACCCTAAACCTTAAACCATAAACCCTAACCCTAAACCCCAATACCTAAACTTAAACCTAAAGAAACTAAATAAATTAAAAAATAAACTTAAACCCTAAAACCTAATAAACCTAAACCTAAACCTAAACTCTAAGAATGGGGAGAACCTTGATGGTGGGAACATTATCATCAAGCAGGCTCAGTCTAGAACTAGAAGTGGAGCCGAAGGTGGAGGTGGCAATTATCTGTGTGGTGGGGGGAGGTCTTTGAGGTGGATGGAGGTGGTGGTGGTGGTGATATGGTGGCGTGAGGAGCAATGGAGGTTATAGCTGTGGTGGTGGAGGGAGAGATCGGAGATATGATGGTGGATCCCACTACTTGAGAGGCTGGCATGGTTCTGATGGGAACTGGAGAAACTAAAGGAGGGCCGATCCAATCAGCTACTTATGGAACTCTTTATTTATAGTAGAGATGGCTCTAGTTATCTATGGATTTTTATTTGCTCAATGCGTGCTCATTTTTTATCAATGTCATCGCTTGTGTCTTAGAAAACATGGTGTGTTACCTGGTTGATGAAATTGAAAAGAAGAAATGTCAAATTTGAAATTGTTCTCTATATAAAAAAAACTAAAAAACCCAAAACTAAAACCTGAACCTTAGACCTAAAACCTAAACCCTCAACCCTAAACCCTAAACCCTAAACCGTAAAAACCCTAAACCTTAAATTCTAAACCCTAAAACCCAAAACCCTAAACCCTAAACCCCGAACCCTAAACCCAAAAACCTAAACCCTAAACCTACCTAAACCAAAGCCTAAACCCTCTCTAAACCCTAACCCTAACCCTAAACTCTAAACCCTAAAAGCTAAAACCTGGCCCTAAACTAAATAAAATGTAATAATAAAATAAATAAAATAACTAAACCAAAATATAATATAATAAAATCTAAACTAAAACCTAAACCTAAACTTAAACATAAACCTAAACCAAAAAAGAAAATAAAATAAAACTAAAAATAAAATAAAATGAAACATAAACTAAACTAAAAAATAAAAAAAATAAATAAAATAAAAGCTATACCTAAAATAAAAATAAAATAAACTTGTAATAAAATAAAATAAAACTAAGTAACATTGTTTACCTTGTTCATTAACCTGAACCTGAACCTGAACTCAAACCTAAACCCAAACCAATTCAAATTGTTTCAGTATCTTCTTTCTCCTCCATTTTTTTGGTTGCTCTAGCGAATTCCATTTCTTGTGTGAAGGCATGTCTCCTTTGTGGCTTTTCCTTTGTACATTTTGGCTGGAGATTACATTTTGACAACTTTGCTTAGCTTTTGGCTTCTCGTTGCATGTGTCATGGTTGACCATGGCTACAATTTCTTCTTCCCCTTGGGAAATTTTGAGATTTATGCTACTCCCATTAAGGTTTCTGACTCTTTGGGGGTCTCTGGATTAAATCCATCACTAACTTTGAAATCTTTTAGGTTTGTTCTTGTTGTTAAGGCCAATTATGCTGGTGAGTCTCTCGAGCTTATCTCTACCTCCTTTCGGGGTGTACCCATGATATGTGTTCTGATTCGGTTATGTAAAGGCTTGCAAAACCTTTTATATTCATGTTGGTGGGTAAATTTGCTTTTGTTGTCTACTTTGGAGAATATTTGATCATTTTTCAATAGCTTGAAAATCTCTAGTATCTTTTTTGTCAGATTGATTGATTTCCATCATGTCTTGATTCAGCTTTCAAAGGACTTAGATTAATCTCAAGTTGATGCATTGTGAATGCTATCATTTGAATCCCTTCATGTGGCAATATACATAATATGAGTTTGAAACTTGGGATGATTATCTCATTCCATTCTTCTTTTCCACCTTTAATTGAAGAAAATTGATCCTTGATGAAATGGAAATTTGGAAAACTAAGGATAAAGTTTCTAATTTGATTGTTCACCATTGCTTTTAAATGGTCCTAATCCTTCTCTTGCTTCTTCATCTAATTTTAAAGATTTTAAATATGATACTTCAACATAATAATGATTTGGAAGAAGGTAAGTGCCCCTGATGGTTTAAATGTGCATCCTTATTCTAAACATACCCCTATATAATCTCTATCAGAAGGTGATGTTGTGAATATGATTAATAAATTTCAAATAGTTTCCCTTAAAACTAAATTTCCTAACTTTGCCAGAGTTACTAGATTTGGCTCTTATGCCCAAAAATAAATGGTTTCTTTCTTAATTTGGAATGTGAGAGGGATTGGAATCTCTATTAGAAATAGATAAAAATTTAGTTTGTTTTCATAGCATTTCTTTTTGGCTATTTTGGAACCTTTTCATTCTTCATCTAACATTTCTTTTGTTGTGAGAATGATTAGTTATGCTAATTTTTTTTTTCTTCTTCGAGCAATAAAATTTGGATTTTTTAGAATAGTAATGTTCTATAGTTTTTGGATGATTTATCCCAAGTTATGATTGTTAGATTACTATGATAATGGTGTTATTTTGGCACATTTGTTTATGCTTCTTGTAATAAAATGGTAGATGGCTTCTTTGGAAGGATCTTATTAGTTTTCTTCTTTGATGCTCTTTTGTGTTAGAGCCTTTAATACTATTCTTCTTCTAAATGGTTGGTGGTAATGCTCCAAACTTATTTTCTATGGAAGATTTTTTAATAACATGATCTTTGATTGACATCTTATTCATTGGATTTAGTGGGTCTCAATTTGAATAATTATAGACTTTGGAAGGCTAGATAGTTCTTTTTTAATCATTTGTCGATTAATCTTCTCCCTAGTACTTCTATGGAGCACATGGAACTTTTTGGAATTCCTTGCTTATAATATGAATTATATTTAGTAAGTCCTCCTCTATTGCTTTTCTTCCAAAATATGTGGCTCGTGGATGATAAATTTTTGGATGTTGTTGCTTTCTATGGGGGTGAACCTCTTCATCTTGATGATTCTATTTTTGGGATGAGGAGACTATGGTTTACATTTAAAAGGCTTAAATAATGCCTTACTTGGTGGAATTAACATTGTTTCAAGAACCTTTTTATCAATATTAAAGATATGGAGAATGAGGCTATAGTTTTGGAAGATGTTGTTGTTTGATCATTCTAAAATTCATTTGTTGGATCAAAGATAGGTTAATATGTTTTAAGATATGGGAAGAGACCTATTGGCAAAAGCTTCTAAAATGGATCTATGGTGATCATAATACTAAATATTTTCTTGCCATGGCTAAAAAGAAAAAGGCTATAAAATACATTCACAAAATGAAAATTAATGATGGAGTTTGGTGTTTGGATAAAAAGGAGCTTACTGATTTTGTTGTTTCTTTTTATAAGGAGCTTCTGAATAAAATGTTGCTTATGGTGATATTTCTTGACCTGAAGTTATTCTTAATCTTATTATGATGATGATAACATTATACTTTCATCCTTACCTTCTAAGTTTGAAATTAGTGATACTTTATAGGGTATGAATAAAGACTTTGTGGCTAGTCGATGATTATACTACCCTCTTTTTCCAAAATGTTGGATTATCATTAAAGAGGACTTAGTTAAAGTTGTTCTTGATTTCTTTAATGGTACTGCCCTTCCCAAATATTTTGCTAGCACCTCCATTATTTTAATTCCTAAAAGACAATCTGAAGTTTGGAGTGATTTTAGGCGATTAGCCTTTGCTTTTTTTAAATAAACTTATTTCTAAGATTTTCTAAAAGCTTGAGTATCTTGCTTCCAAAATTATCTCCCCAATCAAATCGATTTTGTTAAAGGGAGATCCATTTGATAATGTTTTTTAGAGATGATCCATGATTTAAATGCCAATGTTCACGGAAACCTACTTTTAAGCTTGACATTTCCAAAGCTTATGATAATATTGGTTGGGTTTTCCTATATAAAATTTTGGCTTTATTTGGATTCTCTAACCAATTTATTTTTTAATTAAGAATGGTATTGAATTCTTGGTTTTCTTTGCTTGTCAATGGTGAAGTGCATGGTTTCTTCTCTTCTTCTCATCTAAGCAAGGGACCCTCTCTCTCCTACCCTTTTCATTATTGTTGTGGAATATCTTTCTAGATGTATTCAACAGATGTTTAGTAGAATGCCTAACATATACTATAGAACCATTGGTGGGTTTCCCATTTCTCACCTTAGTTTTGTTGAAGATTTCATTATATTTTGCAATGCCTCTACTCTTTATATTAAAACATTGTGTAAGTTTTTAACTATTTTTGGTAAGGAGAGTGGCTTGAATATTAATCTTGATAAAAGTTGTTTTATTACTATCTCTTCTATTTCCTTATCTAAGATCAATGCTGTCAAGAATATTATGGGTTTTTTGCATCAAATTCTCCCCTAAGTATCACGGGACTCCCGATATAGAGGAACGAAAAGATCTTCTTTATTTGATGAAGTTATTCATAAAATAAATAAGAAAACCTCCTCTTGGGAGTTTCATTTACTTTCCTTTGGTGCTAGACTTATCATCAAAAGTACCCTTTGCTCTTTGCCTCTATATCTCTTGTCTACTATTATTCCTACCCATTCTATTATTGAAAGGATCAATAGATTCTTTAATTTATTTTTTTGGGGATCTAACTCTCCTATCAAAAGATTACATTGGGCTAGTTGGCAAAACTATGTGGTCCTAATAATGAAGGTGGTTTGGGTTGCAAAACTTTAGATGATTTTATCAACTATTTTTCCTATAAAATGTGGTGGAATTTTAGAAATAAATAAAGTTACAGGTCAAAGTTTATGCATGCTAAATATTATCAAGGCAAACATCCCCTCATTTGTGCTTTCAAATCTAGGGATTCTCCTATGTGGAGAAGACTTTGTAGTATTAAATGGAATGCTGAGAACTTAATTTCTTGGGGTGTCAATTCTAGTTCCTCTTTCTTTTGGAAAGACAATTAGCTGGGGCAGGTCTCATTTGATTCCCTGCTCAATACTCATTCCACTATGATGCTGAAGATTAATCAGTTAATTACTCATAATAAGTGGGATGTGGATCAATTGAATATTCTTGTCCCTAATGTGATCATTAACAAAATCCTTAAAATTTGTCCTTTCCCTAATGAACCCGACCAAATTTGCTTCAACAATTCTTCTCCTAGAAATTTTATTTTTATGGATGTTTGGCATTTCATCATATTTAAATATCAAGAGTCCTTGATTTTTACTAAAATCTGGAATATTATTGTCCCTACTTTGTTCTCGGCTTTAACTTGGCTCATTAGAAGCATTATATCTCTGTGGATGCTACTCTTAAAAAAAGGTTTCCATCACCTCTAAATGTCAATGTTGCTATCACATTGAAAGTGTGGATCATGTTTTGTGAATGACCCTATTCCTAAAATGTGGAATTGGTATGATAATATTTTTATTACTTTCCATTTTAATGGTTCATTTTCTATTATGCAACTTCTTGAAGCATGTTTCTCCCATACTTCTAAGGGCCATGTTAAAATTGTTTTAGCTATTACTATTCTTTGGTATATTTGGATGGATCAAAATGATGTTAAGCATCGTAATATTCCTATGAATTATCATTGTATTATTACTAGAGCCAAATATATAATTTTGTCTCTTTTCAAAGCTAATCCTCTTACTCACTCTAGTTTTAAAGGGTGTAAGTTTGTGGCCTTGAATTTTGGGATTATCCTTCTTCCAGGTAATGTCTCTCCTACCCAAAAAATTATATACTAGATTAAACCTAATTATCACTACATTAAGGTAAACACTGATTGCTCAGTTTCAAATGGTTATTATGGCTGTGGTGGGATTTTGAGAGATTATAGTGGCATGGTTATCTCTACTTTTACTACCCCTTTAGAGCTTTGTTATGTGTTATTTCTTGAGCTCAAAGGCTTTCATCGTGGCATTTCAATTTCTTTATAACAAGTTTTTCATAAGATCTAGTTTGAAGTTGATTCTCTCCTTTTTTAGATTTACTCAAATCTGATGCTCATGGTAATGCTGAAGTGTATTATTTACTTAATAATACTAAGAGGCTTCTTGTAAACCTAGATTTTCAAATTTCTCATATTTATAGGGAAGCCAACTCTTGTGCTGAGTTTCTTGCCAATTTGGGGGCCAAGTCTTCTTCTTTGCATATGTTTTCTAATGATGACATCCCTTTCCCATTAAGGGGTCTTGTTAATCTTGATAAAATTGGTTTGCCTTATGTTAGAAGCTTTTAGCCTTTTTTCCTCCTGTGAGGCTTTGGCTTTTCCCTTGTTATTGTTTTTGAATATTTCTGGTTTTCTCTTTTGTAGATTTGGTCATGATTTTTTCTCTTCTCATTAACCTAGTTTGTTTTCTCTCCCAACCTGGTAGAGGTGTTTACAACAGGTGGAGGCTATTGGGTTTTGCTTGTCTTCTGGTTGGTGTGGTTCTCTTTATTGGTTGGTTCTCTCTGCAGCCTTTTTTATTTGCTCTGGATTTTATGGTTGGCTGTTTGCTGGTGTTACCCGGCTGTAGGTTTTTCCTTTCTAGGTGTTGCTCATGCTATTTTTATGACCTTCCTGCTATGGCTGGTTATTTTGTCACCTTGTTGTTTCTTGATCGGATGGTTTTCTAGTTGATTTTGTTGTCCTTTCTCTCTTGGTTTTGCTCCTCTTGCTAAGAGTTTGTGACATTGAGGGCTCTTTATTTTTTTGGTTATAGCTTCGAGAACTATTTTCCTGCGATAATCTATCCTTTCTTTAGTGTTGTTCTGGATGAGTGTAAGGTTGGATGCTTTTGGATTATTATATCCTTTGAATATTGGGTGTGCCTTCTATAATACTGAGGTTCTATTTTTAATTTGTGTTATGAATTGGAAGGCTGCAAACTACTGGTTGGATGTTTTAAGACTTGGCTAATGATGACTCTGTTTGAGTTCTTATTTGTGGCTGCCTTTGGTTCTTAGATTATTTGTGATCCTAAAGGGCTACTTTTTTCCATTTTTTGGTCTTTGTATCTACTGTATCCTTGGATTTGCATTGGTGGCTGCTGTCTATGGATTTCCCTTAGGATTTTTTCAATGTTTATAACTGGATGACTCTTTCTATCTTTCATCCTGATGGTTCTAAGTCTATTGATTTGAATCTTTGGCGATCTTGGTGGCTTGCAGGGTGGACTACCTTGTTGGCTGCTTGGATTGGGTGCTCTAACTGGCTAGATTGGTCAAAAGAGTATTTACTTTGTTATAATTTTCCTGACCATTTTAAGTCTATGTTTGGAATGGGCTACTTACTTTCCCATTCTTCTCTTCTAGTTTCTACCTACTGGGATTTTCATTTCTGGATTGTGGGTGAACCTCTTCCCATTCCTTTTGATGGTTTCTTTGCTACCTAACAATCTTGATGTTAGCCTTAATGTTCCTCTAGATAGTATTATTTTTGGTTATTTACATGTTCATTTAATGAATGACCTTATCTATGGTCATCTTTTTGCCTTCGTTTGGTCTTTGTTTATTCCTTTTTCCCATGTTGTGAGGTTTGCTCCTAGCAACTGTGTTATCAATTTATAGTGGTGGCTTTGTTAATGCTCCCTCTGGTCTAATGCTTTCCTGATGGGTTACCTTCTTATCTGCTTTGCTGAGTTTAATATATCTAACATTAACCCTAACCCTAAATCCTAAACTCTAAGCTCTTAACTAACCCTGAAACCTAAACCCTAAGCCTTAAACCCTAAATCCTAAATCCTAAACACTAAACCCTAAACCCTAAACCCTAAATCTTAAACCCTAAACCCTAAACCCTAAAAAATTCTAACCCCCAAACCCTAAACATAAACCTAAAGTAACTAAAAAAATTAAAAGATAAACCTAAATCGTAAAACATAATAAACCTAAAACTAAACCTAAACCCTAAGAATGGGAAGAACCTTGACGGCATGAACATCACCGTCAACTAGGCTCAGTCTAAATCTAGTGGTGCAGGCAGTTATCGTAGGGGTGGCAGGGGATCAGGAGGTGTTGGTGGATATGGAGGTGGTGTTCAGAGTAGTGGTGGTTATGAAGGCGGAGGAGGAAGGTATGCCATGGTGGTGGCGGAGGGAGAGATCGATGATATGGTGGTGGATCCAGCTACTCGAGAGGTCAGGGTGGTTCTCATGGTAACCAGAAAAACTGAAGAACGGCAAATCCGATCTACTGCTTATGGAACTATGTCTTTATTGTAGAGACGGTTCTAGTTATCTAGGGTTTTTGATTTGCTCTATGCATGCTCATTTTTTATCTATGTCATTGCTTGTGCCTTAGAAAACTTGGTGTGATAATTTGTTGATGAAATCGAAAAGAAGAAATGTTGTCTTTGAATTTGTTGTCTATTAAAAAAAACCAAAAACCCTAAACCCTAAACTAAAACCTGAATCATAAACTTAAAATATAAAAAACCCTAAAACTAAACCCAAACCACACAAACCCACAAAACCCTTAACCTAAACCCTAAACCCTAAACCCTATAACCATAAACCTAAACCCCAAACCCTAAACCTAAACCCTAAATCTAAACTCCAAACCCTAAACAAAACCCTACTCACTAAATAAACCTTAAAGCTAAATCTTAACTAAATAAAACCTAAAAGAAAACCCTAAACCTAAACCTAAACAAACACCCACTAAACTAAACAAACCCTGGATCGACCTGGGCCCTAAACCCTAAACCCACCCTAAAACATCACCCCTAAATCTTAAATAAAATAAACACTCTAAACTGACCTATCCACATGACCCTAAACCTACCTCACACCCTAAACCCTGGGCCTAAACTGACCTGTGCAACTCTGGGCTCCTAGCCCCCAGGCTAAATCTTTTCCAATTCTAAACTAACATAAATAAAACCTAATAATAAAATAAATAAAGAAATCTAAACCTAAATAAAATAAAATAAAAACCTAAATTAAAACCTAAATCTAAAAATAAAATAAAATAAAAAAAAACTAAACTAAAATAAATTAAATAAAAACCTAAACTAAAATAAAAAAATAAACATAAAAATAAATAAAAACTAAACGTAAAATAAAAATTAAATAAAACTAAAATAAAATAAATTAAAAACTAAATAAAAACCTAAACCAAAAAATAAACTAATAAATTAATAAAAACTAAAATCTAAACCCTAAAATAAAAAAAATTTAAACCTAAAATAAAAAAAATAAAATAAACTTATACCTAAACTAAAATAAATAAAGCCTAAGCCTAAACTTAAAATAAATTAAACCAAAACTTAAACTAAATAAAATAAAATAAACTAAAAAAACATAAACCTAAATTGAAAAATAAATCCTAAAAACAAACTTAAAATAAAAATCTAAAACCTTAACCTAAAAAATAAAATTAAAATCTAAACATAAACCTAAAATAAAAATAAAACACGCAAAAAAAATAAAATAAACTAAAAAAATCAACATAAACCTAAACCTAAACCTAAATAAAAATAAACTAAAAATAAACCTAAACTAAAATAAATAAAATAAACTAAATAAATAAAAATAAACCTAAAATAAAAATTAAACTTAAATAAATAAAATAAACTAAATAAGCTAAATCTTCCGGGTTTGTAATTAAAAAAACCCTAAATTGTAAACCCTAAACCATAAACCCTAACCCTAAACCTTAAAAGCATAAACCCTCACCCAATAAACAACCTAAACTAAACCCTAAACCCTAAACCCTAAACCACTAAACCCTAAACCAAATAACCCTAAACTTTAAAGCATAAACCATAAAACCACCCACCCTGCCCCACCCCTAAACCCTAAACCCCTAAACCCTAAACCCTTAAACCTAAACCTAAAGTAACTAAAAAATAAACCTAAACCCTAAAACCTAAAAACCCTAAACCAAAACATAAACCTTAACAATGAGAAGAACCCTGACAGTAGGAACATCACCAACAACCAGGCTCAGTCTAGATCTGGCGGTGGAGGCAATGGCGGAGGCGGTTATCATAATGGTGATGGGGGATCTGGAGGAGCTGGTGGATATGGAGGTGGTGGTCGAAGCAGTTGTGGTTATGGATGTGAGAGGAGCGGCAGAGGTTATAGTCGTGGTGGTGGCAGAGGGAGAGATTGGGGATATGATGGTGGATCCCACTACTCAAGAGGCCAGGGTGGTTCTGTTGGGAAATGGAGAAACTAAAGAACGGCTGATCTGATCTGCTACTTATGGAATTGTGTCTTTATAGTAGAGATGGTTATAATTATCTAGGCTTTTTTATTTGCTCTTTTCATGCTCATTTTTTTATCTATGTCATCCCTTGTGTCTAAGAAACTTGGTGTGTGAGTTGGTTGACGAAATCAAAAAAAAATGTTGAATCTAAATTTTTTCTCTGTTAAAAAAACCAAAAACCCTAAAGTATAAACTAAAACTTGAACACTAGACCTAAAACCTAAACCCTCAACCCTCAACCCTAAACCCTAAACCCTAAAAACCCTAAACCCTAAATGTTGAACCCTAAATCCCTAAACCCTAAACCCTAAACCCATAAACCCTAAACACTTAAGCCTAAACCCTAAACCATAAATCTTAAACCCTAATCCTTAAACCCTCAACTAACCGTGAACCCTAAACTTTAAAATGCTAAAACCCTAAACCTAAACTAAATAATACATAAATAAATAAATAAATAAGTCTAAATAAAATATAATAAAATAAAACTTAAACTAAAACCTAAACCTAAAGAATATACTTAAACCTAAAAGAAAAATAAAAATAAATACTAAACTAGAAAAATAAATAATAACCAAAACTAAACTAAAAATTAAAAAACCTAAAAAAAATAAAAACTAAACATAAAACTAAATAAAAACTTGAACCTAAAGAATAAATATAAAAAATAAAACCTAAAAATAAATAAACAATAAAGCCTAAATAAATCTAAAAAAAAAGCCTAAACCTAAAAAAAAAATAAAATAAACCTAAACCTAAACTAAAATAGACTAAACTAAATTAAATAAAACATAAACCTAAACCTAAACCTAAATCTTAAAATAAAATAAAATAAACTAAAAATTAACCTAAACTGAACTAAAAATAAAACCTAAAAATAAAGCTAAAATAAAAACCTAAAACCTAAACCTGAAAAATAAAACAAAAACCTAAACCTAAACCTAATAATAAAAAAATAAAACCTAAACATAAAAAATAAATTAAAAAAAAACTAAAAAAAAAACAAAACCTAAACCTAAATCAAAAAAACAAACTAAAATAAGAAACCTAAACTAAAATAAATAAACCTATAATAAATAAAATAAACTAAATAAAAAAATAAACCTAAATAAAAATAAAAAATAAAGTAAACTAAAATAAATAAACTTAAACCTACCAGTTTACTTAATATAAAAAAGAATAAAAAATAAAATAAAATAACCCCAAGCCCTAAACCCTAAACCCTAAAACCCTAAACACTAAACCCTAAACCCTAAATCCTAAAACCTATAACCTAAAACCTTTCACCCGAAACCCTAAACCACCCCAAACCTTCCCAAACTAACCCCCCAAACCCTAAACCCAAAATGCTAAACTATCCAAACCTTAAAAACCCTAAACCCTAAGAATGGGAAAACCTTGAGGAACATCAGAAACTAGGCAGTCTAGATCTAGCAATGTGGCGGTGGTGCTTATCAGTGGTGGTGGGGGTTAGGTGCTAGTGGATATGGAGGTGGTGGTCGGAGTAGTGGTGGTGATGTACGGGGGAGGAGTGATGGAAGGTATAGCAATGGTGGGGTTGGTTCTAACGGGAACTGGAGAAACTGAAGAACGACCAATCCAATGTGCTACTTATGGAACTGAGTCTTTATAGTAGAGAGAGTTCTACATATCTAGGGATTTTGATTTGCTCTATGGGTGCTCATTTTTTTATCTATCATCATTTTCTTAAAAAAACTTAGGGTGCTACTTGGTTGATGAAATTGAAAGTAGAAATGTTGAATTTGAATTTGTTCTCTTTAAAAAAAAACTTAAACCCTAAACTAAAACTTCAACATTAAACTTAAAACCTAAACCTTAAACCATAAACCCAAAACCCAACCCAAACTCTAAACCCTAAACCCTAAAGCCTGAACTAACCCTAAACCCTAAATCCTAAACCCTAAAATGCTAAAACCTAAACCTAAACTAAATAAAACCTAAAAATAAAATAAATAAACAAACCTAAACCAAAATAAAATTAAAAAATTAAATAAAATAAAAACATAAACTAAAACTGAAACCTAAACCTAAACCTAAAAAAATAAAATAAAAAATAAAAAGTAAATTAAAATAAAATAAATAAAAACCTAAACTAAACTAAAAAATAAAAAAACTAAATAAAAGAAAAACTAAACTTAACATAAAAATAAAATAAACCTAAAATAAAATAAAAGAAAAACTAAATAAAAACCTAAACCTAAAAAATAAACCTAAAATAAATCAAAAAATAAATAAAAAGTAAAACCTAAACCCTAAGCTAAAAAAAAACCTAAGTCTAAAATAAAAATAAATTACACAAAAAAAAATAAACCTAAACCTAAAATAAAATAAACTAAAATAAAATAAATAAACTTAAACTAAACCTAAAATTAAACTAAAAAATAAAATAACTAAAATAAACCTAAACCTAAACTAAAATAAAACCTAATAAACCTAAAATAAAAACCTAAAACCTAAACCTAAAAATATAAAATAATAACCTAAACCTAAACTTAAAAATAAAAGTAAAACCTAAAATTAAAATATAAAATAAAATAAAACTCAACTAATAAGCCTAAAAAAAAAAAATAAAAAAAAAAACCAAAATAGATAAACTAAACTAAATAAAATAAAAATTGAATAAACTCAAATAAATAAAAAATAAACTAAATAACCCTAAACTTAGTAGTTTACTTAATTTAAAAAAAAACTTAAACCTAAAATCCTAAAACCTAAACAAACTCCACAAACTCCAAAACCAAAAACCCACAAAACTCTAAACCTAAACCTCCCTAAACCGTAAACCCTAAACCCTAAACCCTAAACCCTAAAATACTAAACCCAAAACACTAAACTCTAAACCTTAAAACCATAAACACTAAACTCTAAACTCTAAACCTTTAACCATAAACCCTAAAACTTAAATCATAAACCTTAAACCCAAACCCTAAACCCTAAACCTAAACTAGCCCTAAATTAACCCTAAACCCTAAACTAACCCCAAATTAACCCTAAGAATGGGAAGAACCTTGATGGTAGGAACATCATCAACTAGGCTCGTAGATCTAGTAGTGGAGGCGAGAAGGTGGCATTGTTATCGTGTGGTGGTGGGGATCAGGAGTCGGTGGATATGGAGGTGGTGGTGAGCGATGGTGGTATTGGAGGTGAAAGGAGCGACGAAGGTTGCAGTCGTGGTGGTGGCGGAGGGAGAGATCGGGGATATGATGGAGGATTCTGCAATTTCAGAGGCGAGGGTGGTTCTCATGGGAACTGGAGAAACTGAAGAACAACCGATCCGATTTACTGCCTATGGAACACTATCTTTATAGTAAAGATGGTTTAACTTATCTAGGGTTTCTGATTTCCTCTATCGGTGCTCATTATTTTTCTATATCATTGCTTGAGTCCTAGAAAACTTGGTGTGCTACTTGGTTAATGAAATCAAAAAGAAGAAATGTTGAATATGAATTTGTCATCTATTTAAATGAAACATTAAGACCTAAACCTTAAACTAAAACTTAATATCAAAACCTAAAACCTAAACCTTAAACCTTAAACTCTAAACCCTAAACACCCTAAAGCTTAAAGCTTAAACCCTAAACCCTAAACCCTAAACCCTAAATCCTAAAACCCTAAACTCTAAACCCTAAACCCTAAACCCTAAAACCATAAACCCTAAACCCTAAAACATACAACCGTAAACCCTAAACCCTAAAACTTAAAATAACCTTTAACCATAACCCTAAACCCTAAACCTTAAATAAAGATGTCATTAGTAGTAGATCTAAAGAATGACCTAATTCTAACATAGTTATGGTAGCTAAAGAATATGTCTTCAAAAGGATTTCCCTTGACTATTAGAGATTTGAATACCCTAAACCCTAACAATAAATCATATTATAATACCATATATTATAGTATAATGTAGCATCATATATTTAAGCATGTATTGATGTGTTTTTGGATGTTATAAGATGTTTTGAAATGTTTTAGTATATTATGGTATTGTGCCCTATAGTCTATATTAATATAAATCATAAAAAATTGATTTAATAAATTAGATGACAAAATTTTGTTAAATTTGAAGTGGGAATTAGGTTGTAGTTCCAAAGCTATGCTATGTCACTTGTATTCTAAAAAGTAAGATTTTATGTTCAAAATAAATATTATATGTTGTAGCATAGTATAACATGATTTATAATAACATATTATTCTACAAATTTAAATTCTGTTAGTATTTTATAATAATGGAGTTGAGCCTACACTATCATTATTTATAAAAATGTTGATTTAGACTTTAAAATGGTGGGATTTGGCCAAATTCATAATATGTAGGGCATGGAATCATAATATATTATTTAAATTTAAAATATGTAAGTGATATGACTAAAATATATAGTTATTTATTATTTAGACTAATTTTATGATTTTTTATCTTAAGCAATCCCTTATGATGTGATATGCAATATAATATAACATAATATGTTATAGTGTATTATAATGTAGGATTCCATAACATAGTGTAGCATCATGCATTACAACATAGTATTGTGTATTACTACTTGTGTTTAACATATTTTAGTTTATTATAGTATGATGTAGTAGAGTTTGTACTAGCATAATTTATAAAAATACTGATTTATAGGCTGAGATGATGGGATTTGGCCAAATTTAGGGTAAGCTTTAGGGAACATCATTGGGGTGTCCTATGGCTTGTCATTTAATCAAAAGAATGGAATGTTGCATCCAAAATAAATGTTCAATTTTCAACCAAAATTTATAATTTTTTTTGTTTAAAGCGATTCATTTTAAGGTGTAATGTAAGATAATATGTTATATGAAAGCATATTAATATATAATGTACATAACAATATACCTTCACATATATATGAACGTGGTGGTGTTTTACTAAATGTTATTATATATTTTAGTATGTTTTACTTTGTTATAATACATTGGGTCAAAACTCACAAAAATGTTAATTTGAAAGTTGAGATGGAAGAATTTGGCAAAATTCATGTCACACACCAAGAAGCAACACCAAAATTATGCTATTTTGTACCATTTCTAATAGAAAAATAATAATTTTACATCTAAAATAAACATTAATCATATTTTGAGAAAAATTTATTATTTGTTAATTTTAAGTGATTCTCTGAGGTGTAATGTTAGACAATATATTATATTTTGACAAATTATAATATCACATCATATATTATAATATAATATCATGTGTTAATTCACACTATAATATGCTTAGCATGATATTGTATAGTTAGTTTGAGCTTGTACCATCACAAATCATAAAATGTTGATTACAATGTTTAGATGATGTAATTTGAACAAATACATTGTTTAGATTTTGGTTGAAGTATTAAAGGTGTGCATAAAAGAAGAAATAAGATTTGATGAGAATTTCATGTCAAGGACATGGAGGGAGATCCACTAGGGGATCACACATGCATTGGACATGACATGTGAGGGGTCTATGTCAAGGGCATAGAAGAAGAAAATCTGTTATGGATAAGGTTTGAATTTGATTTGATCATGTATTTTATGGAAAGAAGATCCGTTGGGGATAAGAATCTATAATGCCTTAGGGATTAAGATTAAATCAACTTTAATTTGTTTTATATTAATTGATGTTGAGGCAAATCGCTAGAGATATGGGCTCTGGACGGGGATCGGGTATGAACCTTCCACTAGGGAAGCAGGTTTGGACTATCCATTAGGGATTAGGATCTGAGTTTGACTTCATATATTTGATTGGGGATGTATCCGCTGGGGATAAGAGTTTGGTTGGATTTCTTTGATTTAGACTCTACTAGGGGAGTTGGTTTAATTTGGCTCAACTGGAGAGGTTGGTTTTGAATTTGATTTGTTTGCTTGACTTGTTTATATATGATTTGGGGCTCCACTCGGAGAAGGGTGTGATTTAACTCCACTAGGAAAAGCTAGTTTGGGTTTAATTTAATCTGAGTTAATATTTGGATATTGTCAGTATATGGACCCACTAAGAAGGGTTATATCAACTTTGACCTACCTTAGGTTTACAAATCCAAAGGGATAGTCTACTAGTTGTGGGTAGACCTAGCCAACCTAAGGGGTTGCCTTTCAGTGTGCAACAACTATGCTAAGAAGAAGGCGTAGCAAACTTACATCTTCCAAAGTGAGGAACAACCACTGGGGTGACCTGTTGGATGCACAACAAACTGAACTTGACCTAGAGCGACTACTGAGTGAATGTCGCTACCTATGTCAACTCAAAAGTAGTCAGGATTAGTTATATCTTAATTTCATGTGATTTGATATGGTTTGTTTGGCTTAGTTTGATTTCAAATTGTTGGCATATCTGCTCGAGATGTGAGCTTGATCAAATTTGATAGATTTAATTTATGGACCATGTTAGTGTACGATGGACCCACTGAGAAGGGGCTATATCAGACTTGTCTTATCTTAGATTTACAAATCCAAAGGAATAGTCTACTGGCCATGGGGTAGAGCTAGCCAACCTAAGGGGTTGCCTTTCAATGTGCAACGGTTATCTTAAAAAAAAGGTGTAGCAGACTTACATCTTCTAAAGCAGAGAATAACCGATGGGGTGACCTGTTGGTAGCACAACAAATTGAACTTGACTTAGGAGCGACTACTGAATGAATGCTGCTGGGGACTTATATCAACTCAAAAGTAGTCAGGTGATTCTTACAGGGAGTTTTGCTGACACTGCCCTAAAAATAAGATATCTGCTTAGGAAAAATACCGTTAGGGGTGTCCTCCTAATCCCCAAGTGAATATATATTTTGTTTATATGTTTGTGTGGACCCTATTGGTGTGCGAGGGACCACACTGAGAAGGGGCTATGTCAGCCTTAACCTGTCTCAGATTTACTAGACCAAAGGAGAATCTACACATCCACAGGATGGATTCTCCAACCACAGGGGTGGTTACTAGGAATGGGGAACTGTCCAATCTGATAGTAACCCAAGTAGTCTCTAAATGGGGTCACAAAGGATGTGATCCAAATATAGTGCCCATAGGGGAGATGCTACTAGGGGCGTTATCCTGAGCCCTAGAAAAGAAAGCCTATAGGTGTATGGTGGCCAACACAAGGAGAAAGTATAATAAACTTACATCTGCCATGAGTGGTGTATCCTAAGGTGCAGAACCAAACAACGGTGTATCCATCTACATGAGTGGTGTATCCATCAACATAGAGAACCAACCAACCTAAGGTGCTCATCGATGTGCAATGATCAATTTGGAAAGAAAGCATGTAGGCTTACAACTTTCCAAGAGAAATTGATCATCAGGATAGTCTATCATTGTCGGGATAGATTCTATCTAACTTAAAGCAATTACTAAGCAAGGAGACCCGAGGAAGGATTGGACCCAGACTTGAAGTAGTCATGAGGGAAGGAGCTGCTAGGGAACTTATCCTAAACCTCAAATATATTCAACCCAATTAATGCATGAAGGCTAATCTAAGAAGAAAGCATAGTAGACTCACATCCTCTTAAATGAAGCCAACATACCAAACTAATAAGGCCCTCATTAGTGTTTAGTGGCCAAGCAAGGAATGAAAGCGTAGCATACTTACATCCTCCAAAGTAAGAAGACCACTAGGGTGACACACTACTTGGGTAGCACATCAGCCCAACCTAGAGTAGCTATTGAGTGAGTGCTACTGGGGCATTATCTTAACTCAGAGTAGCTACAGATAAAAGATATGTGTTTGTTTTATATGTTTGTGTGTATTTTATGTTTGTGTTATGTCGATAAAGGGTAGGATGCCGCTTGAGTTCCTTACAACTACCCTACACATATTGTGGTAGATTCACAAACAAGAATACTTTCAACATGGAAGAGATTGAATTCAAAATGGAATTTTCATTGATGATAATTATATTGAAACATGATTTATAATATTTCTTTAAGTAGATCCCGTTGATTGGAAGAATTGGGTGCTCTCCCTTATGATTAATAAGCTGATAAGATCTTTCTTGGTATGCCTTCTCTATGGAAAAAGGGCCTTCCCAAGTGAGTTCAAACTTGCCTCCCATCTTACGATGGGTAATAATCGGTCTCTTTAGAACTAAAATAAGCTCTCCTACTTGGAAAGCTTGATGATGGACCAACTTGTTGTGAGCTTGAATCATTTTAGCTTTGCACAACTCGAGGTTTTATCATGAGCTCTAGCATCTCTCCATCAATCCTTCGAGCTCTTCTAACTACAACTTGGCATTCTGCTCTGTTGTGATCTGGCTACCCATAACTATCCTTAGTGATGGGAGTTGGAATTCTAATGGTAGAATGGCTTTGGACCCATACACTAAGAAGAATGGAGTAGACAGAGTTGGAGTTCTATATGTGGTACGATAGGCCAACAAGACTTCAACTAATTGCTCATGCCCCTATCGCTTATTGTTGTCAAGTGTCTTCTTTAGTATTTCTAAGAGAGTTTTGTTGAAGGCTTCAGCTAAGATGTTTACCCTCAGGTAGATGATGGTAGAATATCTCTAATATATGATGTGTCTCTATGCAAAGTTATTGATCTCAGTGCTCTTGAATGCAGTACTAATATCATATATAATTCATCGAGACACTCTAAACCTATATATGATATGGTTTCTAAAAAACTATAGCACATGCTGAACTATGACCTCTCTGAGCAGAATCTCTATCACCCATTTGGAAATGTAGTTAGTAGTAAAAAAGATGAATTGATGACCCTTGGAAGAATGAGGATCATTCAGACCCACTATGTTGGCACCACAACACTCGAATGACCATGAGGCCAATGTTGGATGTAGAATGTTGGGTGGTTGGTGTAGGACCACACCGTGTATTTAACATTAGTGGCATCACCTAGCCGTATCCCTGTAATCTTTAATCATCGATGGCCAGTAGTATCCTAGTTTCTTTATCTTAGCTTTCATCTTCAGATCTGATTCGTTGGCTCCACATAATCCTGAGTGTACCTCAATAATGATCTTATGGGCTTCATGCTTGTCTAAACAATGTAACAACATATAATTGAAAGAGTGCCAGTACAAGACAATATCCATAAGAGCGTAGGAAAGTGCTCTCTACTTCATCTGATGGGCTTGGGACTTCTCTTGAGGCAGTTTGGCTTTATTTAGGTAATCCATGAATGGTTGCCTCCAATCTAACTCCTCATCCTTCTTAGAAATGGAAACCTCCCCTTCAAGAGAGTACTTTTTGATGAGTTAAATATCAATAAGAGATAATACTTATCTAATTTGGACCTTTATTGATATGGTCTCATCTTCTAGACATGCCAACTCTTTGGCAAGCTTGGCTAAAGCATACGATATGACGTTCTCTCCTCGGGGAATCTTATAAATGGTAACCTCTAGGATTTGGGCCAAAAACTCCATGGTGTACTTGTGGTTGTGATGGAGCTTGGGCTTTATAACCTTATAGGACCCAGGTATTTGGTTGATAACTAGATAAGAATCCCAAAAGATGTTGATGTTTTGGATGCTTAGAGTAACGACTAACTCTAGACCGGCAATAAGAGCCTCATATTCAACTTCATTATTGGTGTTAGGATTGGGCAGATGATATGAGAATCTCATCACATCATAGACTAGAGTTAAGAGAACTATTCCTACCCCTGCCTTTCCTAGAGTAATAGATTATAGTTCTGCTCCACTTTGAGAAAAAGCTGCACCATCAAAGTACATCTCCTAGTGGTGAATGCTAGTATTTCCTAAGTTCATGATTTATTCATCAGAGAGACCATCACTAAAAGGAAAGTCAGCAGGAAGTGAGCATGCTACTAACAAATCCACTAGCACTTGTCCTTTCACTATACAAAAGGGTATGAAGGTAATGTCAAATTGCTAGAGGATCATAGACTGTTGTGCCAACCGTCCAATAATATCGATCGTGTCGTGAGATACTGTAATGGATTCATCTTAGAGACTAAGTTCACCTTATGAGGATGCATGTAGTACTGTAGCTTTTGGGATGCAAAGATTAAAGCTAGGCAATGCATCTCAATGGGTGGATAATTATCATTAGCACGGATTAGAGGATGGCTGAGGTAGTAGAGTTTATTTTTCTTCCCTTTGTCATTTGCTTGGGCCAACAAAGCACCAAGGGAGTCATCTAATGCAACAGTGTAAAGTATGAGTGGCTTGCCCAAGATAAGGTTGCTAGAACTGGCATCATCATCAGGTAATGGTTGATGTCTTCAAAGGCATGCTCACACTTGTCATCCCACTTGAACTTGGCATCCTTTTTCACAAGTGCTCAGAATGGCTGACATCTTCCCTATAGGTTGGATATAAAGCATCTTAGATATGCCAATCACCATTGGAATGATTTGAGTTGAGTTAAACTTTAGGGGGTGGCATTTCTAATATCGCCTTGATCTTCTCCAAATCAATTTTGATTCCCTGGTGTCAAACAAAAACACAAGCAATTTCCCTTAAGCTTCCCCGAATGCACACTTCAGGGGGTTAAATTATCTTAACTGTTCAAAAACTACTATCAACCCAAAGAGATGGTCTTCCTTTTTTCTACTTTTGACCACAAGATCATCGGCATAGCACTTGACTTTATGATGAATGAGTTCATCAAAGATTTGAGTCATAGCCCGCTGGTATGTAGCACCGGCATTTTAAGGCTAAAAGGCATGACCTTATAGCAATAGATTCTGATTGGGGTTCTAAATTAGTGTTTCTTTCATCTTTAGGGGTCATCTATATTTGGTTATATCTAGACGAGCCATCCAAGAAATAGAAGGTTGTATGAACTGAGGCAATGTCCACCATCAGTTCCGAGACTAGTAGTGAAAATTCATCTTTTAGACATGCCTTATTTAAATCCATAAAATCAATGCATATGTGAATTTGTCCATTCTTTTTCTTAACTGAGATGATGCTAACTAACCAGGTAGGTTATTTTTCTTCCCGGATGAAGCCAACATCGATCAGTTTTTTGACTTCATAAATGACCTATTGTTCTATGTCTAATCGCATGCGTCTAGGAGCTTACTTGATAAGGCTAGCAGTACACTCTATTGCTAGATTATGGACCACTATATCAGGAGCCAATCTAGCCATCTCTTCATAACTCCATGCAAAACAATCCTTAAACTCAGTGAATAGCCTAAGTCATTGGTTTCAATTTCATTCAACAAAGAACTGATGTATGTCGGGCGTGGATCTTCTTTAGTTCTTAAGTTGATTTCCATGAGCTTGTCGATGGTTTACATGATCTCTTCTTCAAACTATGGCGGTGCATCTTTGACTTCAAAATTATCTGGATCATCTAAAGATTCTAAGCATAGCTCCTCATATGAGTTAATGTGATTTGAAAAGAACATATCAAATTCCAAATGATTAGTGTGTACTAAGTAGTAATCATCATCATGACTGGACCCACTATACTGAATCCTTGTCCTGGTCTTGATTGAGAGCTTTTGCATTTGTTCTTCCATATTCTTTTGAAGTAGTCTGACTTGTGCTTTGACCAAGCATATGGGATTAACCCTTTCTTTGCTAAATTATGAACACAAGAAAAGTACCAATCAAAAGGTAATTCTATTAAATATTTATATGAATCATCCTCAAGTTCTACATCAACTTCTTAACTTGAGGATAATGCTCCCTAAAAGAACCTCTGAGTCTTCACACCTATGGATGACTTAGGGGCTTCCTTAACTACCAAACAATCAACTTTTTGAGAGGAAAGTGGGGTTAGAACTAAGATTCCCAACTGATGCCTAACTATTTCATATATAGACTTGGACACACTTATGCTTTGCTTTAGAGCCCGGTCTTCATCGCTATCTGCCTGATGTGTCACCTCAAAGGGAATCTTTTGCTGAGAAGAGCTGGCTGGTGTGCTATCCATATAAGACTCATCTTATGAACTATGTTCTAAGTTTATATGGATAGTAGGCATACTCCTTATAGCTAGGACATATCTTCTATTGGGTGGTCAATAATGAGATTTTCCACCCCTGGGATTGCTTCTGAACTAGCCTCTTCCTCTTCCTTGGCGGTCAAGTTGTCCTACCCATATGTATTTCAAATCTGCCCAAATCAAATCCAATGCCAAATAATCATTCTACCCTTAGGTCAAGGGCTTCACATGAGACAAATCACCCATGTAAGTGGTCATTTTCATTCCTTGGCCACTTGGTACTCTCCCAATCATCCACCTAGGCACCTAGGACATTGCCCAATCTGACCCAAGGGGTGGTTGGGTCGGCCATGACCCATGGGAGGTAAAATCACCTCACCCTCCCCATTGGAGCATTTGAAACCCATAGAACACCCATGATTCCTCCATGGCAGCCACCTCCACACCTTCAACCAACCAAGTTGAGCCAACTCACCTTCTCCCTGCCACCCACGACTCCCTGAGGTGGCCAATCGGCCACTAGAAGCCAAATTTGATCCCACCGTCTGATCAAGATGAAAGGGGGTATACATCCCCTCATTTCAACTCAAACACACATGAAAATCATTCCATGGAACCCTAGCTACCCAAGATAACCCGTTAGAGCCATTCCCTAAGCTCCCAAGCTTGTTCCTAAATTGGAAAATGCCATTCTTGTCTGTCATAAAATAAGACACTCCCACTAGATGAAGCTCAACAGGGCTTTGTCTCCACTAGATGAAGCTTCCTTAATAATTTGAGCTGCCATTCTTGAGCTCCGGCGTGGTATGCTTTCAAAACCAATCCTTGGGCAAAAATAGGTTGGAGCTTTTTGAAGAAAACTTGCATCTCATGTGATCTTGACTGTTGGATCCCCTCCGATTGATGTCGTGAAGGTGTGGGATCCTTTTGGAGTTGATCTGAGCTCGGGTAAACTCATATCAAGTGAGCAATGGTAGATAGAAAATATTCTCCCTCACTCGAGGGACGTTAGATCACACACCTAAAAGAGTTTAATGAAATTATGGTTAGTCCACATATGTGGAAAAAATGTAAGAGTACTTAGTTAAGTCCCTTAATCTAATTAACTATTAATCATGAGCCAATTGCATTATGCCCTTTTATTTTCTAGGATCATTGCAAGTTTATTTTCCATGCATATCATGTTAGATCCTAATTATTTAGTTAATTACTTTAAGGTGACATTGGTAAGGGTATTTAATTCATCTAATTATAAGTTCAACTTACTTAATCGATATAATCAACTTAATTACATTTCCTTAAGTTAAATCAAATCACCAATGTGGGAATGGGTTTAAAATAGTAAGTGATGATTTCTCTTCTCCTTTTTAAATCAAATCAAATCCAAAACTTAATTAATAAAGAAGCTTTGGTTTACTTTAAATAATCTTATTTGATATGATTGTCCTTAAGAACTAGTTTGGTTGAATGAATTACATGCTTATATTTGATTGTCCTCTTTCCAATCATGTTAAATTTGGTATGTCATTTGAATTCATATATCTATGTTTTCAAAATCAAGTAAAATAAAATGGATTTCCTTTATGTAAGCTTGCATGTGTTGATTTAATTTAATATATGTGTGGCTATTATCACTATTAAATCTAAATGTATTTTTCAAAAGCTTAAAAATGAAAAATAATGTGTTATGATGCTAGTCATAAATACATAAGAAATGCATGTGCTTATAGCTTAAGTGTATAAATGTTGAGTTCTATTTCCTCTTTTCATGTGTTGATTTATATAAGATTGAATGGTAATGGGTATATAGTCTGGACATCCCGGGAACATGAGGCTTTAGTTAGCCTCGAGGAGGTCATTTGATTACTTCCCTAGTTTGTGACTTGGTTGATGAAATCAAAAAGAAGAAATGTTGAATCTAAATTTGTTATCTATTAAAAAAAACCAAAAACCCTAAACCATAAACTAAAATCACAACTCTAAACCTAAACCCTAAACAATAAACCCTAAACCCCAAACCCTAAAAACCTTAAACCCTACACCCTAAACACTAAAACCTACAACCCTAAAACCTAAACCCCAAACCAAAACCCTAAAAACCTTAAATCATAAAGCCTAAACACTAAAACCTAAACCCTAAACCCTAAAGCCTAAAAACATAAAACCTAAACCTAAACTAAATAAAACCTAAAAATAAAATAAATAAAAGAATCTAAACCTAAATAAAATAAAATTAATAAATAAAATAAAAACCTAAACATAAAAATAAAATAAAATACAAAATAAAAACAAAACTCAAATAAAATAAATAAAACCTAAACTAAACTAAAAATAAAATAAACCTAAAAATCTAAATGAAATAAAACAAAATTTAAATTAAAATAAATAAAATAAAATAAAATAAAAACTAAATAAAAATCTAAATCTAAAAAATAAACCTAAAAATAATTTAAAAATAAAACCTAAACCCTAAACTAAAAAAAAACTAAACCTAAAATAAAAAAATAAAATAAACCTAAACCTAAACTAAAATAAACTAAACTAAAATAAATAAAACCTAAACCTAAACCTAAAATAAATTAAACCTAAACCTAAACAAAATAAAATAAAATAAACTAAAAGAATCTAAACCTAAATTAAAAATAAAACCTAAAATAAACCTCAATAATAATAAAACCTAAACCTAAAATAAAATAAAAAAACATAAATCTAAAACTAAAATTAATACCTAAAAAAAACTAAATTAAAATAAACATAAACCTAAACCTAAACTGAAAATAAACTAAAATAAAAACCTAAACTAAATTAAACAAACTTAAAATAAATAAACTAAACTAAATAAAATAAAAAAATAAACTAAATAAAATTATAAATAAAATGACTAAAGAAATAAAAATAAACTAAAAATAAAAAATAAACTAAAATAAACCTACCTTTGTTTGCTTAATTAAAAAAAGCTACCTTAAACCCTAAACCCTAAACCCTACTAACCCTACCTCCTGACCACAACCCTAAATCCTAAACCCTAAATCCTAGTGTAAATACACAAACCTGGACCCAGACCATAAATCCAAGACCCTACTGACCCTAAACCTAAACATAACCTGACTACCCACCCTAAACCAAAATACTAAACCCTAAACCTCTAAACCCTCACTCCCTCCAGTGTAAACAAGGGTAAATATAAACCTAAACTAAAACATAAAATAAAATAAATGAAAACCTAAACCAAAATAAAATGAAGTAAAATAAGAAAACATAAATTAAAACTTAAACCTAAACTTAAAGGAAAGTAAAATAAAACTAAAACTAAATAAAATAAAATAAAACTATTAAAAAAATAAAAACTTAAATAAAATAAAACTAAACCTAAACTAAAATAAAATAAAAATAATAATAAAATAAAAAAAATAAAACTTAAATCTAAAAATAAACCTAAAAATAAAACCTAAAAAATAATAAAAATAAAACCTAAAAACTAAATAAAAAAAATCTAAACCTAAAATAAAATAAAATAAAACTAAACCTAACTAAGACAAATAAACTAAAATAAATAAAACCTAAACCTAAACACTAAATAAAATATAATAAACTAAAATAAATGTAACCAAAACTAAAAATAAAACATAAAATAAACCTAAAATAAAAAACCTAAACCTAAAAAAATAAAATAAAACCTAAACCTAAACCTAAAATGAAAATAAAACATAAACCTAAACCTAAAAATAAACTAAAATAAACCTAAACTAAAATAAATAAACCTAAAATAAATAAACTAAACTAAATAAAAATAAAATGTAAAACATAAATAAAATTTAAAATAAACTAAACTAAAATAAATAAAATAAACTAAATAAACTAAATAAACCTAAACTGATACTTAATTAAATAAATACACAAATAGTAAACCCTAAACCACAAAACTAACCCAGACCTAACCATACTAAAGAAAAGAATAAACCTAAAATAAAAAAAAAAATAAATCTAAACATAAACTAAAATAAACTAAACTAAAATAAATAAAACCTTAACCTAAACCTAAACATAAAATAAACTAAACCAAAATCCTAAATAGAATAAAATAAACTAAAATTAACCTAAATTAAACTAAAAATAAAACACAAAAATAAACCTCAAATAAAAACCTAAAACCTAAACCAAAGAAATTAAAATAAAAACCTTAACATAAAAGAAATAAAAAATAAAGCCTGAACTTAAAAAATAAAATAATAATAAAACTAAACTAAAAAATAAACATAAAACCTAAACCTAAACCAAAAAAATAAACTAAAATAAAAATCTTAAACAAAATTAAATAAACCTAAAATAAATAAATAAACTAAATAAGATAAAAATAAACCAAGATAAAAATAAAAATAAAATAAACTAAAATAAATAAAAAATATACTAAATAAACCTAAACCTAATAGTTTACTTAACTTAAAAAAAACCCTAAACCCTAAACCCTAAATCCTAAACTCTAAACCACCCTAAACTGCACCTACTCTGACCCTAAATCTTAAACCCCAAACCATAAACCACAAAACCACGACCCTAAACTATAAACCCTACTGACCCACAACTCCCTAACCCCCCTAAACATTAAACCCCACCTAAACCCTAAACCCTAAATCCCCTCCTCCCTAAAAGACTGACCTAAACTTAAATAAAACCTAAAAAATAAATTAAATGAAAACTGATAAAATATATTACAAAATAAAATAAAGACATAAACTAAAACCTAAACTTGAAAAGAATAAAATAAATAATAAAACTATACTAAAATAAATAAATAAAACCTATTAACTAAAAAAAAATATAAAATAAAACAAAATAAAATAATAAAATAAATAAAACCTAAACCTAAAAAATAAATCTAAAATTAAAACCTAAAATTAAATAAAAATTAAAACCTAAATCCTAAACTAAAAAAAAATTTAAACCTAAAATAAAAATAAAATAAATTTAGACCTAAACTAAAATAAAATAAAATAAATATAACCTAAACCTAAAGTAAACTAAACGTAACCCTAAAACTAAACTAAATAAAATAAAAATAAACTAAAAGTAAACCTAAAAATAGACCTAAAATAAAAAACCTAATACCTAAACGTAAAACAATAAAATAAAAACCCAAACCTAAACCTAAACCTAAAAAATAAACTAAAATAAATAAACCTAAAGTAAATAAACAAAACTAAATAAAAATAAAAATTAAACATAAAAAAAATTAAAAATTAAATAAATTATAATAAATAAAACATACATAAAATAAACTAAATAAACCTAAACTTACTGGTTTACTTATTTTTTTTAATCCAAGCCTAAACCCTAAGCTAAACTTAAACCGTAAACCATAAAACCTAAACCCTAAAAACCTTAAACCCTAAAAGCTAAACACTAAACCTTAAACCCTAAACCCTAAACTTTAACCCTAAACCCTAAACCCTAAAACCTAAAAACCTAAAAACCTAAAAGTAAAGTATGTAAAAAAAACATAAACCTAAATAAATTAAGAAAAACTAGAATAATATAAAAAAACTAAACTCTAAAATAAAATAAAATAAACAAATAAAAATAAAATAAATAAATAAAAGCTAAACTAAAATAAAAATAAAAAATATCCTAAGAATAAAAAACTAAATAAATAAAAATTGAAGAACAAGACTGATCAAGCTTATGGAATTTTGTTTTTATAGCAGAGATGGTTCTAGTTATCTAGGATTTTTGATGTGCTCTATGCATGCTCATTTTTTATCAATGTCCTCGCTTGTGTCTTATAAAACATGGTGTGTTACTTGGTTGACGAAATCAAAAAGAAGAAATATTGAATCTAAATTTGTTCTCTATTTAAAAAATAAAACCCTACACTAAACTAAACAACACTAAAACAAACTAAACCCTAAACCACCTACACTACACTAAACTACCTAAACTAAACCTAAACCTAAACCTAAACTAAAAAAAAAACCAAAAATAAAATAAATGTAAAACTTAAACCAAAATAAAATAAAAAATAAAATAAAATAAGAACATAAACTAAAACCTAAACCTAAACCTAAACTTAAAAAATTAAAAAAATTAAAAATTAACTAAAATAAAATTAATAAAACCTAAACTATACTAAAAATAAAACCTAAATATAATAAAAGTAAACCTAAAATAAAATAAAATAAACCAAAATAAAATAAATAAAACTAAATAAAAACCTAAACCTAAAATTAAACCTAAAATAAATAAAACCCTAAACTAAAAATATATATACAATCCTAAAATAAATAAAATAAATCTTAACCTAAACCTAAACTAAAAACCTAAACCTAAGCCTAAATAAACTAAACCTAATCCCAAACCTAAACTAAATAAAATAAAATAAATTAAAATAAACCTACCTAAACTAAAAAAAAACTTAAAATAAAAGCTAAAAAACCTAAAAAATAAAATAAAACATAAATTTAAACCAAAAGTAAAAATAAAACCTAAACCTAAAATAAAAAATAAATAAACTAAAATAAATAAGCTTAAAATAAATACTAAATAAATAAAAAAATAAAATAAAATAAAATAAAAGTAAACTAAAATGAATAAATAAACTAAATTAAAATAAAATTTCTTCATTTTAAAATTAAAATTAAAAAAATCTGACTTAAACCTAAAACTATAAACTTTAAACTCTAAACTCTAAATCCTAACCTAAACCTTAAACCTAAACCCTAAACCCTAAACCTTAAATCAACCCTAAACCCACCAAACACTAAACCCAAATAACCTAAATAAATAAAACCTACTCCCAAACTAATAACCCTAAACTCTAATCCTAAACCTAAAGCATCCTAAACCCTGGGCTCTCCAAACCCTAAACCACTAAACCCATATAAAACTGACCCATCCTCCAAAATCATAAAACCTAAAACCTAAACTAAACTAAATTTTTAAAATAAAATAAATAACCTAAACCTAAATAAAATAAATAAAATAAAATAAATAAAACCTAAAACGTAAACCTAAACCTAAAAATAAAATAAACTAAATAAATAATAAATAAATAAAATCTTACTAAACTAAAATAAAATAAATTTAAGAATAATACCTAAATAAAGAAAACTAAACTTAAAATAAAATCAAATAAACCTCACAAAATAAAATATGAACTAAATAAAACCTAAACTAAGCCTAAAATAAAACTTAAAAATAAAAAACCTAAAAAAATCTTAAACTAAAATAAAATAAAAGAAAATAAAATAAAACTAAACCTAAACAAAAATAAACTAGACTAAAATAAATAAAACCTAAACCTAAACATAAAATAAACAAAACTTAAACCCTAAACTAAATAAAATAAAATAAACTAAAAATAAACATAAAGGTAAATTAAACAATTTAAAAATAAAAATAAACTTAAAATAAAAACCCTAAAACCTAAACCTAAAAAAATAAAATAAAAACCCAAACCTAAACCTAAAAAAAAAAAGAAAACCTAACCCTGAAAAATAAAATATAAATAAAACTCAACTAAAAAAAAACCTAAACCTAAACCTAAACCTAAATACTAAATAAAAATAAAAAATGAAAACAAAAATAAATAAACCCAAAATAAATAAACTAAACTAAATAAAAATAAAAAGTAAACATAAATAAAAATAAAAAATAAAATAAATAAACTAAATAAGCAATAGAAGAAATATTAAATCCTAATTTGCTCTCTATTAAAAAAACCAAACTAAAAACTAAACACAACCCTAAAACGTACCATAAACCTACCCTAATAAAACCCTAATCTTATTCTTAAACCCTAAACCTAAACCCCAAACCCTAACCCATAATCCCTTCCCAAAATAACCATAAACCTTAAACCCCAAATAAACCCCAAACCCTAAACCTAAATCTAAAACTAAACTTAAGATAACACCTAATAAATAAAATAAAATAATAAATAAAATAAAATTAAAATATAAACATAAACTAAACCTAAACCTAAACCTAAACATAAACATAAAGAAAATAAAATAAAAAAATAAACTAAATAATAATAATAACCTAAACTAAACTAAAATAAAACTTAAATAAATAAAATAAAACTTAAAATAACTTACAATACAATAAAATAAAACTAAATAAAACATAAAAATAAAATAATCCTTATAATAAAACCTAAAATAAATAAAAATAAAACATAATTCCTAAATTAAAGAAAAACATAAAACTAAAATAAAAAAAATAAACCTAAACCTAAACTAAAATCATTAATTAAAATAAATAAAACCTAAACATAAACTTAAACCTCAAATAAACTAAACTTAAACTAAACCTAAATAAAATAAAATAAACTAAAATAAACTAAACTAAATAAATAAACCTAAAATAAAATTTAATAAAACTTAAAACCTAAACTTTAAAATAAAATAAAACCTAAACCTAAACCTAAAATAAAAATAAAACCTAACTAAAATAATAATAATAAAACTAAACTAAAAAATAAAATAAACTAAACCTAAACCTAAACCTAATAAACTAAAATAAATAAAAAATATATAAATAAACTAAAATAAATAAACTAAACCTAATAAAAATGAAATAAAATAGATAAAATAATGTGCTAAATAAAATAAATAACTAAAATATTGGTTTGTAATTTTAAAACCTAAACTACCTATACCACAATGCGTCCTAACCCTCCAACTACCAGCCCTAACCTAATAGAAACTCTAAACTGAGCCTACCACTTAAACCCTCCCCTAACTGACTACCCCACTTTTCCATGCCCTGGGCCCTCCTAAACCCCAAATACTGGGCTCTCAGACCCTAAATCCAGGCTGGGATACCAAACCTGATGAAACTACCCAATCATGGGCCACTCCCTCCCTAACCCAGAACCTCCTACTAACCCTGGCCCTAAACTTAAATACCTCCTAAACAAATAAAACTCCACCTAACCCACCACCTACTGACCCTCCTAAACCTGGGCCCTCCTACACTTAACCCTGACTACCTAACTGACCTGGGCCATAATACCTCTAAACTGACCTAACCCAACCCTACCTAAATCCCTCTAAACAACCCTGACCTCTAAAACCCTGGGCCTACTGACCTAAACTATAACCTGGGCCAACCTAAACTTAAACTAAACCCTAAACTCTAAATCTACCACCCTAAACCACCAAACTAAAGCCTGACTAAAAACTGATCCTCCCAACCCAACCTCTCTCCACTAAACCTAAACCTAATCTCCCTAAAACCATAAACTAACCCAAATGGCATAAATAAATAAAATCTAAAATAAAATAAATAAAACCTAAACCTAAAGATAATAAAATAATAAAATAAAGACCTAAACTAAACCTAAACCTAAAAACTAAGAATAAGATAAAATAAAAAAGTAAAAAAAAAACTAAATAAAAAAAATTGAAACTAAATGAAAAATAAAATACTAAAAACAAATTAAATAAAAAACTATATAAAACCTAAACCTAAAAATAAACCTAAAATAAATAAAAATAAAACCTAAAATAAACTCTAAAAAAACCTAAACTTAAAATAAATAAAAATACTAACCTAAAATAAAATAAACCTAAACCTAAATTAAACATAAACATAAACCTAAACTAAATAAAATAATACTAAAATAAACCTAAACCAAAACTAAAAAATAAAATAATAAACCTAAAATAAAAACCTAAAACCAAACCCTAAAAGAACAAAATAACACTTAAACATAAACCTAAAAGAAGAAAAAAAAACTAAACCTAAAAAAAATAAAATAAAAATAAAAAACTTAAAATAAACTAAACCTAAAATATAAACATAAAAAATAAACTAAAATTAAAACCCTAAATTAAAAGTAAATTAACTTAAAATAAATAAACTAAACTAAATAAAAATAAAAATAAACCTAAATAAAAAAAAAAAAAGAAAATAAACTAAAAGAATTAAAAATAAACTAAATATAGTAAATAAACCTAAACCTATCAGTTTACTTAATTTTAAAAAAAAACCTTAAACCCTAAATCCTAAACACTAAACCCTAAACCCTAAACCCTAAGCCTACAAATCTAAACCCTAAACCCTAAAAAACCCTAACCTCTAAACCCAAAACCCTAAACCCTAAAAGCATAAACCCTAAAACCTTATACCCTAAACTCTAAACCCTAAACCCTAAACCCTAAACCCTAAACCATAAACCCTAAACCTTAAACCCTCAACCCCAAACCCTAAGCCTAAACCTAAAGTGACTAAATAAATTAAAAAATAAACCTAAAACCTAAAACCTAATAAACTTAAGCCCTTAAAATGGGAAGAACCTTGATGGGAGGAACATCACTGTCACACCCCAGTCTAGATCCGGCGGAGGTGAAGGTGAGATGTCTTATTGCAATGGTGGGGGATCAGGGTCTTGGTGGATATGGAGGTGGTGGTCAGAGCTGTGGTGGTTATGGAGGTGGGAGGAGAGATGAAGGTTACAACCATGGTGGTGGTGGAGGGAGAGATCTGGGATATGATGGTGGATCCTACTACTCGAGAGGCCAGGGTGGTTTTGATGGGAACTAGAGAAAATGAAGAATGGACAATCTGATCTGTTGCATATGGAATGAGGCCTTTATATTAAAGACGGTTCTAGTTATCTAGGGTTTTTGATTTTCTCTATGCGTGCTCATTTTTTATCTATGTTGTCGATTGTATCTTAGAAAACTTGGTGTGTTACTCAGTTGATAAAATCAAAAAGAAGAAATGTTGAATTTGTATTTATTCTCTGTAAAAAAAAATCTAAAAACTCTAAACCTTAAAGCTTATTTTGTGATTTTTTTTGAACTAATGTTGTTAACAAAGCTATTGATATTTATTTAATCAAAGGCCTATATAATATTTGGATTAAAGTTGATGCTCTTATTTTACTTGATATTTATAAAAATAATAACATGGGAAATACTGACTTATTCTATCTTCTTAATCACACTAAAAAGCTTCTTTCTCTAGTTTTCTATAAAATTTCTCACATTCTTCGGTAAAGTAATGCTTGTGCTGATTTCCTAGCTATTTTAGGGGGTGGGGGGGGATTAAATGAGCTCACTTTATTTGATAAACATAGCATACCTAAGCATCTGCGTGGTCAGGTCAATCCAGATAACACTAGACTGCCTTGCCTCAAATTTTAACCTTCTGTTCTTCTGTTAATCTTTTTCTATGGTGGTTTTATTCAATCTATTTTTTGTTGTTTTTTTCTCCCCTCACTAAGAAGTTATTTTTGGTGAGTTTATTTTTATAATTAAGCCCCCTTCAACTTTACCCCATTCTATACTTTCCTGGCAAGTTTTTGGGTCTTAATGTTGTTATTTTTAATTGGTTTTCCTATCCTCTAAGCCTGGTGGTTTTCTTTCTATGGCTCAAGCTTTGTGTCTCCTATTGGGTTGTGGTTGTGCCAAATTTTGACCTACCCTTTTTACCAATGAATTTTGGCTTTGCCTCTAGTTTTGGCTAGCTATGGCCTTTTTTGAATTGGATTTGTAGATGCTATGGCTGGTTCTGCTAGTTACTGCTATTTGTTTCTTTCATCTGCCTAACTATTTTGGGTGGTCATTTTTTCATGGATACTATTGGATTCCTTTCCTGGTTTGGCAAGGAGGTTTCTGTTGGTTGGTTCTATCTGCCTTATGAATTGGAGTTAGTTGTTCTGTACCTGTTGTCTCACTATTTTCTCTTTGTCGTGAATGTTTGCTCTTTGGAATTTGGAAGGGGTTTTGTTTGCCTCTGGCATTGTTCCTTTCCTTATAGTTTTGCTGCTTGTGGTTGGGTGGTCCTCCTTGGCCTTTTCTGGTTTGGTTTGGTGACTCCCATTTTTATTTCTTAGTTATTTTGGAGATCCCCACGTGGGTTGTGGCTTTGTCTGTTATTGTTCTTTGGACTTTGTGTTAGCTATGTTTGCTGGTTGCTTTTGTTGGCTGACTAGGCTAGTTGGCTATTTTGGCTGTCTGGGTTGGTTGGCTGGGTGGATGTATTGTATGTGCTTGATGGTTGGTTTAGGTGCTTTTGGTTGGTTCTAGTATGCTCCTGGGTTGGTCATCCTCACTTGGGTGCAGCTATTTTTCCTTTATTTTTGCTTCCTATTTTGGGTGTTAATTTTTCTACTGCTCATCCTGTTGGCTGCTGGCCTGGGTTATTTTATTGGCTATTTTGTTGGGGGACAATATCAGCTCTAATGGTTTTTTTGGTCTTAATTTAGGACTTGTTGTTGGAGGTTAACTTTCCCTAAAAAAATACTTAAACCCTAAGAATGGGCAGATCCTTGACGGTAGGAACATCACCATCAACCAGGCTCAATCTAGATCTGGCGGTGGAGTCAAAGGTAGAGGCGGTGGTTATCACAGTGGTGGTGGGGGATCTGGAGGTGCTGGTGGATATGGAGGTGATGATCAGAGTAGTGGTGGTTATGGAGGCGGGAGGAGTGACAGAGGTTACAGCCGTGGTAGTGGTGGAGGGGGCGATCGAGGATTTAATGATGGACCCCACTACTCGAGATGCTGGGGTGGTTCTGATGGAAATTGGAGAAACTGAAGAACGGCCCATCCGATCTGTCGCTTATGGAACTATCTTTTTACAGTAGAGAAGGTTCTAATTATCTAGTATTTTTGATTTTCTCTATGTGTGCTCATTTTTAATCTATGTTGTCGCTTGTGCCTTAGAAAATTTTGTGTGTTACCTGGTTGATGAAATCGAAAAGAAAAAATGTTGAATCTAAATTTGTTCAATTAAAAAAAAAACCAAAAACCCTAAACCCTAAACTAAAACATGAACCCTTAACCTAAAACTTAAACCGTAATTCTTAAATCCTAAACCCTAAACCCTAAATACTAAACCCTAAACCCTAAAACCCTAAACTCTAAACCCTAAATCCTAAAACCTACACCCTAAACCCTAAACCCTACACCTACCACCCTAAACCCTAAATCCTAATCCTTACACCTTAAAAAACCCTAAATCCTAAACCCTAAACCCTAAACCCTAAAAGAATAAACCTTAAAACCCTAAACCCTAAACGCTAAATCCTAAACTCTAAATCCTAAACCCTAAACTCTATCCTTAATCCCTAAACCCTAAACCCAAACCCTAAACCTAAACCAAAAGTAACTAAATAAATTAAAAAAAAAACCTAAACCCTAAAACCTAATAAACCTAAACCTAAACATAAACCTAAACCCTAAGAATGGGCGAAACCTTGAAGACAAGAACATCACTGTCAAAAAGGCTTAGTCTAGATCTGTCAGTGGAGTTGAAGGCGGAGGCGACAGTTATCCTAGTGGTGGTTGGGGATATGGAGGTGGTGGTCAGAGAAGTGTTGGTTAGGGAGGCGGGAGCAGTGACCGAGGTTACAGCCATGGTGGTGGTGGAGGTAGAGATTGGAGAAATGATGGTGGAGCCCACTACTAAAGAGGTCAGGGTGGTTTTATTAGGAACTGGACAAATTGAAGAATGGTCGATCCGATCTACTACTTATAGAAGTGTGTCTTTGCATTAGAGATTGTTCTAGTTATCTAGGGTATTTTATTTTCTCTATGCGTGCTCATTTTTTATCTATGTCATCACTTATGTCTTAGAAAATATGGTGTGTTACTTGGTTGATGAAATCGAAAAGAAGAAATGTTCAAAATGAATTTGTTCTCTATTAAAAAAGAAAAAGAGAAAGAAAAACAAATAACCCTAAACCCTAAACTGAACCCTAAACCTAAAATCTAAACCTTAAACCCTAAACCCTAAAACCCTAAACCTTAAACCGTAAACCCTAAACATTAAATCCTAAAACCCAAACCCTAGACCCTAAACCCAAAACCCTAACCCTAAACCCTAAACCCTAAACCCCAAACCTTAAACCATAAACCCTAAACCCTAAACCGTAGACCCTAAAAAGCTAAAAACCTAAACCTAAAATAAATAAAACCTAAAAATAAAATAAATAAAAATCCTAAACTAAAATAAAATAAGAAAATAAAATAAAATAAAAACATAAACTAAAACCTAAACCTAAACCTAAAAATAAAATAAAAAAAAATAAAAATAAAATAAAATAAAAAATAAATAAAAAATAATAAATAAAAAAACTAAATAAAATAAAAATGAAACCTAAAACAAAAAATAAAATAAACGTAAAATAAAATAAAATAAAAACTAAATAAAAACCTAAACCTAAAAAAATAAACCAAAAATTAAAATAAAAAAATAAATTAAAAATAAAACCTAAACCCTAAACTAAGAAAAAGGCTAAACCTAAAATAAAAATAAAATAAACCTATTCCAAAACCTAAACTAAAATAAACTAAACTTAAATAAAACCTAAACCTAAACCTAAAATAAGCTAAACATAAATCTAAACCTAAACTAAAAAATAAGATCTAAAAATAAACTTAAAATAAAAATCTAAGACCTAAACCTAAATAAATAAAATGAAAACCTAAACCTAAACCTAAAAATAAAAAATAAAACTTCAACCTAAAAAATATAATAAAAATAAAACTACACTAAAAAATAAACCTAAATCTAAAAAATAAATTAAAATAAAAAACCTAAACTAAAATAAATAAATCAAAAATAAATAAATAAAATGAAATAAAATTAAAAAATAAACCTAAATAAAAATTAAAAATAAAAAAAATTAAAATAAATAAAAAATAAAATAAATAAACAAATAAACCTCAACATAATAGTTTACCTAATTTAAAAAAATTAAAAAAATTAAAATAAACCCTAACCCTAAACCATAAACCGTAAACCCTAAACCTTGAACTCTATTGTAACCCTAAAACCTAAGCAAACCCTAAACCCTAAACCCTAAAAATCCTAAATACTAAAATAAAAATAAAACTAAACATAAAAATAAACATAAACCTAATCATAAACCTAAAAAATAATCTAAAATAAAAACCTAAACTAAATAAAATAAATAAAACTAAATAAAAATAAAAAACAAACTTAAATGGAAATAATATAATAAATTAAACTAAAATAAATAAACCTAAACCAATCAGTTTACTTATTTAAAAAAAACCTAAACCCTAAACCCTAAACCCTAAATCCTAAATCCTAAACCCTAAACCCTAAATCCTAAACCCTAAACTCTAAAACCAACCCTAAACCCTAAAAACCCCTAAACCCTAAACCCTAAACCCAACTACCCTCTCCCACCCTCACTAAAAACCCTAAACCCAAAACCTAAACCTAAACTAAAAAAATCTAAAAATAAAAAAATAAAAACCATACCTAAATAAAATTTAAAAAGATAAAATAAAACCTAAACTTAAACTAAACCTAAATAAAAAATAAAACTAAACCATAATAAATAAAATAAACTAAACTAAAAAATAAAAAAAAAAAAAAAAATAAAAAAACCTAAATAAATTAAAATACAAAATAAATTTAAAATAAACCTAAAATAAAATAAAATAAAAACTAAATAAAAACCTAAACCTAAAAAATAAACTTAAAAATAAATAAAAACTAAAACCTAAACCATAAACTAAAAATAAAATCCTAAACCTTAAATAACCAAAATAAAATTAACCTAAACCTAACTAAAATAAACTAAATTAAAATAGATAAAACCTAAACCTAAACTTAAACCCTAAACTAAATAAAATAAAATAAACTAAAAATAAACCTAAACTAAAGAATAAAACCTAGAAATAAGCCTAAAATAAAAACCCAAAACTTAAAGTTAAAATAATAATATAAAAACCTAAACCTAAACTTAAAAATAAAAAATAAAACCTAAACCTAAAAAAAATAAAATAAAACTAAACAAAGAAATAAACATAAACCTAAACCCAAATATAAAAATTAAACAGAAATAGAAAAACCAAAACTAAATTAAATAAAATTAAAATAAGTAAAGTAAACTAAATAAAAATAAAAAATAAATTTAAATAGAAAAATAAAAATTAACTAAAATCGATAAAAAAATAAACAAAATAAACCTAAACCTATCGGTTTAGTTAATTTAAAAAGAACACCTAAGCCATAAACCCTAAACCCAAAATCCTAAATTCTAAACCCCAAACCCTAAAATTAACCCTAACCTGACCCTATACCTAACTAACCTTTACTCTAAACCTACCCTAAATTCTAAAATCCTACCCTCTCTAAATTAAACCCCCCAGGCCATCTAAACTCTAAAGCCTAAAGCTAAAGTCTAAATCATAAACCCTAACTAACTTTAAACCCTACCTTAAACCTTCCTACCCTAAACCCTCACCCTAAACCACAACTAACCTTAAACTTAAACCCAAAACTCAAAATAATAAAAAACCCTAAACCCTAAACCTTAATCCCTAACCCTAAACCCTAAATCCTAAATCCTAAACTCTAAACCCTAAACCCTAAACCCTAAACTTCAAACCTAAACTCTAAACCCTAAACCCCAAATCTTAAACCTAAACTTAAAGTAACTAAAAAAAGTAAAAAATAAACCTAAACCATAAAACTTAATAAACCTAAACTTAATCCTAAACCCTAAGAATGTGAAGAACCTTATCGACATGAACATCATCATCAACCAGGCTCAGTCTAGATATAGTGGTGGAGGCGAAGGTGAAGCCGAGGGTTATCGTAGTAGTGGTGGGGGATCTGGCGGTGTTGGTGGATATGGAGGTGGTGATCACAGTATTGGTGGTTATGGAGGCTGGAGGAGCGACAGAGCTTATAGCCGTGGTGGTGGCAGACAGAGAGATTGGGGATAGGATTGTTGACCGCGCTACTCGGAAGGCAAGAGTGGTTTTAATGGGAACTATAGAAATGGAAGAACGGCCGATCCAATCTACTTCTTATGGAACTATGTCTTTACAATTAAGGCAGTTCTAATTATCTAGGGTTTTTGATTTGCTCGATGTGTGCTCTTTTTTATCTATGTCGTCGCTTGTGTCTTAAAGAACTTGGTGTGTTGCTTGGTTGATGAAATTGAAAAGAAGAAATGTTGAATTTGAATTTGTTCTCTGTAAAAAAAACCAAAAACCTAAACCCTAAATTAAAACTTAAACTTTAAACCTAAAACCTAAACCCTAAACCTTATAAATAACAAAATAAAAAATAAAAATGACCTAACATAAAACCCTAAACCCTAAACTAAACCCTAAACCTTAAGCCTACAACCCTAAACCCTAAACCCTAAAACCTTAAACCCCATATCCTAAACCCTTAGCCCTAAACCTTAAACCCTAATAATAAACTAATAAAACACTAAACTAAACTAACTAAAACTAAAACTTATTAACTTATAATAAATAAAAACTAATAATAAACAAAAATAAAAACTAATAGAATAAACTAAACTAAACTAACTAAATAATAACTAAGAATCTAATAAACTAATAATAACAAAAACTAACTAAACTAATAAACAAATTAATAATTAAATTAAACGTAAACAAAAAACCCCACTAATAAAGCAACTAAAAATAAACTAAACTAATAAAAGTAAAAAAAAACTAAACTAAACCTAAATTAATAACTAAAACTAACGTAATTTACTAACTAAACTATATGTAAATAACTAAATAAACCTAAACATAACTAAAATAATAACTAATGAAAAATGAAATATCTAAACTAATAATAACTAAAATAACTAAACTAAAACTAATAACTAATAAACTAACTAAATAACTAATAAATAACTAACTAATAACTAAAACTAATAACTGAACTAAACTAATTAACTAATAAACTAACTAAATAATAATAACTAAAACTAATAATAAAACTAAAAAATTTAATAAGCTAGAACTAAATAACTAATAATAACTAACACTAAACTATTAAAATAATAGTAACTAAGCAAAATAAAACTAATAACTAAACTAATAATAAAAAAGCTAAACTAGAGCTCTTCTTTCCCAACTGAATTTTAACATCACTCATGTTTGGCATGAAGGAAATGCTTGTGCTGACTACCTTGCCAATCTGGGTGCTAGATCCGATGGTATCATCTTCTTTGATCAACTCACCTTACCCAAACACTTGAGTGGGCTAGTTAACTTGGACAATTCGGGTTTCCTTATCTCAACTTTAACCTTTTGATGTGCCCATTATCTTATATCTATATGCTTCTTTATTTTTTTGCTTTCTGTTACTTTTTGTGCTTTTTGTGGATGCTTCACATGGATACTACTTGTTGTCTTGATCTTTGTGTCATGATTTGGTGTTTTAATAACTTCTCCTTCATTTGGAGGCTCACTGCTTTTAGCATTTACGATAAAGAGCTGTTTGTTGAGCTATGTGCATCTACTGCATTGGAATTATGTTGAGTTATGTGTCAGCAGCTATTGGTTTTATAACACCAATCCTATTTGGGATTTTAATACCAATGTTGGCTATATTCCTAATCCTAGGGGGGCTTAATCATTACTGGATGGAGATATTTATTTTGATGGGTTTAGCTACTGCCATTAATTTCTGCAACCTGCTATTTCTCAAAGATATTACTGCTTGGAGCATCTTAGTTATCTATGTTGTTTCTATGCATTGTATTATTGTTCACTATCTTTGGTTGCAATATTTATTTTGATGATTCTTGTTGGGTTGTCGATTTTAACCGATAATGACTATTGGTGGCTTTTGACATCTTGTCTCCCTATTAGATCTTGGCTGCTGTGATATTCTCTTTGACACTAGCTTGGAGCTGACATTTTTCTTTTATTTCTGGGAGTTATCTTTTATTTTATTTTTCTGCATGAAGAGGCTTTTTGGCCTTTTTGCTAATATTTAACTTCTTAGCTGTTGTCTATACTAGAATCTGGACCCAATTCAGCATGCTCTCTTTGGAATCCATTTTTTGATTCAGCAGGGTCCCTTTGGTGGGATCATGTTGTGGGGTCTTTCTTCTTTTCTTCCACCTGCCATGGTTATTTTTTGTAGGTTTTCTTATAGGCTGCTGCTGACCTCCTTACCCCTTATGGCAGACTTATTATTGTGCAGAACTTTGATATTACTTCTTGGTTATCTTTTTATGCTTCTTTTACTTTACTTGGGTGGAATCTCTGGCATTCTGTTGTTCCTTTCTGCACTATTTATTTTTTGACCTGGACAAAGTTTCTTCAGATTGCTTCTGGCTATTTTATTTAGGAGACCCTTTCTGTGCAGGATGTTTCTGAGATTGGGGCTTTGGTCAAGCTCTTTTACTGCTCTTGTCTGCAGATTATTTATTTATTGCTGGCTGTCTTCTCTTGCTCCCTGTGGGAATGGATTTTCTTGTTGGCCTCTCCTTTTGGTTTTTACTGTGTTTACCATCTTCTCTTTATTTTTCTTTCTATCCTTGCTGCTAACATTTGGGATGCTGTTGATCTTCCCTGCAGTTCTTTTCACTCTCTATGCTATGATGGGAACATGCAAATCTTGAAGATCATTCTTATGTTCTGCTTGAATTTAATCAATGGTTTATCTTATATGCATAATTGGGTTATTGGCCAACCCTCTTATTATCTTGTCATTATCCTTGGCAGAATTGGATTAATGTGACTAAGCAACCTGCTACTGAACTATTTGCTTTGAATGTCTCTTACTGGATTGGCTTGTGGTGGGGAGCTGTTCATTACCTATCCCTCTCTATCTGCTACCTTCTCCTCATTCCTACTATTTTCTGTAACTGCTGACAGCTGAGTTGAGGTTTTGCTAACTTTCTTGCTACTTGCAGCTTAATTATTTTTACCCAAAGTAGGACAGCTGTTGAGCATCAATTGGTTGCAACCTTCCTTATTGCTGTTATTTTGCTGTTTGTGATATCCCATGTCTACTCTAATATCTCTTTGCAGGAATGGAATTGTGTTATTCCTTTCAATGCTAGTCATTGGCTTTTTGGGTCCTCTTTACAAATTGTTGTCTTTGTGATTTATGGTTGTTTTTTGATTCTTAATTTCCCAACTATTTGTGTTATTATCAGCTGGGCTGTTTGATCACACATGTTGTTGTTGTTTACATCCTAGTTCTATTTCCCATAGTCAGAATTCTTCTTTTTCTTATTATGGGATCCATTTTATGTACTGTCTACTCTTAATGGCTTATCCTATGGTCAACTTGTTGATATCTTCTTTCTTAGTTGTTGGCTGATATGGCCCCTTGAAATCTTGTCAATCTTCTTACGGTCTGTTTCATGCCATTAGGTTTGGAGTTACTTAATGGATTATCATGCTGAGGTTGTGGGTATTTCTGTTTACTCTAGTGGGAATTACTTGAACTCATACATTTTCTACTTTATATCCTTTTTCTTAAAATTTGCTTTTCCTAATGGCTGTAATAACTATAACAATGTCCCCATTGTTGGTTTTAATTGTGTTCCTTGCCCAAAGAAGTTTTCTTTATTTTTCTTTCTATCTTTCTTTAACATGGGATCTTTGTTGGTCTTCCCTGTTGTTGTTTTCCCTCTCTATGCTATGATGGGAACATGCAAATCTTGAAGATCATTCTTCTGTTCTACTTGAAATTAATCAATGGTTTATCTTATATGCGTAATTGGGTTATTGGCCAACTCTGGTTATCTTGTCATTATCCTTGGCGTGGATTAATGTGACTAAGCATCCACCTCTTGAGCTGTTTGCACTAAATGTCTCTTCTTGGATTGGCTTGTGGTGAGGCTTCATTATCTATCCCTCCCTATCTTTATATATGCTTTTGGGTGGACTCTTGGCCAGCTTGTTGGTATTAACTGCCTTGGTTGTTGGCTGAACTAGATTAATACTCTTCATGTTGTCTCTACGATTTTTGTTTATTTTGCTTAGCAAGACTCTATTAAAGTTGTTGATTGCTTGGTGGATTTTGCTTTGAACCCCCTTATTGGTTTATTATATGCATACCAACTGAATTCATTGGTCTATCTTATCTGCTGCTATTTTCTCCATCTTCTTTCAGTTAAACTTGTATCTATTGCACTGTTTATACTGGATGGGTGGCTTTTTGAAAAGCTAGCTGGTTTTTGTTGTCTTGGTTGTTTCTTGTCTTGGAGATTTGCCGTCTTGGTTTTTCAGGACTCCTATGTTGGCTCCATCTTTGTTGGTTGTAGGACTTCTAAGTCTTATGTTCAGCAAGCTATTTCTGACATTGATGTTCTGATTGTGATGGTTTTTGGTGATTGCTGTCTGGGTTGCTGCCTTCCAGATACCTAATTTTATGCTCTATCTATTTGGTTATTAACTATTGCCATGTCTACTCTGATTGACAGGTTTTATGGCCAACTTGCTGTCCCCTCCTGTCTTGGATGTTGTTGTCTTCACTGTTGCTGTCTTGGCTTGTTTTTTCCTTGGTTCTCCGCTGTGTTACTTTTTCTAGATTCTAATGTTATTACTCATTTGAATCCACTTGTTGATTTTTCTTCTTGTCAGTTCCAATGTTGCATTAGCTATTTTGCTGTTGGTGTTGGCTTTCTGAATGCCCGTGCTATTTATGTCTGGGCTACTGTTCATCTCCTGATTGTTGTGATCTGCATTACATGCTGTTGTCTCTATTCCCATCTTGGTTCGGTTAGGTTTGTGCAGTAGTATGCACTGTCTATTCTGAATGGGTGGTATAATGGATAGTTGCTGCCATTTGATGTCTTGCTCTCTTGGTTGTTTGCTGATCTGGATTATCCGATTCTTGGTCTTGAATGCTACTATTGGAGCTGTAGCTCTAACTGCCTTTACTTGGTGCTATTTTTGGTTGGTTGCAGTCTATTTCCTATGATGGGCTATGCTGCCTTGCTTTATAATTGCATTTTCCCAATTACTGATATGGATATTAATAAGGGGGTTGTTTCCTGGCCTGAAAGATTCATATATATATCATTTGTTTGGGATGGTTTAGTAAACTCATTGACTTGTGTGGAGGATTTCTTAGATATGCTTTTCATGAGGTTCTAGCAAAGATGACTCATTCTCTTATGTTTATGTATTCTCATGTGACAATATTGATGATACTTTTCTTGAATGGGACACCTTATCCTTCAGCTCTTTGCAATTTCCTCTTTATATTAGATATGATTTTTTTTAGGTTTGTAGGTAATAAAACTCACAAGACTATCAATAAGCGGGTGTTATCTCCAGTTTGTTGGCTATGATGGTGATGATCTCACTCCCTTTTGGTTTGGTAGTAGCTCTTGTGATGTAACCCTTCTGCTAAAGTTTGGATACTCATATTTGCATCTACCCCAACTTGGTGTGACTAAGCCTGAGCCTCCTCTATCATAATTCCTTACTATCATTCTCAGACTATGTTGTTTTCATTTAACCTTTTGTCTGTATTACCTTAACTGTTCTAATCTCTCTCTTATTATAATTTTGAAGGTGATTCTCTCTTGTTCTCTTGCAGGTTTGCTCCATATTATCATGCATTCTCACATCCTCTAGAGCATTGGCCCTAATCTTTCTTTCGCTTATTATGTTAATCAACTTGTATCTTTTGATTGCTTTAATGTGTTCTTTTGCTTTTGGATGTACTTAGGGGATTTACTCCTTAGACTGATTGTAGCTCTTTGAGTGATGGTTCGAGTTTATCCCCTTTGGGACCTTGTAACCCTCTTTTTTGTGGCAATAAAATACCCACATGGGGTTTCCTTAAAAAAAAACCCTAAACCACCACCCTAAACCTAAACCCAAATCCTAAACTTAACCCAAAGTAAACCTAAACTAAACTCTAAAAAAAACCTAAACCCTAAATGGTAAATAACCATAAACCCTCTAACCCTAAACCCCACCCTAACCCTAATCCCTAACTGATCACTAAACTAAAAACTAAACCTATAAACTGAAAACCCTACCCATGTGCTCTAGTGACCCTAAACCCAAGCTAACCCTAAACCATAAACCTAAACCCTAAAATGTTAAACCATGGCTGAGCACTAAAACTGAAATACTAAACCTACCACAAATAAACCCTAGCCACAAACTAAAACATAAACCTAAACTAAATAAAACCTAAAATAAATGAATAAATAAAACTTAAACCTAAATAAAATTAAAAATAATAAAACTTAAGTAAATCCTAAACTAAACTTAAAATAAATAAAATAAAATAAAATAAACTAAGATAAAATAAAGAAAACCTAAACTAAACATAAAATAAAATAAACCTAAAATAAAATATAGTAAAAACCAAAAAATAAACCTAAAAAAAAAAAATAAATAAAAATAAATCTTAAACCTTAAACTAAAAGAAAAAATGTAAACCTAAAATATAAATATAATTAAATAAACATAAACCTAAATTAATATAAACTAAACTAAAATAAATAAAACTTAAACCTAAACTTAAAATAAACTAAACCTAAACCTAATCCTAAACTAAATAAAATAAAATAAACTAAAAATAAACCTAAACCTAAATTAAAAAATAAAACCTAAAAATAAACCTAAAATAAAAACCTAAATCCTAAATCTAAAAAAAAATATTATAAAAACCTATACCTAACCTCAAAATTAAAAATAAAACCTAAACCTAAAAATAAAATAAAAATAAAACTAAACTAAATAATAAACTTAAACTTAAACTTTAACCTAAAAAATAAACTAAATTAAAAAACCAAAATTAAATAAAAATAAAAATAAACCTAAATAAAAATTAAAAAATAAAATAAACTAAATAAACTAAATCAACCTAAACTTAACGGTTTACTTAATTTTAAAAAAAGCTTTAAACCCTGGATCACAAAACTCTACCCAACTAATGCTAAACCCCCTGCAATCCTAAACACTAAACCCTAAAAAACCTTAAACCCTAAACCCTAAACCCTAAAAGCATAAACCCTAAAATCCTAAACCTTAAACACAAACCCAAAACACTAAACCCTAAACCCTAAACCTAAACCTAAAGTAACTAAATAAATTAAAAAATAAACATAAACCCTAAAAGTTAATAAACCTCAACCTAAACCTATACCCTAAGAATAGGTAGAACCTTGACGGTAGAAACAGCATGGTCAACCAAACTCAATCTAGATCTAGTGGTGGAGGCGAAGGAGGAGGCGGCTGTTATCGTAGTGGCGGTGGGGGATCTGGAGGTGCTGAGGCGGCTATTATCGTAGTGGCGGTGGGGGATCTGGAGGTGCTGGTTAGAGCAGTTGTGGCTATGGAGGCGGGACTAGCAATGTAGGTTATAGTCGTGGTGGTGGTGGAGGTATAGATCGGGGATATGATGGCAAATCAAGCTACTCAAGAGGTCGGGGTGGTTCTAATAGGAACTGGAGAAACTGAAGAATGGCTGATCTGATCTGCAGCTTATGGAAGTACATCTTGAGTCTTAGAAAACTTGGTGCGTTACTTGGTTGACGAAATCGAAAAGAAGAAATGTTCAATAATAATTTGATCTCTGTTATAAAAAAAACCAAAATCCCTAAAATATGAACCCTAGACCTAAAACCTAAAACCTAAACCCAAAACCCTAAACCTTGAAATCCCTAAACCCTAAACCCTAAACCATAAAATCCCTAAACTGTAAACCCTAAACCCTAAAAGCATAAACCCTAAACCCTAAGCTCTAAACCCTAAACCATAAACCCTAAACCTTAAACCCTAAACCCTAAACTCCAAATCCTAAACCCTAAACCCTAAACCCTAATAAGCAAAAAACCTAAACCTAAATTAAATAAAACCAAAAAGTAAAATAAATAAAAAACCTAAACTAAAATAATATAAAAAAATAAAATAAAATAAAAACCTAAACCTAAACCTAAAAGAAAATAAAATAAAAAATAAAAAACTAAAATAAAATAAAATAAATAAAAACCTAAACTAAACTAAAAAAAATAAAATACCTAAATAAAATAAAAACTAAACCTAAAATAAAAATAAAATAAACCTAAAATAAAATAAAATAAAAACTAAATAAAAACCTAAACCTAAAATAAATATAAAATAAGCCTAAAATAAATAAACTAAGCAAAATGAAAATAAAAAGTAAACCTAAATAAAATAAATAAAATAAAATACACTCAAATAAATAAAATATAAACTAAATAAACTAAATAAACCTAAAACCTATCGCTTTACTTAATTTTTAAAAAAACAATAAACCTTAAATCCTAAACCTTAACCCAAACCCAAACCCTAAAATAAACCCCCTAAACCCTACTGACCCTAAATTTATAATGCTAAACCCTAAATCCTAAACCCTAAACCATAATACCAAAAACCCTAAACCCTAAACACTAAAACCTAAAACCCTAAACCCTAACTAACCCTAAACCTTAAACCCTAAACTATTCCTAAAGTCTAGGAATGAGCAGAACCTTAATTACATCATCATCATAAGGCTCGGTCATCTGTGGTGGAGAGGCTAAGGAGGTGGTGGTTATCGCAGTGGTGGTGCGGGATCTTGAGGTGCTGGTGGATATGGAGGTGGTGGTCAGAGCAATGGTGGTTATGGAAGTGGGAAGAGTGATGGAGGTTATAGCCACGGTGGTGGCAGAGGGAGAGATCGGGGATACGATGGCGAATCCTGCTACTTGAGAGGCTGGGGTGGTTATGATGGGAACTGGAGAAATTGAAGAATGGCTAATCTGATCTGCTACTTATAGAACTATGTCTTTACAATAGAGAGGGCTATACTTATCTAGGGTTTTTGATTTGCTCTATGGGTACACATTTTTTATCTATGTTGTCGCTTGTGTCTTAGAAAACTTAGGGTGCTACTTGGTTGATGAAATTAAGAAGAAGAAATGTTGAATCTGAATTTCTTCTCTATTTAAACAAAAACCCAAAACCCTAATAAAACTTAAACATAAACCTAAAACCTAAATCCTAAACCCTAAACCATAAACCCTAAACCTAAACCTAAACCCTACAAACCCTAAACTAACTCACCCTCACCAAAACTAAAACCTAAACAAAATAAAACCTAAAAATAAAATAAATAAAAAACCTAAACCAAAATAAAATAAAAAAATAAAATAAAAAAACACAAACTAAAACCTAAACCTAAACATAAATAGAAAATAAAATAAAAACTAAAAACTAAACTAAAATAAAATAAATAAAAACCTAGACTAAATGAAAAAATATAAAACCTAAATAAAATAAAAACTAAACCTAAAATAAAAACAAAATAAACCTAAAATAAAATAAAATAAAAACCTAAACATAAAAAATACACCAAAAAATAAAACCTGAAAAAAAATAAAAAATAAAATCTAAACCCTAAACTTAAAAAAAAACCTTAAACTTAAAATAAAAATAAAATAAAGAAAATAAAATAAACCTAAACCTAAAACTAAACTAAAATAAACTAAACTAAAATAAATAAAACCTAAACCTCAACCTAAAATAAATTAAACTGAAACCTAAACCAAACTAAATAAAATAAAATAAACTATAAATAAACCTAAACATAAATTAAAAAATGAAACCTAGAAAATAACCTAAAATAAAACCCTAAAACCTAAACCTAAAAAAAGAAAATAAATACCTAAACTTAAACCTAAAAAAAAAAACCTAAACCTAAAAAATAAAATAAAAATAAAACTCAACTAAAAAATAAACTGAAACATAAAAAATAAACTAAAATAAAAAATCTAAACTAAAATAAATAAATTGAACTAAATAAAAAAACTTAAATAAAAAACCCAAATAAAAAAAATAAACTAAATAAAACTAAACCTACTGGTTTTCTTCATTTAAAAAAAAATCTAAACTCTAAATCCTAAATCTTAAACCCTAAACCGTAAGCCTTAAAACCCTAAACCCTAAACCCTAAACCCTAAAACCCTAAACCCTAAACCTTAAATCCTGACCCCTAAAACCCTAAAACTCTAAATAATAAACCTTGAACACCTAAAACCTACAACCCTAAACCCTAAACCCCAAAACCAAAATTCTAAACTAAACCTAAATCCTTTACTAACCTTAAACCCTAAATCCTAAGAATGTGGAGAACCTTGATGGCAGGAACATCACTGTTAACTAGGGTCAGTCTAAATCTGGCAGAGGAGGAGAAGGCAGAGGTGGCAAATATCGTAGTGGTGGTGGGGGATCTAGAGGTACTACTGGATATGGAGGTGGTGGTCAGAGCAGTGGTGGTTATGGAGGCGGGAGGAGCGACGGAGGTTACAGTGGTGGTGTTGGTAGAGGGAGAGATCAGGGATATGATGGTGGATCCTGTAACTCGAGAGGCCATGGAGGTTCTGATGAGAACTAGAGAAATTGAAGAACGGCTAATCCGATCTACTGCTTATGGAACTATGTCTTTATAGTAGAGCTGGTTCTAGTTATCTAGGGATTTTGATTTGATCTATGTGTGCTCATTTTTAATTTATGTCATCACTTGTGTCTTAAAAAACTTAGTGTGTTTCTTGATTGATGAAATCGAAAAGTAAAAATATTGAACATGAATTTATTCTCTGTTAAAAATAAAATCTTAAACCCTAAACCCAAAACTAAAACTTAAACCTTAAACCTAAAACCTAATTCATAAACCCTAAACCCTAAACCTTAAAATCCCTAAATGCTAAACCCTAAACCCAAAACACTAAACCCTAATCCTTAAACCCTAAACCCTAAAACCATAAACCCTAAACCCTAAAACCTACAACCCTAAACCCTAACCCTACTAAACCCTAAACAAATCTAAAATCACAAAACTCTAAAAACCAAACCCTAACTTTAAATCTTAAACCATGAATAAAGATGTCATTAGGAGTAGATCTAAAGAATGACCTAATCCTAACATAGTTATGGTAGCTAAAGAAAGTGTCTTCAAGAGACTTTCACTTGACTATTAGAGGCTTGAATACCCTAAACTGTAACCCTAAATCATATTATAATACCATATATTATAGTATAACATTGCATCATATATTTGAGCATGTAGTAATGTGTTTTTGGATGTTATAAGATGTTTTGAAATGTTTTAGTATATAATGGTATTATACCCTATAGTCTATATTAATATAAATCATAAAATTATTGATTTAATAAATTAGATGATGAAATTTATTAAATTTGAAATGGCAATTAGGTTGTAGTACCAAAGGTTTGCTATGCCACTTGTAGTCTAAAAAGTAAGATTTTATGTTCAAAATAAATATTATATGATGTAGCATAGTATATCATCATATATCATAATATATTATTCTACACATTTTAAATTCTTTTAGTATTATACAATCATGCGTAAACTACACTAGAATTATTTATAAAAATGTTGATTTAGGCTTTAAAATGGTGGAATTTAGCCAAATTCATAATAAGAAGAGCATGGCATCATAATGTACTATTTCAATTTAAAATATGTAAGTGATATGACTAAAATATATAATTTTTTATTATTTAGACTAATTTTATGATTTTTTATCTTAAGCAATCCCTTGTGATGTGATATGAAATATAATATAATATTATATGTTATAATGTATTATAATATAGGATGCCATAACGTAGTGTAGCATCATGCATTATAGCATACTATTGTGTATTACTACTTGTTGTTTAGCATATTTTAGTTTGTTATGGTATGATGTAGAAGAGTTTGTACTAGTAGAATTCATAAAAATACTGATTTAAAGGCTGAGATGATGGGATTTGGCCAGATTTAAGGTAAGCTTTAGGGAACATCATTGGGTGTGTGCTATGGTGTGTTATTTAATCAAAAGAATGGAATTTTGCATCCAAAATAAATGTTTATTTTTCACCAAAATTTTATAATTTTTTTACTTAAAGTAATTCATTTTAAGGTGTAATGTAAGATAATATATAATATGAAAGTGTATTAAAATATAATGTACATAATAATGTAACTTCACATATATATGAATGTGGTGGTGTGTTACTAAATGTTATTGTACATTTTAGTATGTTTTACTTTTGTTATAATACATTAAGTCAAAACTCACAAAAGTGTTAATTTGAAGGTTGTGATGGAAGAATTTTGACATGGCACACCAAGAACCAACACCAAAATTATGCTATTTTGCACCATTTCTAATAGAAAATTAACAAATTTACATCCAAAATGAACATTATTCATATTTTGAGAAAATTTTATTATTTGTTCCTTTGAAGCGATTCTAATGAGGTGTAAAGTTAGACAATATATTATATTATAACAAATTATAACATAACATCATATATTATAATATAATATAGTGTGTTAATTCACACTATAATATGTTTAGCATGATATTTTAAATTTAGTTTAAGCTTGCACCATCATAAATTATATTGGGTTTAATTTAATTTGAGTTAATTTATGGACCTTGTTGGTGTGCAATGGACCCACTAAAAAAGGCTATATTAGCCTTAACCTACCTCAAGTTTACAAATCCAAAGGGATAGTCTACCGGCTATGGGATAAAGCTAGCCAACCTGAGGGGTTTTCTTTCGGTGTACAATGGCTGTGCTAGGAAAAAGGCATAGCAGAATTAAATCTTTGAAAGCCAGGAACAACTGCTGGGGTGACCTATTAGATGCACAACAAATCAAACTAGACCTAGGGTGACTACTAAGTGAATGCTACTAGGGACTTATATCATCTAAAAGTAGTCAGGGTTAATTTTATTTTAATTTCATGTGATTTGATATGGTTTGTTTGGTTTAGTTTGCTTTCGAATTGAGGGTATGTCTACTGTGGATGTGAGCTCAGTCAGATTTGATAGATTTAATTTATGGACCATGTCGGTGTGCGATGGACCCACTAAGAAGGAGCTATATCAGACTTGTCCTATCTCAGATTTACAAATTGAAATGAATAGTCTACTGGCTGTGGGGTAGAGCTAGCCAATCTAAGGGGTTTCCTGTTGGTGCATAATGACTATGCTAGGAAGAAGGCATAGTAGACTTACATCTTCTAAAGCAGGGAACAAGCTGGCTGACTGTTGGTATCACAATGATATCAACCCAACTTAGGCTAACCTCAGTGAATGTCAGGAGGACTTATATCAACTCAAGAGTAATCACAATTCTTATAAGTTTTTGCGACCGCCTAAAGAGATGCATGCTTGGGAAAAGGTACGCTAGGGATGTCCTCCTAATCACAAGTGAATATATAATATCTTTATATGTTTGCTTGGACCCATTGGTGTAAGGGACCACACTAAGAAGACCTATTTCAGATTTACTAGACCAAAGTAGAATCTGCACATCCACAGGATGGATTCTCTAATCACAGGGGTGGTTACTAGAAAAGAGGAGCTATCGAATCCAATAGTAACCCGGGTAGTGTCTAAATGGGGTCACAAAGGATGTGATCCAAATATAATGCCCACAGGGGAGGTGCTACTAGGGGCATTATCCTAAGCTCTGGAAAAGAAAGCTTATAAGTGTATGGTGGCCAACTCAAGGAGAAAGTGTAGCAGACTTACATTTGCCATGAGTGGTGTATATTAAGGTGCGATAACCAACCAACCTAAGGTGTTTTTATCAGCATGAGTGCTTTATCCATTAGCATAATGACAACCAACCAACCTAAGGTGCCCATTGGTGTCTAACGATCAATCTAAAAAGAAAGCATGTAGGCTTACAATTGACCTAGAGAGACAACTAAGCGTGGAGCCCTGAAGAAGGACTGGACTTATACATTAAGCAATCAGAAGGGAAGGATCCACTAGGGGACTAATTCTAGACCTCAAATATACTCGTCCCAATCAGTGCACAAAGGTTAATACAAGAAGAAAGCATAGTAGACTCACATCCTCTTAAATGAAGCTAACATAAAGTAGCTTATTGGCCACGCATTAAAGCCTATCAAACTAACAAAGTGCTCATCAGTGTGTAGTGTCCATGTAAAAAAGGAAAGCTGAGCAGACTTACATCCTCAAAAGCAAGAAGACCACTGGGTGACACACTAGCAAGGTAGCATGATGGCGACCTAGAAACAGTATTGAGTGAGTTCCATTAGACATGTTATCTCAACTCAGAGTAGCTCGAGATAAAAGATATGTGTTTGTTTTATATGTTTGTGTGTAGTTTGTGTTTGTGATATGTCAATGAAAGATAGGATGCTGCTTGGGTTCCTTACATCTACCCTAAACACATCATGGCAGATTCCCAACCATAATACTTTCAACATGGAAGAGATTGAATTCAAAATGGAATTTTCATTGATAATAATTATTTTCAAACAAGATTTATATTATTTCTTTAAGTAGAGCCTATTTATTAGAAGCATTGGAAATTCTCCCTTATGATTAATAAGATGATAAGATCCTCCTTAGTAGGCATTCTTTATGGCAAAAGGGCCTTCCCAAGTGGGTTCAAACTTACCTCCCATCTTACGACGGGCAACAATTGGTCTCCTTAGAACTAAAATAAGCTCTCCTACCTGAAAATCTCTAGGACAGAGCAACTTATTATGAGCTTGAATTATTTTAGCATTGTATAACTTGAGGTTTTGGCATGCTCACAGCCGTTTCTCCGCCAAACCTTCAAGTTCTTCTAATCACAACTTGGCATTCTGCTTTGTTATGATCTTGCTACCTATAATTATCATTAGTGATGGGAGTTGGACTTCTAATTGTATAATGGCTTCAGACCCATACACTAAGGAGAAAGGAGTATACTAAGTTGGAGTTCTATATGTGGTGTAGTAGGCCCACAAAGCTTCAATTAAGTGCTCATACCACTATCACTTATTATTATCGAGTGTCTTCTTTAGTATTTGGATGAGAGTTTTGTTGAAGGCTTCTGCTCAGCTATTTTCCCTCAGGTAGTTTATGGTAGAATATAATTCATTGAGGAAAAGTTATTGATGTTGGGAAAAGTTATTGTGTCATCGAAAAAACTTATTGATCTCGGTGCTCTTGAATGCAGTACCATTATCAGATATAATTTTTTGAGATACTTTGAACCTATATACAATATGATTCCTAAAAATCTAGAGCACATGCTGAGCTGTGACCTCTCTGAGCAAAATTATCTTAACCCATTTGGAAAAGTACTCAGTAGAAGCTAAGATAAATCGATGACCCTTGGACAAAATAAGATTAATCAGACCAACTATGTTGGTACCCCAACACTCGAATGGCCATGAGGCCAATATAAGATGTAAAATTTTGGGTGGTTGGTGTAGGACCACACCGTGTATTTGACATTGGTGGCATCACCTAGCCATATCCATGCAATCTTTAATCATCAATGGTCAATAGTATCCTAGTCTCTTGATCTTAGTTTTCATCTTGAAACTATATTGGTTGGCTCCACATAATCTTAAGTGTACCTCAGTCATGATCTTACAAGCTTCGTGCTTGTCTAAATAATGTAACCATATGATCATGATATGCGGTACAAGACACCATCCACAAGAGCATAGGAAAGTGCTTTCTACTTCATCTGATGGGCTTGGGACTTCTCTTGTGGTAGTTTTTCTTTATTTAAGTAATCCAAGAATGGTTGCCTCCAATTTAACAACTCATCCTTCTTGGAAATGGCAACCTCCCCTTCAAAAGAGTACTTTTTGATTAGTTCAAAATCAATAAGGGATAAGACTTATCTTTTTTGGACCTTTATTGATATTGACTCATCCTCCAAACATGCCAACTTCTTGGCAAGCATGGCTAAAGGATATGATACAGCATTCTCTCCTTGAGTATTCTTAAAAATTCTAACCTCTGGGATTTGGGTCAATAGCTCCCCATGGTTGTGATGTAGCATGGGATTTATAACCTTATAGGACTCAACAATTTGGTTGATAACTAGCTTAGAATCCCCAAAGATGTTGATGTTATGGATGCTTAGAGTAATAGCTAACTCTAGACTGAAAATAAGAGCCTTATATTTAGCTTTATTATTGGTGCAAGGATTGGACAGATGATATGAGTATCTCAAAACATTGCAGTCTATAGTTAAGAGATCTATTCCAACCCCTGCCTTTCCTAGAACAGTAGATTATGGTTCTTCTCCTCTTTTTGAGGAAGCCGCACCATCAAAGTACATCTCCCAGTAGTGAATGCTAGTATCCCCTAAGTTCATTATTTGTTTATCGAGGAGATCATCACTAAGTGGAGAGTTAGTAGAAAGTGGGTGTGCTACTAAGAAATCTGCTAGTGCTTACCCTTTCACCACATAGAGGGGTACGAAGGTAATGTCAAACTATGAGAGGATCATGGACCATCATGTCAACTGCATAGATAGACTCAACCTTGTCATGAGATACTGTATTGGATTGATCCTAGAGATTAAGTTCACCTTATGAGGAAGCATGTAGTGCTATAGTTTTTTGGATGCAAAGGTTAAAGCTAGGCAATGCTTCTCAATGAGTGAATAAATAGCCTCAGCATGGATTAGATGATAGCTGAGGTAGTAGAGTGCACTTTCCTTTCCTTCATCATTGGCTTGGGACAACAAAGCACCAAGGGAGTATTCTAACACAGTAGTGTAAAGTATGAGTAGCTTTCCCAGGATATGGGTTGCTACAATCGGCATCATCAGGTAATGCTTGATGTCTTCGAATGCATGCTCACACTTACCATACCACTTAAACTTGGCATCCTTTCTAACAAATGCTGAGAATGGTTGACATCTTCCTGATAGGTTGGATATAATGCATCTTAGATATGCCAACCGCCCATGGAATGATTGAAGTTGAGTTAAACTATTAGGGGGTGACATTTATAGTATCACCTTAATCTTCTCCAAATTGATTTTGATTCCATGGTGTCGGACAACAAACCCAAGGAATTTCCCTAAAGCTACTTTAAATGACACTTCAGGGGGTTTATTTTGAGGTTAAATTATCTTAATTATTCTAAAACTACTCTCAAGTCGAAGAGATGGTCTTGCTTTTCTCTACTTTTAACCATGAGATCATTGACATAACACTCAACCTGATGATGAATGAGTTGGACAAAGATTCGAGTCATAGCCCATTGGTATATAGCACCGACATTTTTAAAGCTGAAAGGCATGACCTTATAATAATAAATTTTGATTGTGGGTTCTAAAAGCGTGTTTCATTCATCTTCAGGGGCCATCTTTATTTGGTTATATCTAGATGATCCATCCATGAAAGAAAAACTGCATAAAATGAGGCAATGCCCACCATCAGTTCTGGGATTGGTAGTGGAAATTCATCTTTTGGACATGCCTTATTTAAATCTCTCAAATTGAAGCATATATAAATTTGGCCAATCTTTTTCTTAATTGGACGACACTGGCTAACCATGTAGGGTATCTTTCTTTCAGGATGAAGCTAGCATTGACTAGTTTCTTGACTTTATAAATGACCTATTATTCTATGCCTAATCACATGCGTTTAGGAGCTTGCTTAATAGGGTTAGTAGTAGGCTCTATTGCTAATTTATGGACTGCTACATCAGGAGCCAATCCAAGCATCTCTTCATAATTCCATATAAAGTAGTGCTTAAACTCAATCAATAGCATAACTAAGTCATTGGTTTCAATTTCATTCAACAAAGAATTGGTGTATGTCGGGCATGGATCTTCTTCAGTTCCTAAGTTGATTTTCTTGAACTCATCAATGGTTGACTTGATCTCTTCTTCAAACTCTGGTGATGTATCTTTGACTTCAAAATCATCTGGATCATCTAAAGTTTCTCAGAACAGCTCCTCATATGAGTTAATGTGATTTGAAAAGAACCTATCAGATTCCAAATGATTGGTGATGACTAAGCAGTAATCATCATCATCAATTGGACCCACTATACAGAATCTTAGTCCCAATCTTGATGGAGAGCTATTGCATTTATTCTTCCAATATTCTTTCAAAGTAGTTTGACCTATGCTCTGACCAAGTATGTGGGATTAACCCTTTCTTTGCTAAATTATGAACATAGGATAAGTACCAATCAAAAGGTAATTTTATTAAATCTTTATATGAATCATCCTCAAGTTCTACATCAACTTCTTGACCTGAGGATGATGCTCGGAGAAAGAACCTCTGAGTGTTCACACCTATGGATGACTTAGCTGCTTTCTTAACTACCAAACCCTTAGCTTTTTGAGAGGAAAGTGGGGTTAGAGCTAATATTCCTAACTGATGCCTAACTATTTCACATATAGACTTGGATACACTTATGCATTGCTTTAGAGCCTTATCTTTATCACTATCTGGCTCAAGTGTCACCTCCAAGGGAATTTACTGCTGAGAAGAGCTGGCTAGTGTGCTAACCATATAAGGCTCATCCTATGAACTAGATTCAATGTCTATGTGGATAGGAGGTGTACTCCTAGTAGCTAGGATAGATCTTCTATTAAGTGGCTTTTAAAGAGGTTTTTCACCCCTGGGATTGCCTATGAACTGGCCTCATCTTCTACCTGGTGGAGATCAGGTCATCCTATCCATATGTTCGAATGGAGTAACGAACTGTGGGTGGAATTTAATGTCATGTCAACTTCCTCCTCCAAGTTTATCTCTGCTCCCTTTTATTTTCTTTTTCTTTTTCTCTTTTATTTTATTTTCTTTTTTTCTTTCCTTTTCTCTTTCTTTTTTTCTTTTATTTTTAAACTTTTGCCAAGTTTACAAGAATAGACTTTTTGATTTTGAGGGACGTAGTATGCCGCATCCTCATATATGTTGACCTCATGAACTGTAAATGGCTTGAGATCTCATTTGACACAATAGACGATCCCACCTCTCTTGAACTTCATACACTAGTGTAGAGAGGATGGAACTATGTTGTTCTCATGTATCCATGGTTTCCCAAGCAAAGTGTTGAAAGATGTATCAAAGTCTATAATGTGAAAGATGGTTTCGGTCTTCCAATCATCTATATCCAAGGGCAACACTATGGAGCCTAAGGCCTCTTGACCTCACTTTTGAAACATGGATTCAATCTTCCCATGTTAGACTTAGGAGTCTTCTAGACACTAAGACTTCCTTAGTCTTAAGACACTTCTAATAACTAGATAAACACTTAACCTAAGACTAAAGACTTAGAAGGGTTAACCATAGGATTAGGTTATGGCTTAGGGATAATCCACCACCTTTCAACCCAAATCCAATCCATATTCACCTTCTCAAACCAAACCTCAAGTTCAATTTAAACATCAAATTCAAATCCAAATCCAAGCCCCAATTTCAGAACCAAATGATTGAAGCCCGTGATCAAATCCAAACTTGAAACCCTTCCTAAGCCATTTGACCTATCCCATGGACTTAGAAATATAAATTCAAATCAATCCAAAATCAATTTATATATTCAATTATCTTTCTAAATATAAATCAAATATACATTCAAATGATCAAAATTAAATCAAACTAAATCAAATTAAATCAAAACCCTTCCTAAGCCATATGACCTATCCCATGGACTTAGCAAAATATTAATCCAAATCAATTCAAACTCAATTAATTTTCTCATAAATCAATCATATTTTCAATCATCTTTACAAATTTAAATAAAATATACATTTAAAACATAAAAACTAAATCAAACCAAATCAAAATCCAAACTTAATCCACTTGACCCAACTCCATGGACTTAGCCAAATTCCTTCATTCCAAAACCCAAATTCAATTAATTTTCTCATGAATCAATCATATTCACAAATATATATAAAATCTACAATAATCAAGCCAAACCAAAATCTACTCAAGTTAAACCCAACTTAACCCTTTGGACTTGAAATGTTCAAATGAACCAAAACCCATTTGAACCCAAGTCAATTTGAATTTATTATATCAATCCCAAATCCATATATAAACTCAACTAAATCAAACTCAACCCAAAATCAGGCCAACTAAACCTAATTGGTCCACTTGACCCAAAGTGGCCAATTTGACCTAATTGACCCAAGTTCTAATCCTACCCAAATTGGATTGAACTAAGCCCATCAAAACCTCCCATCATAATTGTTGATCACCCTAAGTGGATTAATTGTTCCAAATTGGGTCAAACCAAGTCAACTTGGTCATTTGACCAAGTCAACCCCTTAACCCATATGAACCCAAACTAGGTAAATTGTAACCTAAGCCAAATCCCTTGAAACCAATGGTTCATACCAAATCAAAATCAATATTTGAATATGACTTGACCTTCAATTGAGTAAAACCAAACCCAATTGACCCTCTTGATCAAAGTTGACCCAAATTAACCTAAAAGATTAAATTAGGTCAAATCAAAATATAAACCAAATTGATTGTAACCAATGACTCAAGTTTATTCCAAATTTATTATTGAACTTGACCAAAGCCATGATTGGACCCAATTGAACCTAATTGACTTACTTAGCCCAAATTGACCTAAAGGTTCAAGTTGGCCTAAAGCAAAACCAAATCTAAATTAATTGAAACAAAAGCCTACAATCATCTTTAATTGGTCAACTAAACCCAAACCAACACACAACCCAAGCCAATTTGCCAATTTGGTCAAATTGGTCAACTTAACCCATTTGACCCAAATGAATTCAAATGAGCAAAAAGCAAATCTAAGCCAAACTAAATTAAACCAATTGAACCAAAACATCCCAAATGATCATATGAACTTGACCCAGCCATTGGTTTGACCTAGTTTGACCAATTAGTAAACTTGACCCAACCTAACTCAATTTGACTTAAATGAGTCAAATTGAGTCAAAACTAACCAAATCAACTCCAATTGACTTGAAATTTGGGCTAACCCACGATTAGCTCATTTCAAATTTTTCTAAATCAAATCCAATGCCAAATAATCATTCTACCCTTGGGTCTAGAGCATCACATGAGACAAATCACCCATGTAAGTGGTCATTTTCATTCCTTGGCCACTTAGTACTCTCCCAATGGTCCATCTAAGCACCTAGGACACTACCCAACCTAACCCAAGGGGTGGTTGGGTTGGATATGACCCATGGGAGGTGAAATCACCTCACCTTCCCCATTGGAGCATTTGAAACCCATAGGAAACCCATGATTCCTCCTAGGCAGCCACCTCCACACCTTAAACCAACCAAACTGAGACCCACGACTCCCTAAAATGGCTGGATAACCACTAGAAGCTAAACCTAAACTTACTATCTGATCAAGATGAAGGGGGTACAAACCCCTTTATTTTCACTCAAACACATAAAAAAAATCATTCCTTAGAGCCTTTTTGATGATGCTAGAACCATTCCCTAAGCTCCCAAGCTCGTTCCTCAATCAAAAAATGCCATTCCCATCCGTCCTAAAATAGGACACTCCCATTTCTGATCTCACTTCTCCATTTCTCAATCAAACTCAAATTAAATTTGTACGAACCTTCCCAGGCCTCGTCCAGCAAGAATAAATCATCTCCCAAGCTTCCAGAGCACCAAAAGTGAGACTTCGATCAAAGTTGAGCTCTAAATCATTAATTCATGGCCTTCTGAGCAAACATCAAGGAATTAATCCAATTGCTAGTTAACGGCTTCATCTCTACTAGATGAAGCATCCTTAATCATTCAATCCACTAGTCTTGAGCTCTAGTGAGGTATGCTTCCAAAACTAAACCTTAGGAAAAAATGGGTTGGAGCTTTTTGAAGAAAACTTGCATCTCGTGTGATCTTGAATGTTGGATCCCCTTCGATCGATGTTGTGAAGGTGTGGGATCCTTTTGTAGTTGATCCAAGCCCAGGTAAGCTTGGATCAAGTGAACAATGGCGAACGGACTCCATTCTCCCTCACTCGTGTGACATAAGATCACGCACTGTTCATTCCACTTGATCGGAATGGATGCTCATGATTAGATCCACTAGATCGATCTAATTTAATCTTATTAAGTTGTGGGATGAATCATAATAATTTGATCTTAGATCAGATGGCAGATGAAAAAAGTGCGTCAGCTGCCGCCACGTAGGCACTAAGTTTGATAAGTTTTAAGTAGCCAATCCTATGATGCCATGTGGAAAGCGCATTATGTATGTGGTAATAGGATTAGGCATTAATTAGGCTTAATTAATCATTTTTAATTGCTAAAACTTCTAAAAATAATAAAAACTCATAAATAAATAAAAAATGCAAATAAATACTCATTTTAAAAGTATTTCAAAGGTGAATTAATTTAAAATGATCTTAATTAATTTTGAATAGTAAATAAAGTTTAATTACAAAATTTATTAGCTTAATTTCTTAAGTAATTAATGCCAAATTTTGTGAGATAATTTAATGGGATGACCTCTACCTCCCTTGATTTTCTTAGGATTTATTACACATTTATTAGAAAAATTGACTAATTAAACCTTAATTACACTTTTAAATTAATCAATGATTAATTAATCTCATGAATAGTAATAAATTATTTAATTAATTTTATTAATCATTGTTCAATAGTAAGTGAACTAAGGAATAGGGCTGGAACCCTTTCCCTAAGTTCATTTCACCCTTTTTTAAAAATGAAATTAATTAAGATTTAACTAATTAATTAAATCACTTAATCAAATTGAAATCATAATCACATCAGATCTTAATTAATTAAATCAGGAGGTAGATCTTTTGGTGTTTAATAACCTAAAGTAGTTTAATGAAATTATACTTAGTCCATATATGTGGGAAAACTATAAGAGTAATTAATTAAGTCCCTTAGTCTAATTAACTATTAATCATAAGCCAATTGCATTAGGCTCTTTTATTTCCTAGGATCATTGCAAGTTTATTTTCCATGCATATTATGTTTTCTCATAATTATTTAGTTAATTACATTAAGGTGACATAGGTAAGGTTAATTAATTCATCTAATTAATGGTTTAACTTAATTAACCCATAAAACCAAATTAATTACATTTCCTTAAATTAAATCAAATCACTATACAGAAATGGGTTTAAAATAACAAGTGATGATTTCTCTTCTCCTCTTTAAATCAAATTAAATCCAAAACTTAATTAATAAAGAAGCTTTGCTTTTCTTTAAATAATCTTATTTAATTTGATTGTCCTTAAGAACTAGTTTGGTTGAATGAATCACATGCTTATATTTGATTGTCCTCTTTCTAGTCATATTAAATTTGGTATGTCATTTGAATTCATGCATCCATCTTTCAAAATCAAGAAAAAGAAAATGGATTTCCTTTATGTAAGCTTGCATGTATTGATTTAATTTATTTTATGTGTGGGATTATCACTATTAAATCCAATTGTATTTTTCAATAGCTTATAAATTAATAATAATATGTGCTATAATACTAATTATAAATACATAAGAAAAGCATGAGCTTATAGCTTAAGTGCATGAATGTTGAGTTCTCTTTCCTCTATTCACGTGTTAATTTATATAAGATTTAATGGTAATGGGTATATATTCTGGACATCTTGAGAACACGAGGCTTTAACTAACCCCAAGGAGGCCATTTGATTACCTCACTTCCATGGTTCAACAAGAGCATGTACCCATTTAATTTCAATCTTATGTATTTCAACATTAGAATTTGGATAGAGCTTTAATTCATATATATAAATGATTCAAACAAAAAAATATATATAATCTTCGCATGGTTTTTTCCCCTCATTTATGTATACATCCATGTGTGTCCAAGAAAAGCAAGTATATAGTCTGGACATCCCAGGAATACGAGGCTTTAGTTAGCCCCATGGAGCTCATTTGATTACCTCACTTCCCTGATTTAACAATGACACATACTTGCCTATATCTTTGTAAATGTATATGTATATGTGATTAGTGCATGAAAAACTCATTTTACATTAAAATTGCAAGCATTCATAATTAACTAAGTGGTTGAATTAATTAGCCATCTGATTTGGAGCTTACTTCTTATGTTCATGTATATGAATTTACATATGTTTGAATACAAATGGGTATATAGTCCGTACATCCCGACCATACGATGCTTTAGCTACCTCCAAGGAGGTCATTTGATTACCTCACTTCCCTGATTTAACAACGGCACATGTCTATTTAATTTTATTCTTATGTCCTTTTTGTATCATAATTTGGATAAAGTTTTAAGTTAATATGTTTAAATTATTCAATCAAACAAAATATAAATTCTTAACATACACATACATTCATCGTTTAAGTGTTCTAAAATATGTTGCATGTATATATACACTTAGGATTAAATCATATGCATGTTACATGTGATGGAAAGGAATGATTTAATATATGTCATGTGGTAGTAATTAAATTAAATTAATCCTAAGATTCCTTTCATTTTGAATAGGATTATTTAAAGTGAACCTAAACTTAGGATTAATTAAATCATTTAATAAGGCATTCACTAAAGAGAACTAAATCAAATTAATATACTTTAGAAAGTGACTTAAGGTATGGATGAAAGGGAAATCCTCTTTTCTTTCTTTATAACACTTAGTTGCTAAGTGTAATCAAATGAAACAAAAGAAAACACAAATTAAAATTCTCAAATAAATTAAACTACTTTAAGTGAAATCAACCTTTCATGTTAAATTGAATCCTTCCACACTTAGAAAATATAACACTAATGATTAACAAGACTTACCACACAAGCCTTAATACACACATTAGAATTAAGTCACCTCTTTTAGCTCTAAGTTAGGACAGTGTATGATGTGATGTATGTTTTATTTTATGATGTATTATTTCAAATTGGATGTTAGGGTGTATGCTTCATAGACTGGATGATTGGCCAATATTAGCCTAATCATATTTTCTATTAGGGATTATGCTTAAGGGATGCTCAAAAAAAATGTGAATGCTCTTTTTGCAAGTTTCTAAAATCCTTAAGCATAATCCAAGTTAGGACAGGTGGGTTTAGTTAACCATGTGTAGGGTGCTAAGTCCAAACTACAAATACAAATACTTGGGATTATATGTATATTTAGTTAATCTCTATTTTGCAGGTGTAGTTAGATTTACTTTTCCCAATTATAATATTTGCAATAGGAATTAGGATTAGTGCTATGGGGATTAGGATGAGTAGTGGCTATATGTCTTTGTTTTGGGATACCCTGTAGATGCCTTTGAAATAAGCACCATCCAAATCAAAGAAGGAGCCAAATAAGAAATGGAGATATGAAGAAAGAAGACCCAATAACATTTAATACAATTATAATTATTCTTTCATATTCCAGGTTGTATAAGGGTAGAGCTCAGCTAACCATCTTTTCTCCCTTCAAGTTGTACGGTGGTACCCGATCGCATAGCCCTTTTATTCTTTTATGATATTTTATATAATTGTTTGAAGTTATTCTTACATTGTGCATTAGGACTACATGCTTTTCATAGTGTCTTAAATGATTGATGCTTTAATGTGTGGCTTGGATACCATTAAGCTCTTAGGATAAAAATAACTTTTCTACCCAACTAATCACTCATAACTAAATTTTAAACAACCCATAACCTTATCATAAAGCCTAAGACATAAATACATAATTAAAAGATTTAGCAACTCCTTAGCTATATAGTTGTATGCTTTACATCATGCATGCATAATCTTTTTCTCTTGAACATGAAGGATCTCTATCCTTGCAAGATAAAAGAATGCTTGACCTTAGAGGGCATCCCTTATGGTGAAGAACACCTTCTTCTAGCTGATTTGACCCATAACCTATTTTATCATGTATTTAGGCATAAGAGATCCTAAAGCCACTGTTAAAATGATGTGTCTAAAATGAAATAAAATTTGAAAAGATTTTGCACCTATAGATTAATTCATATGCTCATACCACTCATGCTCTAGTCTCTTAGGGTGTGTGTTTAGGACTTTAGTCTCTTTCTAATTAAATAACTACCCTAGCTATCTTGTAATTCACAAGATTGGACTACATTATTTTAAAATTGTATGAGGAGTTACCTGGCGGCCACTCCAGGCGATTATAAGTCTAGAAGTTAGACAATTTATTTACTCTTGTGGAGGTAAACCCTTATGTCCACCTGTCGCTTAGATTTAGGTCATGTTTTAGCTTGTACTAAAGCTCCCTATATTTAGGATCCAAGGAAGCTACTTTTTCAAGCTATGAGCATAAATCCTCACCTCTTAGGCATTCTCACAGTCTTGTGTTTGTGCATTATAAACATTAGTAATCTAATTAAATTTCAACTCAAAACTTATAAATCTCCTCAACTTTAAAATTATAAAGCCCAACCATAGGATAGATTGGAAAGCTCATTAGGCTTCCTAGTATCATGAAAATTTCTTACTTATTTCCTTTGGATTCCAAAAAGAAGTCTTCCTCTAGAACTTTCCTAATTAATTTTCCAAAAACAACCAATCCTTTGATAGTCTAACCTTGAAATCTTTGGAGATGATAGTTGTCTACTTTAATCGAGAGTATTCTTAAGAAATTTCATTTCCTAAGATGTTATTAATTATGGGGTCTTGCCTCCATAGGGATCTTAAGAACCTGGGTTAGTATAAACCCAGCTTTATTCATCAATGTAAAGTAGGGTAAAAATCTCTAGTACATTCATTGACCAATCATTCCTTAAGAGTCTTTATTATGTGATTAGGTCAATTGTAGGGTAATGTCTTTATCTTTTGAGATAGTACATCATACTTCAATGTTGTACCCAATTACCTCAAAAAGTAACCCCCTATGACCAGCATGTTGTGCCCCCCATAAATCCAAAATTAAACACCACAAGGCCTTCTCACATTGTTCATTGAATCCTCTCAACATCATCCTTTTTTTGGAGTTTGGAGAAGTCGATACTCAAGTAGGAAAAGGTTCATAGACTCATAATGTTGATTGATACACCTGGGACAACCAAAACTCTAGATAGCCAATATCTGCCAACATCCACTATAATGTAAAGAGACGGTTGTGCTCAGTCATCCCTAGGAGTAAGTCTTCATCACTGAATGTAACTCCTAATATGTCCTTCAAGTGACATGCCTCCCCTTTAGTAGCAGTCAGCTGAGCTAAGCATATCTCTAGATCAAGAAAGAACTTGATTAGAGATTCCTCATCTCTCTAAATAAGATAAGGGCATCATATATGCTTAACTTAGCTAGAAACTTTCTAAGGTGAGCTAAGACATTATAATTAACTCTGGCTTGATCCTCCAAAAGCATATCTATGGGTGGAGCATCTTATGGAGGGCTATCTGCTCATTGAAACCAATGACTTGCTTACCTTTATCCTGAGGTGCTACCAGAGGTAGAACTTTGCCCTTTGCTAGGTTAACTTCAGTGACTTCTTGGAATGATGAGCTTGTGGAAAGTTCTACCTTCTCATCAGGCATACCTACAGCATCTCCTATTGGATCCTTAGAGTTAGTTATCTCCAAGTCAATCTCAATAGGTGAACCTGATTGATTCAAAGAAGGATAGTCTGACTCTAAATCTAAAGGAAAGGATCAAAACTACTAGAGCTATTATTTTTATTTATACTTGGAGAGGTTTCAATACGAATAAAATCAAGAGCATCAGAAGTAAATAATATATAAATAGAATAAACTTTCTTCATTAATTTCCTTTTGGGTGGAGGTACATGATAGAAATCAAATAAAGTAAGCAGAGTAAGGGATTTAGTGCCCTTATCCACAGATACAACGCTTTTGCCATTAGAAGAGCTAGCAAAAGGTTGTAGCTACAGTGGAGAGTCTTGGACTGACGGTGGGCGTGCTATTGGACTATCTGGACAAGTATGGTGAGTTCTTTCTTGGGCTATCACCTTCCACGAGTTATCCTTTATAACTAGCAAACCTTCCTTGGTGTTGGAGGTTTGAGCTACTTCAACACCAAGGAAAGCTTCTTGATCTTAGAAATAATCTTCTTAGAGGTTGGGATAGGGAGATATACTAACTTTCTTTGGTCTTAAGAGGATGTAAGTATCCCCAAGGATTACTCTAACATAATTGGATGGTTTTCTAAAATATTTCTTAGGGATAACTATGGCTCTCAAATTGAAGCTACACTCAAGCTAGTTTTAAAAAGTGATACAATCCTCTAAGACATGGCCTAACATGTGGTGGTAGGGGAAATAGCTCAGATCTTCTCTCTTGCCCACTTCCTCCGACCTCTTAGGCTCTGGAAACTAAAAATCAGGTTTCTTTAAGAAATTCTTAAAGATTTTCCTAACTACCTCCCTCTTGAATGAATATGGCTTATTCAATCTATCGATAAGAGTAGGTGAAAAGTAGCTACAGTGATGGATATGAATACCGCTGTTGGGTAGGCTACTGAGGTGCTAGAATTGTTCATTGTGGCGGATGCGATGGCCGATATGATGGCCGATGTGGTGGAAGAGGAGGTGGCAAAGGAGGCTGCTGAGTTCGTAGTCTCTCATACTAAACTTGAGCTAGTTACTTCCCTCTATCCACTGACATAATTGACCCTAGCTTCTTCTCAAACACCTTCTGTGACTTGGGCCTAGATGATTGGTTGGGAAAGGGAAACTATTTGGCTTCCTCTTGTAGGCTAGCCGCCTTATTGATTAATTTCTCAAATATTTTGATCGTAAAGCCCTTAGGCATGAAGGCGACCGAGCCATGGATATTCTTGAGAAGAATCTTGATGGCATGCTGTTCAGACATCTGTGATTTGCAATTCATGCTCATGTTGCACCACCTGAGAATTTAATCAATAAAGAACTCATTGAGTTTCAATTTATCTACAATGAGGTCACCTACAATCACCCTCTACTGAGCTCCAACAATCCTCTTGATGAAGATATTCTCCAACTCAGCCAAAGTCTTCAATGAACCATTGGGCAGTCTAGAGTACCAATCAAATGCAACACCTAATAGACTGCTAACAAAAAGGCCGAAGAGGAGTGCATTGCTATCACCGGCATTCTAAAAGCTGGCTCTAAAGTGTGCAATGTGTTATCGTGGGCTCCTATTGCCCTCAAAGATCTTGAACAATGGTGGCACAAAACCAAATAAAAAAAATAAAAAACCTAAACCTAAAAAATAAACCTAAAAATAAATAAAAAATAGAACATAAACCCTAAACTAAAAAAAACTTAAACCTAAAATAAACAAAATAAAATAAACATAAACCTAATATAAATAAACTAAACTAAAATAAATAAAACCAAAACCTAAACCTAAAATAAACTAAACGAAAACCCTAAACTATACAAAATAAACTAAAAGTAATCCTAAATCTAAAATAAATAACCCTAAAAATAAACATAAAATAAAAACCCAAAACCTAAACCAAAAAAAAAAATTAAATAAAAACCTAAACATGTACCAAAAAATAAAAAATAAAATAAAAATAAAACAAAACTAAAAACCAAACATAAACCTCAACCTAAACCTAAAAAATAAATTAAAATAAAAAAACTTAAACTAAAATAAATAAGCATAAAATAAATAAACTAAACTAAATAAAAATAAAAAATAAAATAAACTAAAATAAATAAAAAATAAAGTGAATAAACCTAGCCTATCGGTTTACTTAATTTTTTTAAAAAAACTCTAAACCCTAAACCCTAAATCCTAAACCTACTACCCTAGCCTGACCTCCACAGGACAACTGGATCCTGGGCCCTAAAAGACTAGCCCACCCAAAACCCTATTCTGTGCTCCCCAACCCTGGGCCCCATCTTGCCCCAACCCTGAGCCTAAAACCTGAGCCACTGGGCCTATAAATCCACAGGCCCTCTGGGCCACTGGGCCACTGGGCCCACCCTGGGACTGAGGCTCCTGAGCCAGGCCCACAGGCCCTGGGCCTGACTGACCCCCACCTGGGCCACTGGGCTTATCCTGTACCCTAACTGACTAGGCCCTGGGCTTAAGCCACTGGGCCTAGGCTTGGGCCACTGGGCCACCCCAGGCTACTGACCCTAACCACAGGCCTGACCTGGGCCCTAAACCCTGGGCTAAACTGGGCCTAAACTGGGCCACACCCTCTAAACTAAACCTGGGCTACTAAATAAAACCAAAAAAAATTAAATAAAATAAAACCTAAACCTAAATAAAATAAAAAGATATAATAAAATAATAATCTAAACTAAAACCTAAACCTAAACCTAAAAATAAAATAAAATAAACTAATAAAAATAAAATAAAATGAATAAATAAAAACCTAAACTAAACTAAAAAATAAAATAAACCTAAGAATAAAAAATCTAAATAAAATAAAAACTAAATGTAAAATAAAAATAAAATAAACATAAAATAAAATAAAATAAAATAAAATAAAATAAATACTGAATAAAAATTTAAACCTAGAAAATAAACATAAAAATTAAACCTAAAAATAAATAAAATATAGAACCCATACCCTAAACTAATAATAAAAACTATTCCTAAAATAAAAATAAAATAAACAAAAGAAACCTAAACCCAAACTAAAATAAACTAAACTAAAAAAAATCAAGCCTAAACATAAACCTAAAATAAATTAAACTTAAACTCTAAACTAATTAAAATAAAATAAACTAAAAATAAACCTAAACCTAAACTAAAACCTAAAACCTAAAAAAAATCTATAATAAAAACCTAAAACCAAAACCTAGGGGATACAAGCATTCACCACTGGGAGATGTACTTTGATGGTGCAGCTTCCTCTTAAAGAAAAGAAGAATCACAATCTACTATTCCAAGAAAGGCAGGGGTAGGAATAGTTCTCTTAACTCTGGACCATAATGTCATGAGATTATCATATCATTTGTCCAATCCTTACACCAATAACGAAGCTGAATATGAGGCTCTGATTGTCGATCTGGAGTTAGCCATTACTCTAAGCATCTAAAACATCAACATCTTAAGGGATTCTTAGCTAGTTATCAACCAAATCACCGGGCCCTATAAGTTTATAAAGCCTAAGCTCCATCACTACCATAAGAACACCATGGAGTTATTGGACCAAATCCCAGAGGTTACCATTTATAAGATTCCTCAAGAAGAGAACACCATAGTGTATGCTTTAGCCAAGCTTGCTAATGAGTTTGCATGTCCAGGATGAGTCCATATCAATAAAGGTCCAAAATAAATAAGTTTTATCCTTTATTGATATAGAACTCATCAAAAAGTACTCTCTTGAAGGGTAGGTTATCATTGCCAAGAAGGATGAGGAGTTAGATTGGAGGAAACCATTCATGGATTACCTAAATAAAGGAAAACTACCTCAAGAAAAGTCCCAAGCCCATCAGATGAAGTAGAGAGCACTTTGTTATGCTCTTATGGATGGTGTCTAATACCAACGGTCTTTCAATCATATATGGTTACTTTGTTTAGATAAGCATGAAGCCTATAAGATCGTGACCAAGATACACTTAGGATTATGTGGAGCCAAATAATTTGATTCGAAGATGAAAGTCAAGATCAAGAAATAAGGATACTACTAGCTGTAGATGATCATAGATTGCATGGATACTGCTAGGCGATGTCACCAATATCAATTACACTGTGGTCATATACCAACCACCCAACATTCTACATCCTACATTGGCCTCATGGCCATTCAAGTGTTGGGGTACCGACATAGTGGGTTTGATTGATCCTCCATCTTCCAAGGGTCATCGATGCATCTTAGCTGCTACTGACTAGTTTTCCAAATGGGTGAAGGTGATTCGGTTCAAAGAGGTCACAATTTAGCATGTGCTCTTGTTTTTTAGGAACCATATCGTATATAAATTCAGAGTGCCTCGATGAATTATATCTGATAATGGTACTGCATTTAAAAGCAATGAGATCAATAACTTTGCCTAGAGACATATCATAGATTGGAGATATTCTACCTTCAATTACCCGAGCAAAAATGACTTAGTAGAAGCTTTCAACAAAACTCTCATCCAAATACTAAAGAAGATACTCGATAATAATAAGCGATAGTGGCATGAGTAGTTAGTTGAAGCCTTATAGGCCTACTGCACCACATATAGAACTCCAACTCAGTCTACTCCTTTCTCCTTAGTGTATGGGTCTAAAGCCATTCTGCCATTAGAAGTCCAACTTCCATCACTTAGGATAGTTGTGGGTAGAAAAATCATAACAGAGCAAAACACCAAGTTGCGGTTATAAGAGCTCGAAGGTTTGGAAGAGAGACGCCTGTGGGCATGCCAAAATCTCAAGTTTTATAAAGTTAAAATGATTCAAGCTCATAATAAGTTGGTCTGTCCTAGAGCTTTTTAAGTAAGAGAGATTATTTTAATTTTAAGAAGATTGATTATTGTCCATCATAAGATGGGAGGAAAGTTTGAAACCACTTGGGAAGGACCTTTTACCATAGAGAAGGCATAGCAAGGAGGATCTTATCAAATTATTAATCATAAAAGAGAGCACCCAATGCTTCCAATCAATAGGCTCTACTTAAAGAAATATTATATATCATGTTTGAAAATAATTACCATCAATGAAAATTCCATTTCAAATTCAATATCTTCCATGTTGAAAGTATTCTTATTTTTCAATCTGCCACAATGTGTTTAGGGTAGGTGAAAAGAACAGGCTGTCTATCCTTCATCACACAAACATAAACTACTCACAAACATATAAAATAAACACATATCTTTTATCTCAGGCTACTCTGATTTGGGATAACACTCCCAGTGGCACTCACTCAGTAGCTACTCTAGGTTGGGCTGACATGCTACCCTACTAGTGTGTCACCCTAGTGGTCTTCTTGGTTTGGAGGATGTAAGTCGCTACACTTTCCTTCCTTACTTGGACACTTCACACTGATGAATGCCTTATTATTTTGGTAGGCCTTACTATGTGGCCGGTAAGCTACCTCAAGTTGGCTTCATTTAAGAGGATGTGAGTCTGCTACGCTTTCTTCTTGGATTAGCCTTTATGCACTGACTTGGTCGAGTATATTGGAGGTTTAGGATAAGTCTTCTAATTGCTCCTTCCTTTCAGACAACTTAATGTTTGGGTCCAATTCTTCCTTGAGGCGTTCGACATAGTAGTCACTTTAGGTTAGAAAAAATCTTCCTTGCCAATGATAGACTATCTCGATGATTAGTTCCAGTTGGAAAGTTGAGAGCCTACACACTTTTTTTCTAGATTGATTGTTGCACACCAACGGCACCTTAGGTTGGTTGGTTCTCACTATGCTGATGGATACACCACTCATGTTGATAGATACACCTTAGTTGGTTGGTTCTCGCACCTTAGGATACACCACTCATGGCAGATGTAAGTCTGCTATGCTTTCTCCTTGAGTTGTCCACTATACACCTATAGGCTTTCTTTTAGGGCTCAAGATAATGCCGTAAGCACCTCCCACAGGCACTATATTAGGATCACATCCTTTGCAACCCCATTTACACACTACCTGGGTTACTATCGGATTGGATAGTTCTCCTTCCTAGTAACTGCCACTATGGTTGGAGAATTTATCCTATGGATGTGTAGATTCTCTCTTGGTCTAGTAAATCTGAGATATGTCAAGGCTGACATAGCCCCTTTCAATGTGGTCCCTTGCACACCAATAAGGTCTACACAAATATATAAATAATATATATATTCACTTATGGATAAAGAGGACACCCCTAGTTGTACCTTTTCTTAAGCAATCATCCTATCTTTAGGGCAGTGTCAACAAAACTCCCGATAGGAATCACCTGACTTCTCTTGAGTTGATATAAGTCCCCAATGGCATTCACTTAGTAGTCGCCCATAAGTCGGGTTCTATTTGTTGTGCTACCAACAGGTCATCCCAATGGTTGTTCCCTTCTTTGGAAGATGTAAGTCTGCTACACCTTCATCCTAGCACAGCCGTTGCACACCGAAAGGCAACCACTTAGGTTGGCTAGCTCTACCCCATGTCCAATAGATTATCCTTTTGGATTTATAAATCTAAAATAGGATAAGTCTGATATAGCCCCTTCTTAGTGGGTCCATCACACATAGACATGGTCCATAAATTAAGTCTATCAAATTTGATCGAGCTCACACACCTAATGGATATGCCATCAATTCAAAATCAAACTATAACAAACAAACCATATTAAATCATATAAAATTAAGATAAAATTAATCTTGGCTAATTTTGAGTTGACATAAGTCCTTAGTGGAATTCACTCAGTAGTCACCATAGGTCAGGTTTGATTTATTGTGCATCCAACAAATCACTCCAATGGTTGTTCCTTACTTTGGAAGATGTAAGTGCTACACCTTCTTCCTAGCATAGTCGTTGCACATTGAAAGGAAACCCCTTTGGTTGGCTTGCTCTATCCCATAGCCGATAGACTATCCCTTTGGATTTGTAAACCTGAGCTGGGTCAAGGCTAATATAGCCCTATCTTAGTGGGTCTATTGTACACTAACAATGTCCATACATTAACTAAGATTAAATTAATCCCAATTTGATTTTATCTAGTGGAGTTAAATCACACCCTTCTCCCTAGTGGAGCCCCAAATCATATATAAACAAGTCAAGCAAATAAATCAAATTCAAAACCGACCTCCCTAGTGGAACCAAATTAAACTAACTTCCCCAGTAGAGTCTAAATCAAAGAAATCCAACCAAGCCCTTATCCTTAGTGGATACATCCCCAAAAAAATCAATGAAATCAAACTCAAATCTTAATCCCCAGCAGATAGCCTGAACCTGCTTCCCTAGTGGAAGGTTCATATACCCGATCCCTAGCAGACTCAAGCCCACATCTTAAATAGATATGCCTCCACATCAATTAAAATAAAATAAATTAAAGTCAATTTGATCTTAATTTTCTATGAATTATAGATTCTTATCCCCAGCGGATCTCCTTTCCACAAATCATAAAATCAAATCAAATTCAAACCTTATCCCCATTAGATTTTCTTTTTCTATGCCTTGGACATAGATGCCTCACATGTCATGTACAATGCATATGTGTCCCCTAGCGGATCTCCCTCTATGTCCTTGACATGGAATTCTCATCAAATCTTATTTCTTCTCTTATGCACAGTTTTAATACATCAACCAAAAGCCTAACAATGTATTCCTTCAAATTACATCATCTTAACATTGTAATCAACATTTTATGATTTGTGATGGTGCAAGCTCAAACTAACTATACAATATCATGCTAAACATATTATAGTGTGAATTAATACACTATATTATATTATAATATATGATGTCATATTATAATTTGCTATAATATAATATATTATCTAACATTACACCTCATTAGAATCACTTAAAAGAACAAATAACAAAATTTTCTCAATATATGAATAATGTTCATTTTGAATGTAAAATTGTTATTTTCTATTAGAAATGGTACAAAATAGCATAATTTTGGTGTTGCTTCTTGGTGTGTGTCGTGAATTTGGCCAAATTCTTCCATCTCAACCTTCAAATTAACATTCTTGTAAGTATTGACCCAATGTATTATAACAAAAGTAAAAGATACTAAAATGTACAATAACATTTAGTAACACACCACCACATTCCTATATATGTGAAGTTATATTGTTATGTACATTATATTTTAATATGCTTTCATATAATATATTATCTTACATTAGACCTTAAAATGAATCACTTTAAGCAAAAAATTTATAAAAGTCTGTTGAAAAATGAATATTTATTTTGGATACAAAATTCATTTCTTTTGATGAAATGACACACCATAGCACACCCCCCAATGATGTTCCCTAAATCTTACCTTAAATTTGGCCAAATCCCATCATCTTAGCCTATAAATCAGTATTTTTATGAAGTATACCAATACAAACTCTACTACAACATACTATAACAAACTAAAGTATGCTAAACAACAAGTAGTAATACACAATGGTATAATGCATAATGCTACACTACACTCGTTAAGGTATCCTATATTATAATACGAACATATTATATTATATTATATTGTATATCACATCGAAGGGATTGCTTAAGATAAAAAATCATAAAATTAGTCTAAATAATAAAAAACTATATATTTTAGTCATATCACTTACATATTTTAAATTGAAACCATATATTATGATGCCATGCTCTACCTATTATGAATTTGGCCAAATTCCACCATTTTAAAGTATAAATCTAATTTTTTATAAATAATGCTAGTGTAGGCTCAAATACATGATTATAAAATACTAAAAGAATTTAAAAAGTGTAGAATAATATATTATGATATATGATGTTATACTATGCTACAACATATAATATTTATTTTGAACATAAAATCTTACTTTTTAAACTACAAGTGGCATAGCACACTTTTGGTACTACAACCTAATTCCCACTTCAAATTTAAAAATTTCATCATCAGATTTATTAAATCATTATTATTATGATTTATATTCATATAGACTATTGGGCACAATACCATAATATACTACAACATTTCAAAACATCTTATAACATCCAAAAACACATCACTATATGCTCAAATATATGATGCTACATTATAATATAATATATGTTAACATAATATGATTTATGGTTAGGGTTTAGGGTATTCAAATCTTTAATAGTCAAGGGAAAGTCTCTTGAAGACATTTTCTTTAGCTTCCATAATAATGTTAGGATTAGGTTATTCTCTAGATCAACTCCTAATGACATCTTTTTTTCAAGGTTTAGGGTTTAGGGTTTAGGATTAAGGTTTATGATTATTTTAGGGTTTAGGGTTAGTTTAGGGTTTAGGGTTTAACATTTAGGCTTTGGGGTTTAGGGTTTGGGGTTGTATGTTTTAGGGTTTAGGGTTTATGGTTTTAGGGTTTAGGGTTTAGGTTTAGGTTTTAGGGTTTTAGGATTTAAGGTTTAGGGTTTAGGGATTAGATTTAAGGATTAAGGTTTAGGGTTTAGGATTCAGGGTTTAGAGTTTAAGGTTTAGGGTTTAGGATTTTTAGGGTTTAGTGTTTAGGTATTAGGGTTTAAGTTTTAGGTTTATATTTTATGTTTTAGTTTAGGATTTAGGGTTTAAGGTTTAAGGTTTTTTTTAATAGAGAATAAATTCAATTAAACATTTATTCTTTTCAATTTCATCAACCAAGTAGCACCCTAAGTTTTGTAAGATATAAGTGATGGCATAGATCAAAAATGAGCACCCATAGAACAAATCAAAAACCCTAGATAAGTAGAACTGTCTCTACTGTAAAGACAATTTCATAAGCAGCATATTGGATCGGTCATTCTTCAATTTCTCTAGTTCTCATCAGAACAACCCCAGCCTCTTGGGTAGCGTGATCCGCCATCATATCCCTGATCTCTCCCTCCACCACCATAACAATTATAACCTATGTCTCTCCTCCCGCCTCCATAACCACCATTGCTCCACCACCTCCATATCTGCCATCACATCCAGATCCCCCACCTCCACTATAATAATCGCCGCCTCTACCTTCGCCTCCACTGCTAGATCTAGACTAAGCCTAGTTGATGGTGATGTCCCTTTCGTTTAGGTTGTGCCCATTCTTAGGGTTTAGAGTTTAGGTTTTTATTTTATTTTTTAAGGTTTAGGTTTTAGGTTTTTATTTTAGGTTTATTTTTTGGTTTTATCTTTTTTTTTTTAATTTAGGTTTTGGTTTATTTTTACTTTATTTTATTTTATTTAGCGTAGGTTTAGGTTTAGGTTTAATTTATTTTAGGTTTAGGTTTAGGTTTTATTTATTTTAGTTTAGTTTGTTTTATTTTAGGTTTAGGTTTATTTTAGTTTATTCATTTTATTTTTATTTTAGGTTTAGGTTTTTTTAATTTAAGGTTTATGTTTTAGTTTTTACTTATTTTTATGTTTTATTTTTAGGTTTATTTTTTTAGTTTTAGGTTTTTATTTAGTTTTTATTTTATTTTATTTTATTTTCTTAATTTAGTTTAGGTTTTTTTTTCTTTTATTTTAGTTTAGCTTTTAGTTTTTATTTTATTTTATTTTTATGTTTAGGTTTAGGTTTATATTTTAGTTTATGTTTTTATTTTATTTTATTTTATTATTTTACTTTTGTTTAGGTTTTTTATTTATTTTAGTTTTAGGTTATATTTAGTTTAGGTTTAGGTTTTTAGCATTTTAGGGTTTAAGGTTTATGGTTTAGGGTTTAAGTTTTAGGGTTTAGGGTTTGGGGTTTAGGGTTTAGGGTTTAGTGTTTAGGCTTTAGTTTTAGGGTTTAAGTTTTTGTTTAGGGTTTAGGGTTTAGGGTTTAGGGTTTAGGATTTAGGGTTTAAGGTTTTTTTAATCGAGAATAAATTGAAATTCAAAATTTCTTCTTTTAAATTTCATCAACTCAATAGCACCCCAAGTTTTGTAAGACACATGCGATGACATAGATAAAAATGAGCACCCATAGAGCAAATCAAAAACCATAGATAAGTAGAATTGTCTCTACTGTAAAGAGCCAGTTCCATAAGCGTAATCGGATATTCTTTAGTTTCTCCAGTTCCCATCGAACCACCTATCAGTAGCGGATCCTCCATCATATCTCTCTCCCTTTGCCACCACCGGTTGTAACCTCACCTCACCTCCATAACCACCACTTATCCGACCACCACCTCCATATCCACCAACACCTCCAGATCCCCCACCACTGCTGTGATAATCGCTGCCTTCACCTTTGCCTCCACCACTATATCTAGACTGAGCCTAGTTGACGGTGTTGTTCTCATCGTTAAGGTTCTTCCCATTCTTAGGGTTTAGGGATTAGGGTTAGGTTAGAGTTTAGGGTTTAGGGTTTAAGTATAGTTTGGGTTTAGAGTTTAGGGTTTTAGGTTATAGGGTTTAGGGTTTAGGTTTAGGGTTTAGGTTTTAGGGTTTATTATTTAGGGTTTAGGGTTTAGGGCTTAGGGTTAATGTTTAGGGTTTAGGGTTTAGGGTTGTAGGTTTAGGGTAGTAGGTTTATTGTTTAGGGTTTATGCTTAGTTTTAGGGTTTAGGATTTAGGGTTTTATTTTTTTTAAACTAAGTAAACTGGTATATTTAGGTTTATTTAGTTTATTTTTATATTTATTTGAGATTATTTTATTTTTTATTCTTATTTTGGTTTATTTTTTATATTTTATAATTTAATTTATTTATTTTAGGTTTATTTATGTTATTTTAGGTTTTTCATTTTAATTTAATTTTTAGGTTTTGGTTTAGGTTTATTTTTTAGTTGAGTTTTATTTTCATTTTAATTTTATGGTTTAAATTTTAATTTTTAATTTTAGGTTTAGGTTTATGTTTTTATTTTTATTTTGTAGGTTTAGATTTTTTGTTTTTATTTTAGGTTTTATTTTTTAGTTTAGGTTTAGGTTTATTTTTAGTATATTTTATTTTATTAAATTTAGCTTAGGTTTTATTTATTTTAATTAAGTTTATTTTAGTTTAGGTTTATGTTTATTTTATTTTTATTTTAGGTTTAGGTTTTTTTACATTAGGGTTTAGGCTTTATTAATTATTTATTTTCTATTTTTATTTTTAGGTTTTTTTTTTAGGTCTAGGTTTTTATTTAATTTATATTTTATTTTAGTTTATTTTATTGTAAGTTTATTCTATTTTTATTTTACATTTAGTTTTTATTTTATTTAGGTTTTCTATTGTTAGGTTTATTTTATTTTTTTGGTTTAGTATAGGTTTTTATTTATTTTATTTAGTTTAATTTAATTTTTTATTTTATTTTATTTTAGGTTTAGGTTAAGGTTTTAATTTAGGCTTTAATTTTATTTTATTATCTTATTTAGGTTTAGGTCTATTTTTATTTTATTATTAAGTTTTATTTAATATAGGTTTAGGTTTTTAAGTTTTAGGGTTTAGGGTTTAGGGTTTTGGGTTTAGTGTATAGGTTTTTAGGGTTTAGGGTTTTAGGGTTTAGGGTTTATGGTTGGGGTTTTGGGATTAGGGTTTAGTGTTTACTTTTTAGGCTTTATGATTTATAGTTTTGAGGGTTTAGGGTTTAGGGTTAGCATAATGGTTTAGGGTTAGTTTAGGGTTTATGATTTAGGATTTTGGGTTTAGTGTTTTAAGGTTTTAACATTTAGGATTTAAGGTTTAGGTTTTAGGGTTATAGGTTTTGTGTTGTACGTTTAGGGTTTAGGGTTTATTTTAGGGTTTATGGTTTTATGTTTAGGATTTAGGATTTAGGGTTTAGGGTTTATTTTGGGTTTATTTTATTTTTATTTTAAGTTTAGTTTTTATTTTATTTATGTTTTTATTCTTAGGTTTATTTTCTTTTTCATTTAGTTTAGGATTTTATTTATTTTATTTTAGTTTATTTCTATATTATATTTTATTTTGTTTTTAGGTTTAGGTTTAGGTTTTGGTTTTAGTTTATGTTTTTATTTTATTTTATTTTTATTTTATTTAGGTTTATGTTTTTTAATTTATTTTATTATAAGTTTTTATTTAGTTTAGGTTTATGTTTTTTTATCAAGGTTTAGGGTTATGGTTTAGGGTTTATGGTTTAGTGTTTTAGGGTTTAGGGTTTTAGGGTTTATGCTTTAAGGTTAGGATTTAGGGTTTAGTCTTTAGTGTTTAGGCTTTAGGGTTTAGGGTTTAGTGCGTTTAAATTTTAGGGTTTAAGGTTTAGGGTTTATGGTTAGCAGGTTTAAGGTTAGTTTAGTTTATTACTCTTTAGGTTTAAGGTTTTAGGGTTTAGGCTTAGGTTTTAGTTTAGGTTAATAGTTTAGGGTTTAGTTTAAGTTATAGTTAGGTTTTAGGTAGGGTTTAGGGTTTATTTAGGTTTAGGTTTATTATTTATTTAGGGTTAGTTTTAGGTATAAGTTTAGGTTTAGGGTTAGTTATAGTTTTAGGTTTAGGGTTTATAGTTAAGTTGTTAGGGTTTAGTTTAGGGTTTAGTTTAGGTTTAGTTTAGGTTTAGGTTTTGTTTAGTTTAGTTTAGGTTTTTTTTTTAAAAAAGTAAACCACTAGGTTTAGATTTATTTAGTTTTTTTTATTTTTTATTTTTATTTAGGTTTATTTTTTATTTTTATTTCATTTAGTTTATTTATTTTAGGTTTACTTATTGTAGTTTAAGTTTTTTATTTTAGTTTATTTTTTAGGTTTAGAGTTAAGTTTATGATTATTTTATAGTTTAGTTTTTTTTATCTAATTTTTTATTTTGGTTTTATTTTTTATTTTTAGGTTTAGGTTTAGGTTTTTATTTTAATTTTTTAGGTTTATGTTTTATGTTTTTATTTTAGGTTTATTTTTAGGTTTTATTTTCTTATTTACGTTTATTTTTAGTTTATTTTATTTTATTTAGTGTAGGGATTAGGTTCTTTTTTTCATTTTAGGTTTAGGTATTTTTTTTAGGGTTTACATTTTATTTTTTATTTATTTTTAGGTTTTATTTTTAAGTTTATTTTTAAGGTTTAGGTTTTTATTTAGTTTTTATTTTATTTTATTTTAAGTTTATTTTATTTTTATTTTACATTTAGCTTTTATTTTATTTAGGTTTTTTATTCTTTATGTTTATTTTATTTTTGTTTAATTTTAATTTTTAATTTAATTCTATTTTTATGTTTAGGTTTAGGTTTAAGTTTTAGGTTAGGTTTTTATTTTATTTTATTTTATTTAGCTTTAGGCTTTTTTATTTATTTTATATTTATTTATTTTTTAATGTAGGTTTAGGTTTTTTGGTTTTTAGGGTTTAGTGTTTAGGGTTTAGGGTTTGGGGTTTAGGGTTTAGGGTTTAAGGTTTAGGGTTTAAGATTTAGGGTTTAGGGTTTAGGGTTTAGGCTTTCGGATTTAGGGTTTAATGTTTAGTGTTTAAACTTTAGGGTTTAGGCTTTAGTGCATTTAAGGTTTAGAGTTTAGGATTTAGGGTTTATGGTTAGCTTAGGGTTTAAGGTTAGTTTAAAGTTTAGGTTTAAGTTAGGTTTGATTTAATTTTGGGTTTTTAGGTTTAGATTGTGTTTAGGCTTTAGTTTTTTTAGGGTTTAGGATTTAGAGTTTAGGGTTTAGGGTTATTTAGGGTTTAGAGCTTTAGGATTTAGGGTTTAGTATAAGGTTTAGGGTTTAGGGTTAGTTTATGGTTTAGGGTTTAGGGTTTATGATTTAGGATTTAGGGTTAAGGTTAGGGTTTAGGGTTTAAGGTTGAGGGTTTTGGTTTTAGGGTTATTTTAGGCTTTAGAGCCTAGGGTTTAGGGTTTTTTAGTGTTTAGGGTTTAGTGTTTAGTGTTTAGGGATAGTTTTATGGTTTAAAGTTTAAGGTTTAATGTATAAGATTTAGGGTTTAGGGTTTAGTGTCATCAGTTTTGTGTTTTTTTTTAAAAAAATTAAGTAATCCACTAGGTTTAGATTTATTTAATTTATTTTATAGGCTTAGATTTAGGTTTATGCTTATTTTGTAATTTAGTTTTTTTTATCTAATTTTTTAGTTTTGGTTTTATTTTTTATTTTTAGGTTTAGGTTTAGGTTTATATTTTATTTTTTTAGGTTTATGTTTTATGTTTTTATTTTAGGTTTATTTTTAGGTTTTATTTTCTAAGTTAGGTTTATTTTTAGTTTATTTTATTTTATTTAGTTTAGGGTTTAAGTTTTATTTTTTATTTATTTTTAGGTTTTATTTTTAAATTTATTTTTAAGGTTTAGGGTTTTATTTAGTTTTTATTTTATTTTATTTTAGGTTTATTTTATTTTTATTTTACGTTTTGCTTTTATTTTATTTAAGTTTTTTATTCTTTAGGTTTATTTTATTTTGGTTTAGTTTTAAATTTTAATTTAGTTTATTTTTATGTTTAGGTTTAGGTTTAAGTTTTAGTTTAGGTTTTTATTTTAATTTATTTAATTTATTTTATTTAGGTTTAAGCTTTTTTATTTATTTTATTTTATTTATTTTTGTTTAGGTTTAGGTTTTTTTATTTTTAGGGCTTAGTGTTTGGCGTTTAGGGTTTGGGGTTTAGGGTTTAGGGTTTAGGGTTTAGGGTTTAAGATTTAGGGTTTTGGGTGGGTTTAGGCTTTAGGGTTTAGGGTTTAGGGTTAGGGTTTTAAGGTTTAGGGTTTAGGGTTTAGTGGTCGAGTTAGAGTTTTAGGTTTAGGGTTAGTTTAGGGTTTAATGTTTAAGGTTTAATGTTTTTTAGGGTTTAGGGTTTAGGGTTATAGGATTAGGGTATAGGGTTTAAGATTAGTTTTAGGTGTTATGGTTTAGGATTTAGGGTTTAGGGTTTAGGGTTTAGGGTTTTTTTTTTAAATTAAGTAAGAGGGTTTATTTAGTTGATTTTATTTATTTAGTTTATTTTATTTTTATTTAGGTTTATTTTTTATTTTTATTTAATTTAGTTTATTTATTTTAAGTTTATTTATTTTTGTTTAGGTTTTTTATTTTAGTTTACTTTCTAGCTTTAGATTTATGTTTATGCTTATTATTTTAATTTAGATTTATTTTTATTTAATTTTTAGGTTTTGATTTTATTTTTTATTTTTAGGTTTAAGTTTAGGTTTTTATTTTGTTTTTTAGGTTTAGGTTTTAAGTTTTTATTTTAAGTTTATTTTTAGGTTTTATTTTTTAGTTGAGGTTTAGAATGACGCTATATTATACTATAATATATGGTAATATAATATGATTTAGGGTATTCAAATCTCTAACAATCAAGGGAAAGTTTCGTGAATACATTTTCTTTAGCTTCCATAATTATGTTAGGATTAGGTCATTCTTTAGATCTATTGCTAATGACATCTTTATTCAAAGTTTAGGGCTTAGGGTTTAGGGTTAGAGTTTATAGTTAGTTTAGGGTTTAGGGTCTGGGGTATAGGGTTAGTTTAGGGTTTAGGGCTTAGGGTTAATTTATGGTTTAGGGTTTAAGGTTTATGGTTTGGAGTTTAGGGTTTGGGGTTGTATTTTTAGGTTTAGGTTTATGGTTTTAGGGTTTAGGGTTTAAGTTTAGGGTTTAGGTTTTAGTATTTACGGTTTTAGGTTTAGGGTTTAGATTTAAGGTTTAAGGTTTAGTTTAGAACAGTTTTAAAGTTTAAAGTTTAGAGTTTAGGTTTATTTAGGGTTAGTTAAGGTTTAGGGTTTATGGTTTGGGATTTAGGGTTTAGGTTTTATGGTTGTAGGGTTTAGGGTTTATTGTCTAGGGTTTAGGGTTTTTTAAGGTTTAGGGCTTAGGGTTTAGGGTTTTGGTTTTAGGGTTTAGTGTTTAGGGATAGTTTTAGGGTTTAGAGTTTAGTGTTTAAGAATTAGGATTTAGGGTTTAGGGTTTAGTGTTTTGGGTGTAGTGTTTTATTTTTAAATTAAGTAAACCGCTAGGTTTTGGTTTGTTTAGTTTATTTAATTTTTTTAATTTTTTTAGTTTATTGTATTTTTTATTTTTATTTAGGTTTATTTTTTTATTTAGTTTTGTTTATTTATTTTAAGTTTACCTATTTTAGTTTTGGTGTTTTAATGTATTTTATTTTTTAGGTTTAGATTGAGGTTTATGCTTATTTTATAGTTTAGTTTTTTTATTTAATTATTTCATTTTGGTTTTACTTTTTATTTTTAGGTTTAGGTTTTGGGTTTTACTTTATTTTTTTAGGTTTATGTTTTAAGTTTTTATTTTAGGATTATTTTTAGGTTTTATTTTTAGTTTAGGTTTAGGTTTATTTTTATTTTATTTAGTTTAGGGTTTAAGTTTAGGTTATTTTAGGCTAAGGTTTCTATTTTATTTATTTCAGTTTAGTTTATTTTAATTTAGATTTTTTTTTTCATTTTAAGTTTAGGTTTTTTTTAGTTTAGGGATTAGTTTTTATTTTTTATATATTTTTAGGTTTACATTTTTATTTAGTTTTATTTTATTTTATGTTTAGCTTTCATTTTATTTAGGGTTTTTTAATTTTTAGGTTTATTTTATTTTTGTTTAGCTTTTAGCTTTTATTTAATTTTATTTTTGCTTTTAGGTTTAGGTTTAGGTTTTAGTTTAGGTTTTTATTTTATTTTATTTTTTAATTTTATTTAGCTTTAGGCTTTTTTGGTTTTTAAGGTTTAGGGTTTGGGATTTCAGGTTTGGGGTTAAGGGTTTAGTGTTTAGGATTTAGGGTTTAGGGTTGTAGGTTTTAGGGTTTAGGGTTAGGGTTAGGGTTTAGGATTTAAGATTTAGGGTTTAGGGTTTAGGCTTTAGGCTTTAGGCTTTAGGGTTTAGGGTTTAGGGTTTAGGGTTTAGGGTTTTAATGTTTAGGGTTTAGGGTTTATTATTTGGGTTAGGGTTTAGGGTTTAGGTTTAGGGTTAGTTTAGGGTTTTGTGTTTTTTAGGGTTTAGGGTATAGGGTTTAGTGTTTATGGTTGTAGTTTTAGGGTTTAGGATTTAAGGTTAGTTTTAGGGGTTATGGTTTAAGTTTTAGGATTTAGGGTTTAGGGTTTAGGGTTTGGAGTTTTTTTTTTTAAATTAAGTAAACCAGTAGGTTTAGGTTTATTTAGTTTATTTTTATTTATTTTATTTATTTTATTTATTTATTTATTTTTATTTAATTTAGTTTATTTATTTTTAGTTTATTTATTTATTTTAGGATTTTTATTTAGTTTATTTTCTAGGTTTAGCTTTATGTTTATGCTTATTTTTTAGTTTAGATTTATTTTTATTTAATTTTTTAGGTTTTGGTTTTATTTTTTTATTTTTAGGCTTAGATTTAGGTTTTTATTTTATTTTTTTAGCTTTAGGCTTTAGGTTTTTATTTTAAGTTTATTTTTAAGTTTAACTTTTTTAGTTTAGGTTTAGGTTTATTTTTATTTTAGTTTATTATATTTATTTTAGGTTTAGATTTAGGTTTTATTTATTTTAATTTAGTTTATTCTAGTTTAGGTTTAAGTTTATTTTATCTTGTTTAGTTTAGGTTTGGTTTTTTTTTTTTGTTTAGGGTTTAGGTTTTATTTTTTATTTATTTTTAGGTGTATTTCTTAAATTTTAATTTTTATTTATTTTTTATTTTATTTTATTTTAGATTTATTTTATTTTAATTTTACGTTTAATTTTTATTTTATTTTAGTTTTTTAGTTTAGGTTTACTTAATTTTTTTAGTTTAGTTTAGGTTTCTATTTAATTTATTTTGATTTATGTTTTCTTTTATATTTTAATTTATTTTTATGTTCAGGTTTTGGTTTAGGTTTTAATTTAGGTTTTTATTTTATTTTATATTTTTATTTTATTTAGGTGTAGGTTTTTTATTTATTTTATTTTTATGTTTTATTTAGTTTAAGTTTAGGTTTTAGGTTTTAATGTTTAGGGTTTATGGTTTAAGGTTTGGGGTCTCGGGTTAAGGGTTTAGGCTTGTATGTTTCATGGTATAGGGTTTAGGGATTTGTGTTTAGGGTTTAGGGTTTAGAATTTAGGGTTTTAAGGTTTAGGGTTTAGGGTTTAGGGTTCATGCTATAGGGTTTAGGGTTAGTTTTAGGGTTTAGGGTTTAGGGTTTATGGTTAGTTTTTTTTTTATTTTTTATTTTTATTTTTATTTTTTTAAATTAAGTAAACTCATAGGTTTAGGGTTTATTTAGTTTATTTTTTTATTTATTTTATTTTATTTTATTTTTTATTTTTATTTTTATTTAGTTTAGTTTATTTATTTTAAGTTTATTTATTTTAGCTTAGGTTTTTTATTTTAGTTTATTTTTTAGATTTAGGTTTAGGTTTATGTTTATGTTTTAGTTTAGTTTAATTTTTATTTTATTTTTTAGGTTTAGGTATTATTTTTTACTTTTCGATTTCGGTTTAGGTTTTTTTTTTAGGTTGAGGTTTTAGGTTTTTATTTAAGGTTTATTTGTAGGTTTTATTTTTTAGTTTAGGGTTAGGTTTATTTTTAGTTTATTTTATTTTATTTAGGGTTTAGGCTTTGGTTTAGATTTAATATTTTTTAGGTTTAGGTTTAAGTTTTATTTATTTTAGTTTATTTTATTTTAGTTTATGTTTAGGTTTAATTTATTTTTATTTTAGGTATAGTTTTTTTTTAGTTTATGGTTTATGTTTTTTTTTTGTTTTTTTTTTTTATGTTTAGGGTAATTTTTTTGGCTTAAGTTTTATTTAGTTTTTATTTTATTTTATTTTTGGTTTATTTTATTTTGATTTTAGGTTTATTTTGTTTTTATTTTAGGTTTATTCCATTTTTATTTTAGGTTTAGTTTTTATTTTATTTAGGATTTTTTATTTTTTAGTTTAGTTTAGGTTTTTATTTATTTTATTTTAGTTTAGTTTTTATTTTCTATTTTATTTTCTTTTTATGTTTAGGTTTAGTTTTTAGTTTAGGTTTTTATTTTATTTTATTTTGGTTTGGGTTTATTTATTTATTTTATTTTTTATTTTTATTTAGTTTAGGTTTAAGTTTGTAACTTCTTAGGGTTTAGGTTTTATGGTTTTGGGTTTAGGGTTTAGGGTTTAGGGACTAGGGTTTAGTGTTTAAGGTTTAGGGTTTAGGCTTTAAGGTTTAGGGTTTAGGGTTTAGGATTTTTGGTTTTAGGGTTTAGCGTTTAGGGTTTTTGTTTAGGGTTTTTAGGGTTTAGGGTTTAGCATTTAGGGTTTAGGCTTTAGGTTTAGGGTTCAAGTTTTAGTTTAGGGTTTAGGGTTTTTGATTTTTTTTTCTAACAGAGAACAAATTCAGATTCAATATTTCTTATTTTCAATATCATCAACCAAGTAACACACCAAGTTTTCTAAGACATAAGCGATGACATAGATAAAAATGAGCACGCATAGAGCAAATCAATAACCTTAGATAACTAGAATCATCTTTACTGTAAGGACACAGCTCCATAAGCAGCAGATCAGATCGACCATTCTTCAATTTCTATAATTCCCATCAGAAACACCCAGGCCTCTCGAGTAACGGGATCCACCGTCATATCCCTAATCTCTCCTCTCCACCACCATGGGCAACCTCTCAGAACCTCCAGCCTCCATAACCACCATTGCTCCAACCACCACCTCAATAACCACCAGCACCTCTAGATCCCCCACCACCACTATGATAACCATAACCTCAGCCTTCACCACTATCGCCAGATCTAGTTTGAGCCTGGTTGATGGTGATGTTCCTGTAGTCAAGGTACTACCCATTCTTATTATTTAAATTTATTAGGTTTTATGGTTTAAGTTTATTTATTAGTTTACTTAGTTAATTTAGGTTTAGGTTTAGGGTTTGGGGTTTAGGGTTAGGGTTTAGGGTTTAGAGTTTAGGGTTTAGGGTTTAGGGCTTTAGAGTTTATGCTTTTAGGGTTTAGGGTTAGGGTTTAGGGTTTAGAGTTTTAAGATTTAGGATTTAGGGTTAGGGTTTAGGGTTTAGGTTCATGATTTTGTGTTTAGGCTTTAAGGTTTTGAGGGTTTAGGGTTTAGGCTTTAGGGCTTAAAGTTTTTGGGATTTAGGAGTTAGTTGTTTAGGTTTTATGGTTTAGGGTTTAGGGTTTGAGTTAGGGTTGGTTTAAGGTTTAAGGTTTAGTTTAGGGTTTAATTAGTTGGTTTAGGGTATAGGGTTTAAGTTTTAGTGTTTAGTTTTAGGTTTAGTTGTAGGTTTGTTTAGTTTAGTTTTTTTAAATGATTAAACCGACTTTAGGTTTATTTAGTTTATTTTTTATTTTGGTTTATGTTTTTTTAATATAGGGTTTAGATTTTCTTTAAGGTTTATTTTAGGTTTAGATTTTTATTTAATTTTATTTTATTTTATTTAGGTTTATTTTATTTTTATTTCGTTTGGTTTTATTTTATTTAGGTTTTTTTATTCTTAGTTTTATTTTATTTTTAGTTTAGTTTATGTTTTTATTTATTTTATTTTACTTTCTTTTTTTTAGTTTATTTTATTTTATTTTTAGGTTTAGGTTTTACTTTTATTTAATTTTTTTATTTTATTTAGGTTTAGGTTTTTTATTTAATTTTTATTTAGGTTTTTAGGTTTTTAGGTTTTTAGGGTTTAGAGATTAGGGTTTAGGGTTTAGGGTGTAGGGTGTAGGGTTTAGGGTTTTGCATTAGGATTTAGGGTTTAGTGTTTAGACTTTAGGATTTAGGGTTTTCAGGGTTTAGGATTTACGGTTTATGGTTTAGAGTTTAGGGTTTAAGGTTTAGGGTTTTAAGGTTTATGGTTTAGGGTTTGGGTTGTAAGGTTTAGGGTTTCGGGTTAAGACATTTTATATTATTTTTTTTTAAATTAAGTTAACTCATAGGTTTAAGTTTATTTAGTTTATTATTAATTTAATTTAGTTTATTTTTTATTTTTATTTCAATTTATTTTTATTTTTGTTTAGTATAGTTTTTTTTTTATTTTACGTTTATTTATTGCAGTTTAGATTTTTTTATTTTAGTTTAATTTTAAGTTTAGGTTTAGGTTTATTTTTTAGCTTTTTTATATTATTTTATTTTCTAGGCTTAGGTTTTATTTTTAATTTTTAGGTTTATGATTAGGTTTTTATTTTACTTTTGTAGGTTTAAGTTTTAGGTTTATTAGGTTTTTTTTGGTTATATTTTTAGTTTAGTTTAGATTTATTTTTAGTTTATTTTATTTATTTAGTTTAGGGTTTATGCTTAGTTTATTTTGGTTTAGGTTTAGGTTTTTATTTTAGTTTAGTTTATTTTAGTTTAAGTTTACGTTTATTTTATTTTGTTTATTTTTTAATTTTGGGTTTAGGTTTTATTTGTTATTTATTTTTATGTTTTAGGTTTATTTTTTAGGTTTAAGTTTATTTAGTTTATTTTTTTATTTTATTTTTATTTTATTTTATTTTTATTTTATTTAGTTTTTTTTTTTTTTTTATTTTAGGTTTATATTTTTTAGTTGAGTTTAGGTTTTTATTTATTTTATTTTAGTTTACTTTTATTATTTATTTAATTTTATTTTCATTTAGGTTTTGGTTTAGGTTTAGGTTTAGGTTTTAGTTTAGCTTTTTATTTTTATTTTTTTGTATTTTATTTAGATTTTGATTTATTTATATAGTTTATTTTTAGGTTTTATTTAGTTTAAGTTTAGGTTTTTAGGTTTTTAGGTCTTAAAGTTTAGGGTTTAGGGTTTAGGGTTTGGGGTTTAGGGTTTAGTGTTTAGGGTTGTAGGTTTTAGGCTTTAGGGTTTAGTTTTTAGGGTTTAGGATATAGGGTTTAGGGTTCTAAGGTTTAGGGTTTAGGATTTAGGGTTGTAAGTTTAGGGTTCAGGGTTTAGGATTAGTTTTATGGTTTAGGGTTTAGGGTTTTCTTTTTTTTAATTAAGTAAATTCATAGGTTTAAGTTTATTTAGTTAATTTAGTTTATTTTTTATCTATTTTATCTTATTTATTATTGTTTATTTATTTTAGTTTAGGTTTTTTATTTTATTTTATTTTTGGTTTAGGTTTATTTTATTTTTGGTTTAATCCTATTGGCGCCACATGGCCCGCTAACGCGACACACTTCTCACATGGCATCGTGAGATTGGCTACTTAAAACTTATCGACTCGGTGCCTGGCGGAAGTGCTTTCGTTCCGTCGATCAAACATCATTTACATAGCTTAATAGGATTAAATCAAATTAATCTAGCAAATCTAATCACAACCGTCCATTTCGATCATGTGGAATGGATGGTGTGTGATCTAACATCATGATAGTGAGAGAGAATAGAGTCTGTCCACCATTGCTCACTTAATCAGTTTGCAGGCTCGGATCAACTCGAAAGGATCCCACACCTTCTTGACATCGATTAGGTATCCAACCCATTTTTTCTTAAGGGCTGATTTTGGAAGCATACCTCCCTGGAGCTCAAGACCAGCAGCTTGAATGACTGAGGAAGCTTCACCTAGTGGAGACGAAGCCCTGTTGAGAAGCAATTGGATCAATTCCTCATTATTCGCTCTGAAGGCCATGAACTGAGCTTAGCTTTGATCGAAGTCCCACCTTTGGTGCTCAGGAAGCTTAGGAGATGATTCGTTCTTGCTAGACGAGGCCTAGAGAAGGTGTGTGAAAAATTAATTTGAGTTTGATGAAGAAATGGCGGAGTTAGGACAAAAATGGGAGTGTCCTATTTTGGGATGGATGGGAATGGCATTTTCTGATCGAGGAATGAGCTTGGGAACTTAGGGAATGGCTCTAGCGGCTCCTCTTGGGTAGCTAGGGCTCTGAGAAATGATTTTTGTGTAGGTATTTGAGTGGAAATGAGGGGGTGTATGCCCCTTTCATCTTGATCAAATGGTGGGATTGGCTTTAGCTTCTAGTGGCGTCGACCATCTCAAGAAGTCGTGGGTGGCAGGGAGGAGGTGAGTTAGCTCAACTTGGTTGGTTGAAGGTGTGGAGGTGGCTAGTAGGAAGGAATCATAGGTTTCTTATGGGTTTCAAATGTTCCAATGGGCAGGGTGAGGTGATTTCACCTCCCATTGGTCATGATCAACCACCCTTAGGTCGTTGGCGAGAGTCCTGTTTAGGTGGACCATTGGCAAAGTAGTGGCCAAGGAATGGAAATGACTATTTACGTGGGTGATTTGTCTCACATGATGCCCTTGTCGTAAGAATAGAATGATCATTTAGCATTAGATTTGATTTGGGCAGATTTAAAATGAGCCAAAAGTTGGTTAGCCCAAATTTCAAGTCAATTGGAGTTGATTTGTTAGGTTTGGCTTAATTTGACTCATTTAGGTCAAATTGGGTTAGGTTGGGTCAAGTAGACCAATTGGTCAAATTGGGTCAAACCAAGGGTCAAGTTAAGTTCAAATGATCATTTGGGATGTTTTGATTCAATTGGTTTGGTTTAGTTTGGCTTAGATTTGATTTTGGCTCATTTGAATTCATTTGGGTCAAATGGGTTAAGTTGAGAAATTTAACTAAATTTGCCAAATTATCTTGGGTTGGGAGTTGGTTTAGGTTTAGTTGACTAATTGAAGATGATTGTAGGCTTTAGTTTTAATTAATTTTGGTTTCATTTTGATTTAGGCCAACTTGAACCTTTAGGTCAATTTGGGCCAAGTAGGTAAATTGTGTTTAATTGGGTCCAATCATGGCTTTGGTCAAGTTCAACAATCAATTTGGAATGAACTTGAGTCATTGATTGTAATCAATTTGGTTTATATTTTGATTTGACCCAATTTAGCCTTTTAGGTCAATTTGGGTCAACTTGGGTCAAGAGGGCCAATTGGGTTTGGTTTGACTCAATTCAAGGTCAAGTCATATTCAAATATTGATTTTTATTTAGTATGAATCATTGGTTTCAAGCGATTTGGCTTAGGTTGCAATTTGGTTAGTTTAGGTACATATGGGTTAAGGGATTGACTTGGTTTTACCCAATTTGTGACAATTGATCAACCTAGGGTTATCAACAATCATGATGGGAGATTTTGATGGGCATGGTTCAATCCAATTTGGGTAGGATTAAAACTTGGCTCAAATAGGTCAAATTATATGGGTCAAGTGGATCAATTGCATTTAGTTGGCTTGATTTTGGGTTGAGTTTGATTTAGTTGAGTTTATTTGTGGATTTGGGATTGATATATAAATTCAATTGCAATTGGCTTGGGTTCAAATGGGTTTTAGTTCATTTGAACATTTCAAGTCAAAAAAGTTAAGGTGGGTTTGACTTAGGTTGATTTTGGTTTGGCTTGATAATTGTAAATTTCATTTATATTTGTGAATGTGATTGAAGGTATGATTGATTCATGAGAAAATCAATTGAATTTGTGTTTTAGAATGAAGGAATTTGGCTAAGTCCATGGAGTAGGTTCATGTGTCTTAGGTTTCAATTTTGATTTGGTTTGATTAGTTTTGATGATTTAAATGTATATTTCATTTAAATTTGTGAAGATGATTGAAAATATGATTGATTTATGAGAAAATCAATTGAGTTTTACTTGAATTAGAGTAAGATTTGGCTAAATCCATGCAATAGGTCATATGGCTTAGGAAGGGTTTTGATTTAATTTGATTTAGTTTGATTTAGTTTTGATCATTTGAATGTAGATTTGATTTATATTTAGAAAGATAATTAAAGATATAAATTTATTATGAGAGAATCAATTGATTTTGGGTTGATTTGGATTAAGATTTGGCTAAGTCCATGGGATAGGTCATATGGCTTAGGAAGGGTTTCAAGTTTGGATTTGATCATGGACTTCAATCATTTGGTTTTGGAATTTGTGTTTGAATTTGGATTTGAATTTGATGTTTAAATTGAACTTGAGGTTTGAGAATGTGAACATGGATTTGATTTGGGTTGTAGGGTAGGTGGACTATCCTAATCCTTAAGTCATAACCTAATCTTATGGTTAACCCTTCTAAGTCTTTAGGCTTAGGTTAAGTGTTTACCTAATTTTTAGAAGTGTCTTATAACTAGGGAAGTCTTAGTGTCTAGAAGACTTGTAAGTCTAAGATGGGAAGATTGAATATGCACTCCAAAAGTGAGGTCAACAAGCCTTAAGCTCCATAGTATTTCCCTTAGAGATAGATGATTGGAAGACCGAAGCAAAGTTTCACATTATAGACTCAGATACATCTCTTGACGCTTTACTTGGGAGACCATGGATACATGAGAACAACATAGTTCCATTCTCTCTACACTAGTGTATGAAGTTTGTGAGAGGTGGGATCATCTATTGTGTCAAAGGAGATCTCATGCCATTTACAATTCATGAGATTGGCATATATGAAGATGTGGTTTACTACCTCCCTCAAATTCAAGAAGTCTATTCTAATGAACTTGGCTAAAGTTTAAAAATAAAAAATAAAAATAAAAAAAGAAAAAAAAGAGAAAATGAAAAAGAAAATAAAAGGGGGAAGAAATATACTTGGAGGAGGAAGTGGAGCATGACATTAGATTCCACCCATAGTTTGTTACTCCATTTGAACATAAGGGTAGGACGACCTGACCTCCACCAAGTAGAGAAAAAGGCTAGTTTAGAGGCAGTCCTAGGTGTGGAAAACCCCTTTATTGGTTTCCCAATAGAATATATGCCTTCCCAACTATCAGGAATACACCTGCTATCCATATAGACTTAGAATCTAGTTCATAGGATGAGTCTTATATGGTTAGCACACCAGCTAGCTATTCTCAATAATAGATTCTCTTGGAGGTGACACTTGAGCCAGATAGAGATGAAGACCAAGCTCAAAAGTAAAGCATAAGTTTATCCAAGTCAATATGTGAAATAGTTAGGCATCAATTGGGAACCTTAGCTTTAACCCCACTTTTTCCTAAAAAAGCTAAGGGTTCGGTTGTTAAGGTAGCTCTTAAGTCATCCATACGTGTGAAGACTCAGAGGTTCTTACTGGGAGCATCATCCTCAAGCCAAGAAGTTGATGTATAACTTGAGGATGATTTATATAAAGATTTAATAAAATTACCTTTTGATTAGTACTTGCCTTGTGTCCATAATTTAATAAAGAAAGGGTTAATCCCACATACTTGGTTAAAGCATAAGTTAGACTACTTTGAAAGAATATAGAAGAACAAATGCAAAAGCTTTCAATCAAGACCAGGACTAGGATTCGATACAGTGGGTCCAGTCGATGATGACCATTACTGCTTAGTCATCACCAATAATTTGGAATCTAATAGGTTATTTTCTAAACACATTAAATCATGTGAAGAGATGTGCTTAGAAACTTTAGATAATCTAGATCATTTTGAAGTTAAAGATGCACCACTAGAGTTTGAAGAAGTGATCAAGTCAACCATCGACGAGCTCAAGGAAATTAACTAAGAAATTGAAGAAGATCCACGCACGACATACATCAGTTCTTTATTGAATGAAATTGAAACCTATGACTTAGTTAGAATATTGATTGAGTTTAAAGACTACTTCATATTGAGTTATGAAGAGATGCTTAGATTGGCTCCTGACGTAGCTGTCCATAAACTAGAAATAGAGCCTACTACTAACCCTATCAAGCAAGCTCCTAGATGCATGCAATTAAATATGGAACAACAGGTTATTTTTGAAGTCAAGAAGTTGATCAATATTGGCTTCATCCGAGAAGTAAAATACCCTACCAGGTTAGCCAGCGTCTTCCTAGTTAGGAAAATGAATGGCCAAATTCACATATGTGTCGATTTTAGGGATTTAAATAAGGCATGTCCAAAAGATGAATTTCCATGACTAATCTCAGAGCTGATGGTGGAGATTGCCTCATCTTATGCATTCTTCTCTTTCATGGATGGCTCATCTAGATATAACCAAATAAAGATGGCCCTTGAAGATGAAAGAAACACTGCTTTTAGAACCCCAATCAGAATCTATTGCTATAAGGTCATGCCTTTTAGCCTTAAAAATGCAAGTGCAACATTCTAGTAGGCTGTAACTCGAATCTTCGATGAACTTATTCATCTTCAAGTCGAGTGCTATGTCGATGATCTCATGGTCAAAAGTTGAGAAAAGGAAGACCATCTCTTTGACTTGAGAGTAATTTTCAAATAGTTAAGATAATTTAACTTCAAAATGAACCCTTTAAAGTGTGCATTCAGATTAGCTTCAGATAAATTCCTTGGGTTTGTTGTCTGACACAAGGGAATTGAAATTGATCCGGAGAAGATCAAGGTGATATTAGAAATGCCACCCCCTAAAAGTTTAACTCAACTTAGATAATTCTAGAGGTGGTTGGTGTATTTAAGATGCTTTATATCTAACATATCAGGAAGGTGTCAGCCATTCTTAACACTTATCAAAAAGGATGCCAAGTTCAAGTGGGATGATAAGTGTGAGCATGCCTTCAAAGACATCAAGCATTGCTTACGATGATCTTTGCCGGTTCTAGATCTTGGGAAAGATTCTCATACTTTACGCTATGTTGACGACTTTGCTTTGTTAGCCCAAGCCAATGATGAAGGAAAGGAAAATGCACCTACCTCATCATTTAATCTCTACTGAGGCTAATTATCCACCCATTGAGAAGCATTGCCTAGCTTTAATCTTTGCATCCTAAAAGCTATAGCATTACATGCTTCCTTATAAGGTGAACTTAATCTCTAGGATCAATCCACTATAATATCTCATGACACGGCCGACACTATCCGGATGATTGACACAACTGTCCATGATCCTCTCACAGTTTAATATTACCATCATACCCCTCCGTGCGGTGAAAGAATAAGCACTAGCAAATTTCTTAATGACACACCCACTTCTTGCTGACTCTCCGCTTAGTGATGATCTCCCTGATGAACAAATCATGAACTTAGGAAAAACTAGCATTCACCATTGGGAGATGTACTTTCATGGTGCGACTTTCTCTCAAAGAGGAGAAGAACCACAATCTACTATCCTTGGAAAGGCAGTGGTATGAATAGTTCTCTAAACTCTAGACCACGATGTGATGAGATTCTCATATCATCTTTCCAATCTTTGCACTAATAATGAAGTCGAATATGAGGCTCTAATTACCAGTCTGGAATTAGCCGTTACTCTAAGCATCCAGAACATCAACATCTTCGAGGATTCTCAGCTAGTTATCAATTAAATCACTGGATCCTATAAGGTTAAAAAGCGCAAGCTCCATCACTACCTTAAGTACACCATAGAGTTATTAGCCAAAATCCTAAAGGTTACCATTTATAAGATTCCTCAATAAGAGAATGTTGTAGTGTATACTTTATCCAAGGAGCAGGTTGGCATGTGGAGGATATCCATATACATGTCCAAAATAGATAATTCTTATCCCTTATTGATATTGAACTCATCAAAAAGTACTCTCTTGAAGGGGAGGTTGCCATTTCCAAGAAGGAGGAGGAGTTAGATTGGAGGAAACCATTCATGGATTACCTAAATAAAGGCAAACTACCTCAAGAGAAGTACCAAGCCTATCATATGAAGCAGAGAGTGCTTTCCTACACTCTTGTGGATGGTGTCTTATACCGATGGCCTTTCGATCATATATGGTTATGTTTTTTAGACAAGTATAAAGCCCATAAGATCGTGACTAAGGTACACTCAGGATTATGTGGAGCCAACTAATCCGGTCCAAAGATGAAAGCCAAGATCAAGGGACTAGGATACTACTAGCCATCGTTGATCAAAGATTGCATGGATACGACTAGGCAATGCCACCAATGTCAAATACACGGTGTGGTTCTACACCAACCACCCAAAATTATACATCCTACATTAGCCTTATGGCCATTCAAGTGTTGGGGTATAGACATAGTGGGCCCAAGTGATCCTCCTTTTTCTTACAGTCATTGGTTCATCTTAGCTACTACTAACTACTTTTCTAAATGGGCGAAGATGATTTCACTCAGAGAGGTCACAACATAGAATGTGTTCTAATTTTTTAAGAACCATATTGTATATAGGTTCGGAGTGCCTCGATGAATTATATCCAATAATGGTACTACATTAAAGAGCATCAAAGTCAACAACTTTGCCCAGAGACATAAATAGATTGGAGATAGATATTCTATCATCAACTACCTGAGGGTAAACGGCTTAAAAGAAGCCTTCAACAAAACTCTCATCAAAATACTATGGAAGACACTCGACAATAATAAGTGATAGTGGCATGAGCAGTTAGTTGAAGCCTTATGAGCCTACCACACCACATATAGAACTCCAACTCAGTCTACTCCTTTCACTTTAGTATATGGGTATGAAATCATTCTATAATTAGAAGTCAAACTACCATCACTAAGGATAGCTATGAGTAGCTAGATGACAAAAGAGCGTAAGTTAAGCTTAGAAGAGCTCAAAGGTTTGGAAGAGAGATGCTTGTGTGCATGCCAAAATCTCGAGTTGTACAAAGCCAAAATTATTCAAGCTAACAATAAGTTTGTCTATCCTAGAGCTTTTCAAGTAGGAGAGCTTATTTTAGTTCTAAGGAGATTGATTGTTGCCCATCGTAAGATGAGAGGCAAGTTTGAACCCACTTAGGTAGGCCCTTTTTTCATAGACAAGGCCTACTAAGAAGGATCTTATCATCTTATTAATCACAAGGAAGAGTACCTAATGCTTCCAGTCAATGTGCTCTACCTAAATAAATATTATAAATCATGTTTGAAAATAATTATCAATAATGAAAATTCTATTTTGAATTCAATCTATTCCATGTTGAAAGTATTCTTATTTATGAATCTGCCATGATGTGTTTAGGGTAGGTTCAAGGAAACCTAATAGCTTCCTATCCTTCATCGACACAACACAAATACAAACTACACACAAACATATAAAACAAACACATATCTTTTATCTCAGGCAACTCTGAGTTGAGATAATGCCCCTAGTGACACTCACACAATAGTTCGGTTGACGTCTACCCATGAATCAACCTAGTGGTCTTCTTGCTTTGGAGGATGTAAGTTTGCTGTGATTTCCTTTCTTACATGGCCAATGCACAACATAATATACTAAAACATTTCAAAACATCTAATAACATCCAAAAACATATCACTACATGATCAAATATATGATACTATATTATGCTATAATATATAGTATTATAATGTGATTTAGGGTTAGGGTTTAGGGTATTCAAATCTCTAATAGTCAAGGGAAAGTCTCTTGAAGGCATTTTCTTTAGCTACCATAACTATGTTAGGATTATGTCATTCTTTAGATCTACTCCTAATGACATCTTTATTCATGGTATAAGCTTTAGGGTTTAGGGTGTAGGGTCTAGGGTTAGTTTAAGGTTTAGGGTTTACAATTTAGGGTTTAGGGTTTAGGGTTTTAGGGTTTAGAGTTTAGGCATTAGGGTTTTAGGGTTTAGGGTTTAGGATTTAGGGATTTAGGGTTTAGGGTTTAGGGTTTAGAGTTTAGTGTTTATGGTTTAGGATTTTTAGGGTTTAAGATTTATCATTTAGGGTTTAGGGTTTAGGTTTAGGTTTTAGGTTTAAGGTTTAAGTTTTAGTTTAGGGTTTAAGGTTTTTTTTAATAGAGAACAAATTCAGATTCAACGTTTCTTCTCTTTGATTTCATCAACCAAGTAGCACCCCAAGTTTTTTAAGACACAAGTGATGACATAGATCAAGGATAAATACCATAGAAAATAAAACCCAGATAAGTAGAGCGATCTCTACTAAAGACATAGTTCCATAAATAGCAAATCAGATCAACCATTCTTCAGTTTCTCCAGTTCCCATCAAAACCTCCCTAGCCTCTCAAGTAGTAGGGTCCACCATCATATCCTTGATCTTTCCCTCCGCTACCACCACGGCTGTAACCATCGTCACTCCTCCCACCACTGCTCAGACACTGCCTCCATATCCACCGGCACCTCTAGATCCCCCACCACCACTATAATAATCACCGCCTCTACCATTGCCTCCACCTTTAGATCTAGCCTAAACCTAGTTGATGATGATGTTCCTACCATCAATGTTCTTCCCATTCTTAGGATTTAGGGTTAGTTTAGGGTTTAGGGTTTAAGGTTAGTTTAGGGCTTAGGGTTTAGGGCTGTAGATTTTAGGGTTTAGGATTTAGGGTTTAGGGTTTAGGGTTTAGGGTTTAGGCTTTTAGGGTTTAGGGATTAGGGTTTATGGTTTAGGGTTTTCGATTTAGCATTCAGGGTTTAGGGGTTAGGGTTTAGAGTTTAGGGTTTAGGATTTTAGGGTTTAAGGTTTAGGGTTTAGGGTTTAAGGTTTAGGTTTATTTTTAGGATTTAATGTTTAGGGTTTAGGGTTTAGGATTTAAGTTTTAGGGTTTTTATTTTAAATTAAGTAAGCAGGTAGGTTTTGGTTGATTTAGTTTATTTAAATTTTTATTTATTTATTCGAGTTTATTTTATTTTTTATTTTTATTTAGTTTAGTTTATTTATTTGAGGTTTATTTATTTTAGTTTAGGTTTTTTTATCTTAGTTTATTTTAAGTTTAAGTTTATTTTAAGTTGAGGTTTATTTTTTATTTAATTTTTAGGTTTAGGTTTTATTTTTTTTTTAGTTTAGTTTAGGTTTTATTAGGTTTAGGTTTTAGGTTTTATTTTAGGTTAATTTTTACATTTTATTTTTTAGTTTAGGTTTAGGTTTATTTTTAGTTTATTTTATTTTATTTAGTTTAGGTTTAGGCTTAGGTTTAGGTCTTATTTATTTTAATTTAGGTTTAGGTTTATTTTGTTTGTTTACTTTATTTTTCTTTTAGGTTTAGGTTTTTATTTTTAGTTTAGCATTTAGGTTTTAATTTTTAATTATTTTTTGGTTTTATGTTTCTATTTATTTTTTAAGATTAAGTTTTTATTTTATTTTGTTAGGTTTATTTTATTTGATGTTTTTATTTTATTTATGTTTTTTTATTCTTAGGTTTATTTTATTTTCTTGTTTAGTTTAGGCTTTTATTTATTTTATTTTAGTTTATTTTTAATTTTTATTTTATTTTATTTTTAGTTTTAGGTTTAGTTTAAGTTTTTATTTTTTTATTATTTTTACTTTATTTAGGTATATGTTTATTAATTTATTTTATTTTTAGGTTTTATTTAGTTTTAGTTTAGGTTTTTAGGTTTTTATGGTTTAGGGTTTACGATTTAGGGTTTAGGGTTTAAGGGCTTAGGGTTTTAGGGTTTAGTACTTAAGGTTAGGGTTTAAGGTTTAGGGTTTAGGGTTTAGTGTTTAGGCTTTAGGGTTTATGGTTTTTAGGGTAGGGTTTAAGGTTTAGGGTTAACTTAGGGTTGAGGGTTAGTTTAGAGTTTAGAGTTTAGGCTTTAGGGTTTAGAGTTTAGTTTAGGTTTAGGTTTAAGGGTTTAGGGTTTAGGGTTTAAGGATTAGGGTTTAGATTTAGTTTGGGTTATAGTTAGGGTTTAGAGTTTAGTGTGTTTAGTTTAAGTTTAGGGTTAGTTTAGGGTTTAGGGTTTAGCATTTTTTAGGGTTTAGCATTCAAGGTTTAGGTTTTAGGGTTGTAGGTTTAGGGTTGTAAGATTAGGTTTAGGGTTAGGGTTAGTTTTAGGGATTATGGTTTAGGGTTTAAGATTTAGGATTTTTTATCTTTAAATTAACTAAATCGGTAGGTTTAGGTTTATTGAGTTTATTTTTTATTTATTTTAGTTTATTTTATTTTTTATTTTTATTTAGGTTTATTTTTTATTTTTATTTATCTTAGTTTATTTATTTTAGTTTTAAGTTTTTATTTTAGTTTAGGTTTTTTATTTTAATTTATTTTTTAAGTTTAACTTTAGGTTTTATTTTTTATTTTTAGGTTTAGGTTTAGGTTTTAATTTTATTTTTTTAGGTTTAAGTTTTATGTTTTTATTTTAGGTTTATTTTTATGTTTTTTTTAGTTTAGGTTTAAGTTAATTTTTAGTTTATTTTATTTTATTTAGTTTAAGGTTTAGGTTTAGTTTATTTTAGATTTTGTTTATTTTAGTTTAGGTTTAAGTTTATTTTATTTTATTGATTTTAGGTTTATTATTAGGTTTTAGGGTTACTTTATGGTTTAAGGTTTAGGGTTTAGGGTTTCAGATTTAGGGTTTGTGTTATGGTTTAGTGTTTAGGGTTTACGGTTTAGGGTTTTTTAGGGTTTAGGTTTGTAGGTTTAGGTTTTGGGTTAGTTTTAGGGTTTAGGGTTTAGGGTTTATGTTTAGGGTTAGTTTATTATTTAGGGTTTAGTATTTTTCAGGGTTTAAGATTCAAGGTTTAGGGTTTAGGGTTATAGGTTTAGGGTTGTAGGATTAAAATCAAGATCGAGAGACTAGGATACTACTGGCCGTCGATGATCAAAGATTGCATGGATACGGCTAGGCGATGCCACCAATGTCAAATACATGGTGTGGTTCTTCACTAACCACCCAACATTCTACAACCTACATTGGCCTCATGGCCATTCGAATATTGGGGTACCGACATAGTGGGTCTGATTGATCCTCTTTCTTCTAAGGGTCATCGATTCATCTTACCTACTACTAACTATTTTTCAAATAAGCGAAGGAATTCCACTCAGAGAGGTCATAGCTCAGCATGTGGTCTAGTTTTTTTTGCAACCATATTGTATATAGGTTTAGAGTGCCTTGATGAATTATATCTGATAATGGTACTGCATTCAATAGCTCCAAGATCAACAACTTTTCTCGGACGAACATGGGTGGAGATATTCTACCATCAACTACTAGAGGGAAATGGCTTGAAGCATTCAACAAAACTCTCATCCAAATACTAAAGAAGACACTTTCGACAATAATAAGCGATAGTGTCATGAGGAGTTAGTTGAAGTCTTGTGGGCCTACCGCACCACATATAGAACTCCAACTCAGTCTACTCCTTTCTCCTTAGTGTGTGGGTCCGAACCGTTCTACCATTAGAAGTCTAACTCCCATCACTAAGGATAGTTGTGGGTAGCAAGATCATAATAAAGTAGAACATCAAGTTGCGGTTAGAAGAGCTTGAAGGTTTGGAGGGGATACTACTGAGGGCTACTCTGAATTAAGATAATGCCCCTGGTACACTTTCGATGCTCTCAGGTCGGTACGCTGCTATAGTGTGTCATCCTAGTGGTCTTCATGCTTTGGAGGATGTAACTCTGCTACGCTTTCCTTATTTACTTGTCCACTACACACCAATGACCACTTTGTTAGTTTGGTAGACCTTACTACATGGCTGGCAAGCTACCTTATGTTGGCTTTGTTTAAGAGGATGTGAGTCTTCTATTCTTTCTTCTAGGATTAGCCTTTGTTAACTGATTAGGTCAAGTATATTTTAGGCTTAGGATAAGTTTCCTAGAGGGTCTTTCCCTCCCAATAGCTCCAAGTCTGGGTCCAGTCCTTCCTCGGGGCTCCCTACTTAGTAGTCGCTCTAGGGAAGATTGCATCTATCCCACTGATGATAAACTATCATGATGATCAGTTCTGCTAGGAAAATTGTCAGCCTACATGCCTTCTTTCCACGTTAATCGTTGCACAAGGTTGGTTGGTTCTTACTATACTGACGAATACACCACTCATGCAGACGAATACACCTTAGGTTGGTTGGTTCTCGAACCTTAGGATACACCACTCATGGTAGATGTAAGTCTACTATGCTTTCTCCTTGAGTTGGCCACCGTACACTTATAGGCCTTCTTTTCCAGGGCTTAGGATAATGCCCTTAGCATCACCTCCCCATGGGTACTTTATTTGGATCACATCCTTTGTGACCTAATTTAGACACTACGAGTTACTATCGGATTGGACAATTCCCTTCCCAGACCACCCACGAATTGGAGAATCGATCTTGTGGATTTGTAGATTCTCCCTTGGTCTAGTAAATCTGAGATAGGTCAAGGCCGACATAGCCCCTTCTCAGTGTGGTCCCTCATACACTAATATGGTCCATGAAAACATATAAACAAAATATATTTTCACTTGTGGATTAGGAGGACACCCCTAGTGGTACCTCTTCTCAAGCAGGTATCTTGTGTTTAGGGTAGTGTCAACAAAACTCCCTATAGGAATCGCCTAACTACTCTTGAGTTGATATAAGTCCCCAGCAACATTCACTCAATAGTCTCCCCTAAGTCAGATTCAATTTGTTGTGCTACTAACGGTCACAACGGTTGTTCCACCTTTAGAAAATATAAGTCTGCTATGCCTTCTTCCTAACACAGTCATTGCACACCGAATGGCAACCCCTTAGGTTGCTAACCCACAATAGACTATTTCTTTGGATTTGTAAATCGGTAAGGACAAGTCCAATAAATCCCCATCTCGTGGGTCCATCATACCGACATGGTATAAAAATTAAATCTATCAATATTGATTGAGCTCACATCCCCATATGATATGCCCTCAATTTGAAATCAAACAAAACCAAACAAACCATAGCAAATAACATGAAATTAAGATAAAATTAATCCTGACTACTTTTGAGATGACATAAGTCCCCAGCGACATTCACTCAGTAGTCGCCCTAGGTCAAGTTCGATTTATTATGCATCTAACAGGTCACCTCAGCATTGTTCCTCTCTTTGGAAGATGTAAGTCTGCTATGGCTTCTTCCTAGCACAATCGTTGCACACTGAAAGGCAACCGCTTATGCTGGCTAGCTCTACCTCATAGCCTATAGACTATCCCTTTGGATTTGTAAACCTGAGGTAGGTCAAGGCTCATATATCCCCTTCTCGGTGGGTTCATTGCACCCTCAGTCTATACATTAACTCAAATTAAATTAAACCCAATATGATTTTCCCCGGTGGAGTTAAATCACACCCTTCTCCCTAATGGAGCCCCAAATCATATTTAAATAAGTCACGCAAACAAGTCAAATTCAAAACCTACCTCCCCAGTGGAGCCAACTTAAACCAACTCCCCTAGTAGAGTCTAAATCAAAGAAATCCAACCAAACTCTTATCCCCAATGGATACATCCACAAACATGTCTATGAAATCAAACTCAAATAACAATCCCTAGCGGATAGCCCGAACCAGCTTTTCTTATGGAAGGTTCATATACTCAATCCCCAGTAGACTTGAGCCCATATCTCAAGCAGATATGCCTCCACAATACTTAAAACAAAATAAATTAAAGTCGATTAGATCTTAATCTCCAGTGCATTATAGATTCTTATCCCCAGTGGATCTTCATTCCACAAATCCTATAATCAAATCAAATTCAAACCTTGTCCCCGACAGATTTTCTTTTTCTATGCCCTTGACATAGACCTTCACATGTAATGTCCCATGCATGTGTGATCCCCTAACAGATCTCCCTCCATGTCCTTGACATGGAATTCTCATCAAATCTTATTTCTTCTCTTATGCACACCTTTAATACTTCAACCAAAATCCTAATAATGTATTCATTCAAATTACACCATCTTAACATTGTAATCAACATTTTATGATTTGTGATCGTAAGCTCAAACTAACTATACAATATCATGCTAAACATATAATAACGTGAATTAACACACTATATTATATTATAATATATGATGTTATATTATAATTTTCTATAATATAATATATTGTCTAACATTAGACCTCATTAGAATCACTTAAAAAGAACAAATAACAAAATTTTCTCAATATATAGCTAATGTTCATGGTGGAAGTAATATTGTTATTTTCTATTAGAAATGGTACAAAATAGCATAATTTTGCTATTGCTTCTTGGTGTGCCATGAATTTGGCCAAATTCTTCCATCTCATCCTTCAAATTAACATTTTTTGTGAGTTTTGATTCAATGTATTATAACAAAATAAAACATACTAAAATGTACACTAACATTTAGTAACACACCACAACATTCATATATATGTGAAGTTATATTGTTATGTACATTATATTTTAATATGCTTTATAATAAATTATCTTACATTACACCTTAAAATGAATCACTTTAAGCAAAAAAATTTATAAAATTTGGTTGAAAAATAAACATTTTTTGGATGCAAAATTCCATTCTTTTGATTAAATGACACACCATAGCACACCCCCAATGATGTTCCCTAAAGCTTATCTTAAATTTGGCCAAATCTCATCATCTCAACTTAATCAATATTTATATGAATTATACTAGTACAAACTCTACTACATCATACTATAATAAATTAAAATATGTTAAACAATAAGTAGTAATACACAATAGTATGCTATAATGCATGATGCTACACTATGTTATGGCATCCTATATTATAATACACTATATTATAAAATATTTTATATTATATTTCATATCACATCTGATTGCTGCTTAAGATAAAATAATAAAATTAGTCTAAATAGTAAAAAACTATATATTTTAATCGTATCACTCACATATTTTAAATTGAAATAATATATTATGATGTCATGCTCTACCTATTATGAATTTGGCCAAAATTTACCATTTTAAAGTCTAAATCAACATTTTTATAAATAATGCTAGTGTGCTTACTACATAATTGTAAAATACTAAAAGAAATTAAAATGCAGAATAATATATTATGAGATATGATGTTATACTATGCTAAAACATATAATATTTATTTTGACCATAAAATCTTACTTTTAGACTACAAGTGGTAGCACTCCTTTGGTACTACAACCTAATTCCACTTCAAATTTAACAAATTTCATCATTTGATTTATTAAATCTATATTTTTATGATTTATATTAATATAGACTATAGGACACAATACCATAATATACTAAAACATTTCAAAACATCTTATAACATCCAAAAACACATCACTACATGCTCAAATATATGATGCTACATTATACTATAATATACAGTATTATAATATGATTTAGGGTTAGGATTTAAAGTATTTAAATTTGTAATTCTTAAGGGAAAGTCTCTTGAATACATTTTCTTTAGCTACCATAACTATGTTAGGATTAGGTCATTCTTTAGATCTACTCCTAATGACATCTTTATTCGAGGTTTAGGATTTAGGGTATACGGTTAGTTTAGGGTTTGTTTAGGGTTTAGGGTTTATGGTTTAGGGTTTAGTGTTTAGGTTTTAGGGTTTAGGGTTAGTTTAGGGTTTGTTTAAGGTTTAGGATTTGGGGTTTAGGTTTTGGGGTTTAGGATTGTAGGTTTTAGCATTTATGATTTACGATTTTAGGGTTTAGAATTTAGTTTATGGTTTAAGGTTTAGGGTTTTAGGGTTTAAGGTTTTTCTTTTTGGGGAACCACAATTTTATTGGGATTATTTTAAATAAACAATTTAAAGTAGTTTAGAAAAAATTTTTTTAGAAAAATAGGCTATTCATTAGATATGTTCCATGTTGGCGATCAAATACTGACCGGCCATACAATAGAGAAAACCACTAGAGAGAGAGAGAGAGAGTCGAGAGTTTTATTAATTTTTTAATTAATATAATTATTTAAAATATTTAAAATATATAATTTAAAAATATTTTTTATAAAATATTTAATAACTAAATATTTATATATTTAGTTATTAATTTTAATTATATATATATATAATTAAATATATAATTTAAAATATTTTTAATCATATATATAAATTTATAAATTTATTTAATATTTTTATTAATTAATATAATTATTTAAAAATATAATTTTTAATTTTTTTGTTAATATATAATATAAAAATATTTAAAATATATAAATAAATAATTTTTTTATAAATAAATGAATAAATTATATAAATATTTTATAAATTCTATAAATATTAATTTTATATATATATTTTATTTATAAATTTATTTTATTTATATATTTAAATTTTATAAATATAAATTATATAAATAATTTAAAAATATTTAAAATATATAAATAAATAATTTTTAATAAATATGTAAATAAATAATTTAAATATATTAAAAATATATATATTAATTTAAAAATATTTAAAATATATAAATAAATAATTAGTTATTTATATATATATATATATATATATTTATATTTATTTAATTAGTTCTTTATTTATTTAAAATATTTATTTATTTAAAATAAATAATTACTTAAATAAATAAATATAATTTTATTATATAAATATTTAGTTATTTATATATTTATAAAATATTTAGTTATTTATATATATATATATATTTATTTATTTATTATATATTTATTCTTTTCTTTATTTATTTATTTATTTTTTTTATATTTTTATATTTTTAATATTTTTTATATTTTTTGTAATTATTATTTTATAGACTTATATAAATATATATATATATATATATATATATATATATATATATATATATATATATATATATATATAAGTTTATTTACATAATTTATAAAATATTTTATAATTTATTCCTTTCTTTTGTATTTATTAAAAATTATATTTGTTTATATATTTTAAATTATTTATATAAAAATATTTATAATTTAATCTAAATAATTTATAAATAAATAAATATAATATAATAATAAAATAATATATAATAATATATATATATATATAATATATATATATATATATAATATATATATTTATATAATTTATAAAATATTTATATAATTTATTCCTTTCTTTTTTTTATTAAAATTATTTATGTATATATTTTAAATATTTATATTATATATTAATAAAATTAATAAAAATTATATATTTTAAATAATTATATTAATTAATAAAAAATATTAAATAATTTATAAATTTATATATATAATTAAAATTATTTTTAAATTATATATTTAATTATATATATAAATAAATTAAAAAAAACTAATAACTAAATATATAAATATTTAGTTATTAAATATTTTATAAAAATATTTTAAATTATATATTTTAAATATTTTAAATAATTATATAATTAAAAAAAAAATTAATAAAAAAGGCTCTCTCTCTCTCTCTCTCTCTCTCCACTGGTTTCTCTCTCTGCCCAAAAAAAAATTGGCGGTTGCAATGGTAGTTTGGAATTTTACTACATTGAAATCGTCATCAAGAAGACTATTTTCCTAAAAAAATTTTTTAGTTCTAATTACAATTAGCTAAACTATTTTAAAATAATCCCAATTTTACAAAAGAATGGTTACAAGGTCCTTGGGGATAAACTCAAAACTATAAAGAAAACTGATAGAGAGAGAATCCCCCATCTAAATACATCCAAAAGAAAGATAAAACAAAATAAAAGTAGTAAAAGATAATGATAAAAAAAAGGAAAAGCCAAGGGTTGGCTATAGAAACTTAGAAGATGAGAAAAGCATAAATACCTCAATTGGAAACACAAAGAAATAGTAACAAAACCAAGGTAAAAAATGGAATTAGCATAGAGAAATAAAAAACTATAATAACTAAAGAAAGACTAAAAGAGAAAAATAAGAGGAGTTTGGGAAGAAAGGTTAGCTCACCACATAAATGGGAAACCACAAAGCGTGAGCATCCGATCTTTAGCAGGGTTATCCAATTCTTCTACCAAAATTTTGTGTAAATCCGACCATCATAGACATACAGGAAAAGGCACTAAAGGTGGAAGTTAGATGGTCTTTAGTACATGCACTAAGCAATGAAAACCAAACTAGCAGTTCCACTATTCACCCATACTAATCCCAGAGAAAATAGCATCAACAAGACTACATTGAGGAGAAGGACCATAACAAATCCCACAAAAGACCATGAAAGCGGTATCCAACATCATTGAAGGAAAACACTAGTAAAATCCCTAGATATAAACATTCACCTACTAATAATAGTTGTAAAAACATTATTCCCAACCAGATCAAAGTAGAAATTATACAAGGCTAATAGAGTGAAGAATAACCTTAGCGCATTATACAACATAGGCATAGGCAAGAGCTTAATAGCAAGTAACAAATCAAGAAAATCAATAAGCCAAATAGTACCACAACACAAAAAATTGGTTAAAAAAAATAACACAATAAACCATCGGTTGACAAAATAATAAATGAAATAAACAGAGAATGAGCAAACAAGGGAGGTAGTTCATTATAGAGAATAAGAGCAATAATAAAATTCAAAAGTAAAGAAGCATCCATCAAATTAATGGTAAACAACCCAACAACTAAGCTACAGAGAAGGGCACATTACAACCAAACCAGGAAGGGAGAAAATAGACATAAAAAAATTGCGAGAAGCACAACAATAAGAGGGGAAAGAAAAATATAGCCATAAATAGAAAATCACCTAATCCATCGGGAGGGATGAAAAGAAACAGTCTAGTAAAATAGCGATAATCCAATCTAAAAAAACAAATGCTAGGTAAACACAATGCCCAACATAGGTAAGAGAAAAAAATTGCAACAGGTAACCAATAGAAGAGGCTGAAGAGCCAAACACCACATGAACAAGAAAACTAGAAAATACAGATATCAAGAAAAGTAAATAACATAGTAAAATTGAAAATGGAGAAGATAGAGAAAGTAATTAAAATAACAAAATAATTCAAGTTAATTTCTAAGATAAGGTAAACGTTATCGATTAAAACCTCATAATTTTCTAGAAGATTAAAATGATTGTGGAGAAAAATTCTATGAGTCACCTTCAAATCGTTGAGAAAGAAAAGGCAAGACACTATAAAATTCATCTTGGTAAGGCATATGGATTATGTACTTATTGTGATGGTCATCATCAAATAGTGCACTATCTTGAAGACAGTCACTACCCTTTAATGGAACCAATCACCTATAAAGTCTCCTAAGGATGATGGGGCTGCATATGTATCAGAGATTCTTCCCCTACTTTATATAGAAAAGTAAAGCAGGGTTTATTTTAAATTGAGTTCATTAAGCTCCCTACAGGGGCAAGCACCCATAGTTAATTACTTTCTAAGGGACGATCCTTTAGGAAAACTCTCGATTAAGGTAAATGATCATTGTCTCCAAAAATTTCAATATGGAAAGACTATCAACAGATTGGTTTGTGTTTGAAGATCAAATGAGATTGATCAAAAGAGGGAGTTATTATCGAAGCAAAAATGGGAAATAAGTATGAGATGCTCATGATGATAGAAACCTAATGAGCATCTCAGACTCTCTTATAGTTGGACTTTACATTTTAGAAATTGATTTAGTTTGTTTGAGTTGTATTTTTATTAGAATTTTAGGACTTAAGATTCCTTAACACAAGATTATGAAAATTCCTAAGAGGTGAGGAATTATGCTTATGACCAACAAAAGGGGAAAAGCAATCTTAGAACCTAAATCTACGGAGCTTTGGTGTGGGCCAAAATCACAACCTAAATCTAAGGAAAGAATGGGTAATTGGTTTGCCTCCACAAGAGAGGACAAACCACTAGACTTGGACAGGGGTGGCCACCAACTAACTCCTCATATGATTTTAAATACATGTGGGCAAGTCTTTATGCTTATGCAAGATAGCTAGGATGCTATTATATAAAAAGAGACCGAGTCCTTAAACTCACTCCCTAAAGATACTAGATCATGTATAGGTATGCTTCAAATGACCTAAATTTAATGCAATTCAAATTTCATTTTATTTCATTTTTGGACAATCATTTTTACTCAAGGTAATAGGATTTTTATGACTAATGCATGAGAAAGAAAATTATTGGCCAAAATCAGGGAGAAGGGAGGAGGTGAGTTTCCATCATGACCCTCAAAGGTCATGCATGATATTATAAAGAAATGCTCATCTAGCTAAGGGGTTGAAAATTCTTTTATCTTGATTTTAAACCTAAACTTTAGGTGAGGTTATGAGTTATTTAATTTTAATTTGAATTGTTAAGTTGAGTAAAAGATTTATTTTTCTCTAAAGTGCCTAATCCACATCTAGGCCATACATAAATCAAGGAAGAAACTAGGAAAATCATGCCACTTAATACAAAAGCTAAACAAATCATCAATCAATTTATAAAGTTAATCGCAAAAAGATTAAATGGTCATTATGGTTGGGCACCACTGCACAAACCCAAAAATATTAAATTGGGTAGCCGAGCTCTATCTTTATACAACATTTAGATGAATATTACATTTAAGCAAAGGAATTCATTATTATGGGGATCTTCAAGCCTTTTTTTCTTCTTCTTTCTTGTTTCCTCTTTTGGTTCCTCCTTTGGAAGGTTGGAAAGTGGATTCTCCAAAACTTCACATGGTACATAAGATGGGATTATGACCAATACTCATCCTAATCCCCATAACAAATCATTCCAAAAAAACCTAATTATACAAATTTTCATATGAAAAAGAAAAGTGGAAATATAACTAACACATGCAAAACAAAGGTTAGTTAAATCACACCACTCACATCCCAAACATGTATATTGGACTTATCACCCACACATGGGTGACTAAGTCATAATATGGATTATGTTTAGGGGTATAAAGCACCTACAAGCACAAGCATTTATATGTTTATTTATGATAGTGCCCCTTAAGCACAATCCCCTACAGAAAAGAATAGTTGGACTAAGAACATGCTACCATTCATTCTATGAGCAAACACCCTAACATCTAGTCTTAAACAAATATTACAAAATAAAACATAACATCAAACTGTGCACCGACCTAACCTAAAGCTAGAAATGGTGACTTAGGCTAATGTGTGTGCTTTGAAGGCTTGTGTGTTATGCTTAGCTTAGGCTTTAGGTTTAAATTTTCTAAGTGTGAAGAACATGTTCAACTTAGAGGAGGGTTTTATTTAAGTTGCTTAATTTCTTTAGGTTTCTTTTATTTCATGTTTTGATTTGGTTTAAGTGAAACTTACAATTAATTACTAAGTTAGGAAGAGGGAAGAGAAGAACTTCTCTTTCCTTCCCTAACCTTAAGTAATTTTCTAAAGCAGGTTCATATTTTTGTTTCATTTAGGTGACTATTCTGATTACATCTTTTAATCAATCCTAAGTTTAGATAAACTATAAAAAAACCAATTCAAAAGGGAAGACATTTTAAGATTAAATAAAATGAATCAAAATTCGCATAACAGACTTTACTTCATTTCTTTACCCAACATATATAACATGCGTATGGATGGACCCTAAGCATATCTTTACATGCAAATGAGAGTAGTTAACACATTTTATGATGCATGCTAAGTAATCCATTTAAGTAAATTTAGAAGTTGAATATGCATGATTTTTCTCAAGTATAAAAGGTTTTCCTTATCTAAAATTTCACATACATACATGAAACTAAGAAAGGCATAAGTGAGTACAATGCCATTGTTAACTAGAGGTATAAGGTACAAGACCTACTTAGGGCTACTTAAAGCCTCGCAACCTCAGGGTTGTCCAGACTAATATACCACTTTCCTTAAGTACAAACATGTATATAAAGAAAAATAGAATAGAAGAAGCAAAAGTTATTTAATAGATTTGTTTTGTTTATGCAATTTATGTATGTAAGTGTAGGTATCCCTTATTAGATTGTAGCATAGGGATGAATAGAATATGAAATCAGGTGAGCATTAGGACCTTTTCAAATGAACCTTATATCTCACCAAAATTCCTATTCAAAACTTTACCAACATAGGAAAGAAAGGAAACCTATACTAAGCATACCTTTATAATATTTTACATGCAAACTTATAATTAAGATATGAATAGTACACTTTCAGATTTGGTATTTGATTTATGTATTTTGAAAATAATTTGGATTTAGTAGTGATAATAGCCACTCATATTTTATTTTAGCCAACACATGCACATTTGACATAAAGTAAACAATTTTATTTTAAAATTTAAAACATGAAATTATGAATGCATGAAATCACATGGCATACAACTTAACATGTCAGGAAAGATCCAAAGCAATGAAATCATGTAATTAAACTAACTTCACTTAAGTCCTAAAGTCATTCTTATAGAATGAGAAAATTTAGAATAAATCAAAGTGAATTTCAAAGTAATTTTTGTTTAATTTGAAGTTTGATTTAATTTTGAAAAGGTGATATGAGTTTACTATTCCTAACCCATTCCCACATGTGTTTGATATTTTTGTTTAATTTTTAGGTAATTAGATCCATTTTTATGTGTTGATTAGGTTAAGGTATGAATTACGTGACTTAATTAACCCTTACCTACACCACCTTAGAGGAATTAACTAAGTGGTAATGAGATGACATAAAACCCACAAGGAATTTAAATTTGCAATGCACCTAATAATGAAAAGGCCTAATGCAATTTGTATTACAATTAAAAGTTAATTAAGCTAAGGGGTTTAGCTTAAGTAATTTCAAAATACCCTTTCACACATGTGAATTGGATTTTGATTTCCTTAATTGAGCTTAGGCTATTAAACACCTAAGCATCCACCAAAGGTAGATTAATTAACCGGTTTTAGAATTTTTGAAAATTGATTAAGGGATAATTAATGATTTATCCCTTAATTAAGAGGAGATTAAAGAGAGAGAGGGGGTATAAGGAATATAGGAAATGCTCCAAATTATTCCATAAACCTCTTACTTACTAGATCTAACCTTAATCAACCCTAATCGAGGGTAAAAACTACTAATTATGCTTAATTACATAAGAAGGGTAATTAAGGAAACTATATACAGTTACTCTAATCAAGCCTTTAATAAATCCCAAGAACATTAGGGGAGGTAGAGGTCATCCCTTAAAATGTACTCAAGAAATTTGAGTTTAATCAGAACCTAATCAAAGAGTAATTAGCAAAATATACTTTCTAATAGAACCTAAATTCAAAGAAAACCATAACTCAAAATTCGTTAAAATTAATTTTAAAATGTTTGAGGTTTAATTATCTATCCATAGATTTTTATTTCATATTTTTTTTTGATTTTTTTATAAAAGTTATACATTTTTTTAATTTTCATAGATTAATTAGGAATTAATTAATACAACTAATCTCGTTAGTCCTTTACTACGCGTGGCGATGGCGGTCAGCGCACTTTACATGCGTCGCCCCTTTAGTGGACAACTTAAGTTGTCACCTCACAAAGGCAGCGGTGGTGCACGCGGTTATATTCTCGAGCATCCGATCAAAGTTCGGACAGTTGAGGATTCCCTCGTGATTTATAAAGTATAATTAGATTTCTAAATGTGCTAAATAATCTCAACTTTCCATCTAAAATGCGCGAATGGACGGTTAAGATGAGCCAAGTTCTTTCCCTTGATCAATATACACCGTCCATGATTAAAAGGAAGATCCAAACTCGATTTAGCATGGAATCACACAAAATTTAACCCACACCTTCTAGAGAAATGGAGCGAAAAATCCAACAGTCAAAATTTAATGAGGTGAAAATTTCTTTCACAAAGCTCCACACAACATTTAGTTTCATGATTGGAAAATTTCATGCCTCACCGGAGGTGGTCACCGATGCTCAAGATCGATGAGGTAGCTTCATTTGGTGGAGATGAAGCCCTGTTGAAATTCCTAGACCTTGGGATTGATTGGATCAATGGATGGACAAACCTCTCCTTGCTTGAGCTTTGGCTTTGATTGAATTTGATCCTTCCTTGCTATGGGAATTCTTATAGAAACTTAGGCAAGCTTGACTTAGCTCCTATATGAAGTGTGCAAGAATAATTGGGAAGAAATCAAATGTGGAAGAAATCAACTGAGAAATAGGGAATTCAAATCCTCTCTAAGAAGCTTGGGAGTGCTCTCTGATTATTGCTTTGGGTCCCTAGGCTTCAATCGACAGAGGGCAAGTAAAAATTTCATTGAATTATGGGGAGTATATCTCCACCTATGGCAATTGCATGGCCAACACCTCCTTTGCCATCTTGATCCAATTGCTCAAATTGGGGAGGTTGTTCAGGCTATTTTGAGTGTGCACAAGGTCAGTTTGATCTAATGAATGTATTTCCAACTTCCCAGGTGCTTGAATTGAGCTTAAGAGGGAATTTGAAATTATAATTTTAGGCTATTGGGTTTGGTCTAGGGATCAAACGGGCTAACCCAAACCCATTGGGTTGGGTGCACCACTCATTACTAAGTCCCCTTGACTTTTTAGGAAAGCTTTAAGTGATTGTGAAGAGGGTATGACCAAATTACCCATGTGCTAGGCCAAATTTTGTTCTATGGCCTAGGGCTAGAATGCTCATTTTGCTACTATTCTAGTTTGGACATGTTGGGTATGTGGATAAACTAGGTTTGGCCAAGTTTCATTACATTTGGAATCCATTTTGTAGGGTTTGGCTCATGTTGGCCCATTTAGGTCAAAATGGGGCAACTTGGGTCAAGTTGACCAATTGGTCAAATTGGGTCAAACCAAGGGTTGGGTCAAGTTCATATGACCATTTGAAATATTTTGGTGACTTTGCTCTGATTCAAATTCATATTGATTTAGTTTTGGCTCATATGACTTCATTTAGGTCAAATTGGTCAAGTTGACCTATTTGACTCATTTGACCTATTTGAGGTGGGTTAAGGGTAGGTTTAGGTTAGGTTAGTCATATGGAGTGGATTGGTATCTTTATTTTCCAATCAATTTTTAAGTTCGTTCAATTTTAGCTCAGCATGACCCCTTTAGGTCAGGTTGGATCTAAGGTTAATTGGGCTAGGTTGGGTCTAGTTGGCCAATTGAGGCATTGGTCAAGTTCCTCAAGTGATTTGGGATGGACTTGACCCATTGGTTTCAATCAATTTGGCTTAGATCAAGTTTTGACACATTTTGACCTAAAGAGCCAAAATGGGTCAACTTTGGTCAAATGGGCCAATTGGGCTATGTTAAACTCAAATGTTGGCTTGGTCAAGTTCAAACATAAGTCATGAATGAACTTAGATCAATGGTTTCAATAAATTTAGCATATGATGGAATTTGGCTATGTAAGGTTTCATTTTAGGTTAAGTGGTCAACTTGGTTTGGCTTGGTTTGACCCAATTTGTTGATTGATCATCCCATGATTGTTGATCATGATGAGAGGGATATATGGGTTTGCTTCAATCCAATTTAGTTTGGATGAAAAGTTGGCTCATAAGGGTACTTTAGGTCACTTTCGGTCAAGTGAGCCTAAGTGGGTCAAATGGCTTGGTCAAAGCTTGATTTGAAGTTGATTGATCTTGTATATGGACTTATGATTAAAATATAAATCCATTTAGAAGTGGTTTGAAGTCAAATGGATTTTGATCCATTTGAAAATTTCATATTCAAAGGAAGAATATGAAGGAGTTTTGGGTTTGATTTTTTATTTAGGTTTTGATTGAATGATTGAAGTTTTGATTTATATATGATCTCATGATTGTAGGAATGATTGAACCATGAGAGAAAATCAAGGATTTGGCTTGATTTGAAATTGTTTTGACTAAGTTCATGATTTTGATTGGAAAGGCTTAGATTAGATTCTGAGTGGATTTGAGTTTGATTTTGGAATTTATTTTGATTTTTTGAATTTATATTTCATTTATATATGTGAATATAAATGAGAATATAAATGGATCATGAGAAAGTTTTAAGGATTTGAAGTGGTTTAATCATGATTTAGGTTAAATCCATTAAAGGAATTTAAAGGATTTAAAGAAATTTTAAATTAAAATTTAATTTTGGATTGGATTGGATTGATTTTATTTATATTTCATTTATATATGAGAATATATAAGAATACAAGTTTTGAGAAAATCCAGTTTGAATAGGTTTGATTAAGATTTAGGTTAAATCGATTAAAGGGAATTTAAAGGTTTTAAGGAAAATTTCAAGGATTTTAAATTAGAATTTAATTTGAGGGTTTGATTTGATTGATTTATATTTATATTTAATTTATATATGAGAATATAAATAGGTTTTGCGAAAATCTGAAGGTTTTGAATAGCTTTGATCAAGGTTTAGGTTAAATTTTGGCTAAGTCCTTTAATGAAAAATTAAAGGGACTTAAGAAAATTTTCATGAATTAATTTTGAATTTTGAATTTGATTTGATGTGTTTGAATTTATATTTCATTTATACATGTGAATATAAGAATATAAATGGATTATTAGAAAATCTCAAAGATTTGAATAGGTTTAGATCATAGTTTTGGTTAAGTCCTTAAGGGAAGGTTAAGGACTTAGGCAAAAGAACAGGAAATTTTGATGGATTTTGATCATGGGTTTCAATCATAGATTTCAATCATGGATTTAAATCATATGGAGTTGATTTGAATTTGGAGAAAATCAAATAGAATTGATTTGGAGTTTGACTTGAAAGAAGGAAAGTGAGGAATGGTTTAAGCTAAGGGTAGGAGATTTTTCCTAACACCCCTAAGGAATGACCTACTTCTATGGCTAAGCCTTCTAAGTCTTCTAAGGTTAGGGGAGTGTCCACCTAATCACTAGATGTGTCCTAAAATTTAAGAGTAGTCCTAAGTCTAAGATGGAGGGGTTGAAATCTTATTCTAAAAAATGAGGTCAACAAAGGGCCCCCAATAGGTGTGGTGTGACTGACAAGGAACACCGCACATATTGGTGTTGATCGAAATGATCAACAACACTGAGAGATCACAAGTACTAACAAAAATAATCTATCCTTAACCCAAGAAAAAGAAAGAATCCAGAGCTTAGTGCATTGTGGCTCTACTTATGTCCAAGACATAAGAGAGAGGGAGAAATCCACTAAGGGATCGAGTGTGAACCTTCTACTAGGGGAGTAGGTTCAAATCATCCAGAAAGGGATGAGAGGTTTGATTTAATTCTCACTGCAGAGAAAAAGATTTGATTTGTTTTACTTGGGAAGAGGGTTGAATTTGTTTTAAATTTTTAATAGGTTTGAATTTTTAGATGAACCTTGTTGGTTTGCAATGGGTTGTACTGAATAGGAGCCATGGGCTAACCTTAGATTTACCAATGTAAAAGGGGTAGTCTATTAAACACATAGTTGGACTAGCCAACCAAAGAGATTCCTTTCAGTATGCAGCAGTTGTACTAGAAAGAAAGCGTAGTAGACTTATATCCTCCAAGTAAGGACCAGTTACTGGGGTAATCTATTGGCAAGGCAATAGATTGAACCCAACCTAGGGCTGACTATTGAATGAAGGCCACTGGGGGACTTAGATCAACTCAAAGGTAGTAAAGATTGATTTCATTTTTAATTTTATTTTGATGAATTCTGTTGGTTTGTGATGGATCACACTGAGAAAGAGCTTATAGAAGCCTAGACCTATCTCAAATTTACTGAAACAAAGGGAGTAGCTTCCCGGCCAATAGGAGAACTATTCGACCGAAGGAGTGCCTTTTGATTTGCAATGATCAATTGAATGGAAGAAAGCTCGAGGGCTCACATCTTTCATTAGAAATGACCACTGGGTGATCGATTGCAATCAAATCGACTAGGTTTCTGCGTCATTTGCGATAATTATGCTAGAAAGAATGCATCATAGTCTTATATCTTTCAAGAAAGAATATAACGGTAACCTTACTTGTGGAAAATAGATTGAACTAGAACTAAGGAATTTGATTGATAGGTGAGAGTATTATTGGGGATTTTACAACTCGGTGGTCAAGCAAATCCCAGACACTACCTTAAAGATAGGATGCCTGCTTGGGAGAAGGGGCCCTTTGGGGGCTTGAATTCATAATCCATAAGTGAATCACTTTTATTTGTTTTGTTTTAGTTTGTTTTATTATGGACCCTATTAGTTTATGAGTGATCAAACTGAGAAGGAGCTTGTATCGGCCTAGACCTATCTCAGATTTACTGAACCAAGGGAGAATTTATGCATCCGCTGAACAAATTTTTCAACCATAGTAGTGGCTATTAGGAAAGGGGTACTGTCCAATATAAAAGTAGCTTGGGTAGTGTCTAAATGGGGTCACAAAGGACTTGATCTAAATAGAGTGCCCACAAGAGATGGGCCCGATAAGGGCTTAATCCAACACCCTAAAGAAAATGACATGACTAGTCATAAATTCAATAGGTATTCAGTGTCCAACTCAAGGAGAAAGAACAAGGACTCATATCTGCCAAGAGTGGTGTACTCACTAGGTGAGTCTATGTCAGCATAACATACATCAACCAACTTAATTTATGTCAGTTTTAGATCCTAGGAAGAAAGCTGGGGACTCACATCCTCATGGCAGACAGTTACTAAGATAGTCTATCTTGTCGGGGTGCTATTCGACCTAGGGTGACTCTTGAGTGGATGAGCTTGGGGATTTATATCTCAAAGGTAGTCAAGAGGAGGAAAGGAGCCTTTGGGGGACTTACCCTAAACCTCAAATATACTCAACCTAGTTAGAGCATGATGGCTAGTTAAAGAAGAAAGCATGAGGACTCACATCTTCTTAAATAAAGTCAGCATGAGGTAGCTTACTAGCTACGTAGTGAAGACTACCATACTAACAAGGCGCTCTTTGGTTTGCAATGGTTAAGTTAGGAAAAAAGCATGGGGACTCACATCCTCCAACAAGTGACCACTAGGGTGACATACTAGCGAGGTAGCATGTAGACCCGACTAAAAGCTGCTAATGAGTGAATGCCATAGGGCTTGTTCCCACACCAAGTAGTTCGAGAAAAAAGATTTATGTTTATTGTGTGCATGTGTTAAAAGGAATATGATGCCTCTGAGGGACTCTTACACCTACTTTAAAACATGCTGGGGAATCATGAAATTTTTCCACGGATGGCAACAAGAATTCCCACTAAGAAAGGATGGCGCTTGGGTTCTCTCACACTTAACTTAGTAATGCTAATTGAAATAGGATGCCTCTCGAGTTCTATTACACCTATTCTAATAGCATCGGGATTTATGTTGTGAAAGAGGGATAGGATAACATGGGGTGACATACACTACCTAAACACGTCAAGGATGTAAGACAAAAGAAAATAACACTTCTAAAGAAGAGAAGATTTGATTAATGGAATCAAATTTTGTTCTTTTTATTAATGATTATTTTCAATCATGATTTATTTCATGGGTAATATTTCCTTAGATAGAGCCCATTAATTGGAAGCATCAAGTGTTCCCCTTTAAAATCAATAAGCAAATAAGATCCTCCTTGGTAGGCCTTCTCTATGACATAAGGGCATTCCAAAGTGGGTTCAAACTTCCCTCTCATCTTTCAACAGGCAACAATTGGTCTCCTTAAGACTAACACAAGTTCTCCTACTCAAAAAGTCATAAGGAAAACTAGCTTGTTGTGAGCTTGAATCATTTTGTCTTTGTACAACTCGAGGTTCTGGCATGCCCGTAGGAGACTCTCCTCCAAACCATTGAGCTCTTCTAATCATAACTTTGTATTATGCTCTGTAGTGATCTTGTTACCAAATGCTATCCTCAGTGATGGGAGTTAAACTTCTAAAGGAAGAATGGCTTCGGACCCATACACTAAGAAAAATGGGGTAGACTGAGTTGGAGTTTGGTATGTGGTGTGGTAGGCCCACAAGGCTTCAACCAACTGCTCATTCCACTGTCATTTATTGTCATCAAGAGTCTTCTTAAGTATCTAGATGAGACTTTTGTTGAATTCTTCTGCTAAGCCATTAGCCCTAGGGTAGTAGATGGTGGAGTATCTCCAATCTATATCGTATCTTCTAGCAAAGCTATTGATCTTTGTGCTTTTGAATGAAGTACCATTATCGAATATAATTTGTTGAGGCACCCTGAACCTATATATGATATGGTTCCTAAAAAATGGAAGCACATGGTGAGCTATGATTTCTTTGAGTGGGATGTCTTCCACCCACTTGGAAAAGTAGTCGGTAGCAGCTAAGATGAATCAATGCCCCTTGGAAGAAGGAGAATTGATCAAACCTATAATGTCGGTACCCCAACACTCAAATGACCATGAAGCCAAAGTAGGGTGTAGAATGTTGGGTGGCTGGTGGAGGACTGCATCGTGCACCTTACACTGATGGTATCTCCTATCTACATCCATGTAATTTGTAATCATAGAAGGCCAATAGTATCCAAGTCTTTTGATCTTCATCATCATCTTTGGACTAGATTGATGAGCTCCACATAGACCTGAGTGTACCTTGATTATAATTCCATGGGCTTCATGTTTGTCCAAACAACGTAACCACATTTGGTCAAAGGATCGGCGATACAGAGTGTCATCAATGAGGGAATAAGAGAGAGCTATTTCTTTCACCTGATAGGCTTATGATTTATCCTGAGGTAGTTTATCGGTGTTGAAGTAATCTATGAACGGTTGCCTCCAATCTAGCTCCTTATCTATTTTGGCAATGGCAACCTCCCCTTCAAGAGAAAGTCTCTCGATGAGTTCAGAATCAATAAGGGATAAGACTTGTCTATTTTGGACCCTTATTGAAATGGACTCATCTTTCGAACATGCCAACCCTTTGGCAAGTTTTGCTAAGGCATCTGCTACTGCATTCTCTGCTCGAGGAATCTTGTAGATGGTGACTTCAGGAATCTGGGCCAATAGCTTCATGGTATACTCATAGTAATGATGAAGCTTGGGCTTGAGAACTTGGTAGGACATGGCAATCTGGTTGATAACCAATTGAGAATCCCCAAAGATGTTGATGCTCTTGACATTGATAGTGATGGCTAACTCTAAATCGATAATCAAAGCCTCATACTCAGCTTCATTTTTTTGTGTAGGGGTTGGAAAGATAGTTTGAGAATCTCATCACATCATGATTTAGAATTAGAAGAACTATTCTTACCCCTGTGTTTCATGGGAGAATAGATCGTGGTGCTTCCCCTTTAAGAAAAGAAGTTGCACCATCAAAATACATCTCCTATCGACAGTTGTCAGCCTCCCCCAAGTTCATGATTTGTTTATCGGGGAGATTATCACTAAGTGTAGAATCAGTAGAAAGTGGTTGTGCTACTAAGAAATCCGCTAGTGCCTATCCTTTTACTACACAAAGGGGTACAAATGTGATATCAAACTGTGAGAGTATCATGAACCAATGAGCCAAACGTTCAAAAAGCATTGGCTATGTCATGAGATACTAGTGGATTGGTTCAGAGATCAAGTTCACCTTATGAGAAAGCATGTAGTGTCATAGCTTCTGAGATGCAAAGATCAAAGCTAAGCAATGTTTCTCAATAGGTGGATAGTTTACTTCAGCATGGATCAGACAATGACTGAGATAATAAAGAGCACTTTCCTTCCCCTCATTGTTTTCTTGGGCCAACAGAGTGCCAAGAGAGTCGTCTAATGCAGCAGTGTAAAAGATCAATGGTCTACCTGAGATAGGGGCTGTTAGAACTGGCAGATTCACCAAGTACTCTTTGATATCTTTGAAAGCATGCTATCCCTTATCATCCCACTTGAACTTGGTGTCCTTTTCGATAAGTGTTGAGAATGGTTTGCATTTCCCTGATAAGTTTGAGATAAAGCATCTTAAATACACTAGCCATCCTTGAAAGGATCTGAGTTGAGTTAAACTCTTAAGAGGTGGCAATTCTAAGATAACTTTAATATTTTTAAGATTTATTTCTATTCCTCAGTGTTGAATAACAAACCCAAGGAATTTCCCTGAAGTGACTCAGAATGTACACTTCAGGGGATTCATCTTGAGGTTGTATTATCTTAACCGTTCAAAAACTTACTCTCAAGTCAAAGAGATGGTCTTCCTTTTCTAAGCTTTTGACTATTAGATCATCAACGTAACACTCAACCTAATGATGGATGAGTTCATTGAAGATCTGAGTCATGGCCCGTTGGTATGTAGCACTAGCATTTTGAAGGCCGACAAGCATGACCCTATAACTAAAGTTTCTGATTGGGATTTGAAAAGCAGTATTTATTTCATCTTCAGGAGACATCTTGATTTGGTTTCAGCCAGATAATCTAACCATGAAAGAGAAGACTACATGAGATGAGGTGATGTCCACCATTAACTCTAGTATAGGTAGAGAAAACTCATCCTTAGGACATGCCTTATTTAAGTCCCTAAAATTGATGCATATGCAAATTTGGCCATTCTTCTTCTTAACCAAGATGACACTAGATAACCAGGTAGGATATTTTTCTTCCCTAATGAAACCAACATTGATCAATTTCTTGACTTTAGAAATGACCTGTTATTCAATTTCAAATCGCATGCGTCTAGGAGCTTGCTTAATAGGGGTAACATTAGGCTATTGCTCACTTATGGATTGATACATCAGGAGATAATTCAGGCATTTCTTCATAACTCCATGGGAAGCAGACTTTAAGCTCAGTCAATAGCCTAACTAAGTCATTGGTTTCTTCTTCATTCAGCAATGAACAAATGTATGTCGGGCGAGGATTTTCTTCTATCCTGAGGTTGATTTCTTTAAGCTTGTCGATTGTTGAATAAATCTCCTCTTCAAACTCTGGTGATGCCTCTTTGACTTGGAGATCATCTGGATCATTTGAAGTTTCTAAACACAGATTCTCATAAGAGTTAGGGATGTGTGAGAAGAACTTATCAGACTCCAAAAGATTGGTAACAACTAGGCAATAATCTTCATCATTGACCGGTCCCATTGTACCAAATCCTAGTTCTGCTCTTGATTGTGCTTCCCTACCTGTATTATTTCATAGCTTTTTGAAGTATTCTAACCCATGCTTAGACCATGTGTAAGGAATTAAACCTTTATGTATAAGATTTTGAACACAAGATGAGTAAAAGTCAAAAGGTAATTCCATTAATTCTTTAAAAGTGTCTTCCTCAAGGCCTACATCGAGCTCTGGACTTAAGGATGATGAACCCAAAAAGTGCCTCTTCTACTTCATGTATTCGAAGACTTAGGGACTTCTTTAACTAAAAAACCTTCAACTTTCTGAGATGTAAGTGAGGTAAGAGCTAAGGTTCCCAACTACTTCCAAATAGTTTCACATAAACCAAATTCGAATACTTTGCTTTGCTTATAGGCTTGGTGTTCATCTTTGGCTAGATCAAAAGTCACCTCCAATGGAACCCGCTGAGAGGGATGGCTTGTATACTAATCACATTGGGCTCATCCTCTAAGCTCAATTCCAAGTCTATGTGAATAGTAGGGATACTCTATGAACTGGAACATGACCTCTATTGGCTGAAGGCCAACTAGGGAGAACTGCCTCTATTTCTGCCTCTACCTCTTCTTGGAAGAGGTGTGCCATCCTACCCACATGTCCATATGATGGAATGAACTGTGGGTGGAATGTGATATGCGGATCCACTTCTTCTTCAATTCTCCTTTCTTGCTCACTTGGACATTTCTTTTTCTTTTCATTTTATTTTATCTTTTCTTTTGCTTCATTTACTTTTGCTTTTGCATTTGCATTTGAATTTTGTCCAAGTTCACGATAAAGGGTGTTTTGAGGAAGATAATAAGTCATATCATCATAAATCTCAACCTCTCTAACTGAAAATGGCTTTTCATCCCCATTGGCACGGTACTCAATTCCATCTTTTAGAACTTGATGCACTTGCGATGAAGAGGGAATGATCTTGTTCTAATGTATCCAAGGCCTACCAAGTAAGCGTGAATGAAGTATTGAATCAATGATGTAGAACTTGGCTTGATCTTCGATCTCTGATAATAGTATAAAACTAAAGCCTCACTTTGATCATTGAATCCTCTCAACATCATCCTATCTTCTTGGATAGAGATGTCGATCTTCAAAGTAGGCAAGGGTCTTTAGACTCATAATGTTTACTGATGCACCTGAATCCATGAGAACTCAGTGAGTCTGAACCTGTCCATGTTGACTATGATGTATAGGGGACGGTTGTGCTCTAAGTCTTCCAGTAGAAGGTCTTCATCTATGAAGGTGACCCCTTGGGCTTCTTTTGTATAGTGTTCTTCCTTACCTATAGCGGTCAACTGAGCTAAGCATATTTCAAGATTAAGGAGGGCCTTGATTTGTGACTCCATAATCTCTTTAGATAAGATAAGGGCATCATATATTCTTAGCTTATATGGCAACTTTCTTAGATGAGAAAGACGTTGTAGTCCACCTTCGGCTGGTCTTCCATAAGCATATCCAAGGGTGGAGCATCCTATGGAAGGGCTTCTCGATCTTTAGTACCAATGACTTGTTTCCTTATCTAGAAGTCTAGGAGGTAGACCTTGCCTCTGGAGGTTGACTTTGGCAATCTCTTGAGGAAAGGTGGTGGAAAGTTCTACCTACACTTCAGGCTCACCTATAGTTTCTCCTACGGGACTCTCAGAATTACATGAATACAAGTCTATCTCAAGAGGTGAACCCATAGTATTCAAAGTTGGAAAGTCTGACTACGAATTAGAAAGAGGAAGATTGCAATTATTATAGTTAATTAGACTTGAAGAGTTATCGTTATGAATAAAAGAAGATAACTCATCAGAAGAGACATAGATGTAATTCAAATCGACTTTATTCTTCAATTTCTTGGAAGTATTTGGTGGTACAAAGTAGAAGTCAAGTAAAGTGAGTAGAGTAATGGATTTGAAGCCCTTATCCGCTGATACAAGAGTTCTACTAGTAGAAGAAATAGAAGAGCTAGTTGAAATGGAAGAAGTCACCGGTATGGAAGCTGCAACTAAAAGCTAGAGTTTGGACACGGTCGGTGGCTGTGCTAAAGGGCTATCTCGGGTCGACACATGCTACTACTACTACTGAGCTCCCACTTTCCTAGAGTTGGCACTGTCAACTTGCAAACCTTCCTTGGTGTTGGAGGTTTGAACTAACTCAGGCACCTGCAAGGAAAGCTTCTTGATCTTTTGAATTATTTTCTTAGAGGTTTTAGATAAAGAAATGTCCCAACCTTCTTTTGGTTTGGTGGGATCACTTGTATCCCAAGGATTACCCTAATGGAACTGAAGGTTGTTCCATGGGTATTTCTTTGGATAACTTCTTAGAGGTTTTAGATAAAGAAATATCCCAACCTTTTTGGTTTTGGTAGGATCACTTGTATCCCCAAGGATTACCCTAATGGAACTGGAAGGTTGTTCCATAAGGTATTCCTTTGGGATAACTACAGCATCGATCTTGAAACTATGTTCAAGCCAGTCCTTGAATGTGAAGCAATCCACCAAAATGTGGCCTAGCATACGGTGGTAAGGCAAAAGTTTGGATCATGACTTTTGCCTACTACTTCATCCAGTCTGAGTAAAATCGTTTCTTTAAGAGATTCTTAATGATTTTTTGAGTACCTCCCTCTTAAAATAATAAGGTTTGTTTAAGTTATCTAAAAGTGTAGGTGGACCATAGCTACTTTGCGGCAGATATGCATGCCACTCGCTAGTATGGTGAGGCGGCTATGTCATGGAGGCTATGGTGGAGGCCAGTATGGCTTCCTCGGTGGTGGCAAAGGAGGTGGAGGCTGTTGAGGTCATCATCACTCAGATTGATCTCTAGTTGGCTACTTCCCCTTGTCAACTGCTGCTACCACTCCTTTTAAGATTTCTACTTGGGCAACTGATCTAAAAAAGGCAACTATTTGGCCTCTCCTTATAGAATAGCTACATTATTGATTAGCTTCTCAAATGTCTTGATAGTGAAGCCCATAAGCAAGAAGAGAATAGAGCCATGGATATTATTTAAGAGAATCTTAGTGGCATGCTATTTAGATAGCTGTGGTTCACACTTCATACTCAGGTTACGCCATCGGAGAATATAATCAACAAGTGACTCACCAAAGTGTTGTTAGGCTACAACGAGATCATCTACAGTAACCCTTTGCTGAGCTTCAGCAAATCTCTTGATGAAGAGTTGCTCTAACTCAGCAAATGTCTTTACTGAACTATTGGGTAGTTCAGCATACCAATCAAAAGTGATACCCACTAGGCTACTGACAAATAGTCTAAAGAGTAAAGCATCACTGCCACTTGCATTACAACAACTGGCCCTGAAGTGAGCTATATACTGCCTCAGCTTCCCACTACCATTGAAGCTCTTGAATGAAGGAGGCATGAAACCCTTGGGATACTGGATAGCAGTAAATTCCTCTGGGTATGGTCTACCTTTTGGAATCGATGATCTACCCAGGCTTAAGCCAAAGCTTCCTTCACCTGTTGCTCAACCATGGATTTTAGATCTTTTTCTTGTGTGGAGGCACTATCCACTACCTTCCTATACATGCTAGTGCTACCTTGCTCAATGGGAGGTAGAGTCTTAACTGGGTTTAAGACATGCACTAGTGCAGGCTGATTGATATTGATTGTAATAGGATGAGCTAGAGGGGCTTATTTTTGAAGCACTGACACTACTGCTAACAAGTCCTCTAACTGTTGTGCCATTTTATCAATTTGCTCATCTTTCTTCCTTAATAGCTGTCAGAGGTGATGGGCTGCTTCTACGGTGTCTCCTTGATTAACCTCATCACCTTCCATGGCTTGTTGATCCTCGAGAAGAAACCTGTATCAACCATGCATACTCCAGCTAAATCTTCCAATAAGTCATCTTCATTGGGATCGAAGCTAACTCTTTCTTCATCACACCATGTGTACCCTAAGATCTCTTTCTTTTCCATAAAATAGCATGAAACTATCTCATCTAAGCATCGATCTAACTCGGTAGGTACAAATAGCTTGGCTAACGGTGATCACTATCATGCACTAAGAGGCATCGAACCTCACCTATCACCGGGGAGTCAATCCTATGCAGTACTCACTAGAAGAATGATACTCCTAACGCTCCGTAATAGGGTAACAATCCTAGGATGATCCTCTATCACTGCTAAAACTGAACTATCATATGGAATATCTATTATAAACATCACCATCTCTGCATCCGACTGTATGGGATGAGTTGGTGAAAGAATGACCATGATGCTCTGGGGTCACCACTCCTTCCGCACCACCACTAGGGTAGAAGGTCGAGCAGAAGAGCTCAGCCCTACCACAATGGGTGGTGTAGGAGGAGTATGATCCCTTGGCCTTAGCCGAATCACCAACGGGGTACATTTTTCCCTGGATATGACCTTCATGGCCTTAGATGGAATGGGAGATGCTGAAACCTGCACTGGTGATGGCGTGGGTAGAGGGTGGAGACACCACCGACTCTGTATGGAACGCCTCCTATGGTGGCTTGTCCCTGTGAGGAGAATAGTATTAGTATGGTCGGTGCAGGTAGCATGTCGAGCTAGAAAATTAACCAAAGGAGAAGCGGATTACTGAAAGATGAACCTCCATTGCTCTCTGCTAGTAATGTGTGATGTATGGGCCTCACAAGCCCTCTCTTGAAGAATCTACCTCCCTACGCTATGGGGGATAATAGATTGAAGATCAAACTGGGTACCAGACTCTGAGCATCCGTATGCTCTGCCTACTTATCATAGAATAGAATAGAGGCCGGTGTACAACCTCCTACTCCTAGAAATTGCTAGCTGCAAGTGCACCACTAGAGGAGGTGATGAACAGATCCTCCTAGCATCCTCTCTATCTGATCCCGAGAGAGCATAAAACTAGTTTTCTGTAACCAGTGGTGAAGTGATCATGGGAGACTCATCCATGGATGATCTGGCTACTGCCTCTAGCTCTCTAGCTATTCGAGTGTGGAATCGTTTGACCATATAATTCTTGTTCCTATGTTGGGTACGAGTAGGACGAGAGGAGTGTGAGCTAGACCCACACTCAAATGTGGGGAGGAAAGCCCTGAAACCAGGGTAGCCTTACCCTTGGAGGGTATAGATGGTAGGGTGCTAGCCCACACTGGGGCAACATGGGCAACTCTAGGATGAACGAACGAACCGATATGCCGCTAGAATTATAATGTAAAGTCTATGAACCGCCATAGCTTTCTTCTTTAGTGAAGACATCAATCGGGTAAATCTATCTGATGATCGGCTTCACCTTCTTCCTGGTGAGGGGAATGCCCTCATAAGTGATTTTGGCCCATTCAAATCCCAGGTAGAAGTGGATCAAGTGTGTATGGTCTAAGCGAGGGAAGTCATCCTAATCTAATTCAAGATCCATATCTGAGAACCAGCCTTTTTCAAAACTAGTAAACTGACACTGAACTGCACTGCATTGACTGAAAAGAATCTGCAATGAGAAATGAACTTTTATTAATTTTCTATTTCCATAGATTTTGAATTTTGAATTTTGAAAATTTGAACCCACATCCAACAACTTGGAAGTGTTAAGTGGGGTTCAAATGAATTTGGAAAGATTGATTGAAAGAGGAATTTGAATATGAATCCAAACTTCAACAAATTTAGGTATGTTGAAATATGGATTCAAAATTTTTGATAGGATGCTTCCATAGGTTCATTGTTGTTTTGAATTTGAATTATTGATTTTTGATTTGAGGACCCTTTCCTTTAACAAATTTGGGTATGATAAAGTAAGGGTCAAATTGATTTTATTTTTGTTTGATTGTTTTGGAATTTTACTTAGCAAATTTAGGTATGCTAAGTGAAGAAAAGTGATTGTTTTTTTTTGTGAGTTTTGTTTTGATTTTGAAAACTTAGAATTACTTAAAAAAATTTAAGTATGCTTAGTGATGAATCTATGTGTGTTTTATTTAATTTTTAAAATTAGGATCCTAAGTAAATTTAAGTATGCTAAGAAAATCCTAAGTGTTTCATATTTGTTTGGAATATTTTGATTTTTAAAAAATATAGTATCCTTAGCAAATTTGGTATGCTAAGGGGATCCTAAGTGTTTCATTTTGTTTTTTTGGGGATTGAAAGTGCAGATTCAACTTAGCAAATTTGGTATGCTAAAGATTAAGTCCCACTTGGTTTTATGAAATGGAAATTTCACTTAGCAAATTTGAGTATGCTAAATGAGATTCCAAATGGTGTGTTTAAAATTTTGATTTCATTTTTGGTTTTGAAAATGAAAACTTCCCCTAGCAAATTTGGTATGCTAAGGGAGGAAGTTCCAAAAGGTGTTTGAAAATTTTGATTTTGATTTGGAAGCTTTACTTAACAAATTTGAGTTTGTTAAATAAAGTTCCAAATATTGTTTGGAAATTTTGAGATATGATTATTGATTTTGATTTTAGATTTGGAAACTTCACTTAGCAAATTTGATTATGCTAAATGAAATTCCAAATGTATTTTGAAAAAATTTTTGAATTTTGGGATTTGGAGACTTCACTTAAAAATTTGGGTATGTTAAATAAAGTTCCTAATATTGTTTGAAAATTTTGAAATATGATTGTTGATTTTGATTTTGGATTTGGAAACTTCACTTAGCAAATTTAATTATGCTAAATGAAATTCCAAATGTGTTTTGAAAATTTTGAATTTTGGGATTTGGAGACTTCACTTAACAAATTTGGGTATGTTAAGGAGGTTCCAAATGTGTTTAAAAAAAATTTTGGATTTTGAATTTGGAGACTTCACTTAACAAATTTGGGTATGTTAAGGGAGGTTCCAAATGTGTTTAGAAAATTTTGATATATCATTGTTGATTTTAATGTTTTGAAAAGAGGACCTCCATTCAACAAATTTAAGTATGTAGAATGGGGATCAATTTTTATTTTTGAAGTATGAAATTTTTGTGTGTGATTGTTGCTTTTTTTGAAAGGGAGAATTCAACTTAAAACATATGGGATATGTTTAAGTGGAATTTCCTAAATGATATTTTATTTTTAGTTGGGAATGAAATCTTCATTTAATAAATTTAAGTATATTAAATGAAGGTGTTCATGTGTGCTTTTTGAAAATTTTATTTTTGTTTACAAATGAACTTTCCATTCAATAAGTGTGAGTGTATTGAAATAGAAAGATTCATGTGTGCTTTTTTTGAAAATTTTAATTTTGTTTACAAATGAACTTTCTATTCAATAAGTGTGAGTGTATTGAAATAGAAAGATTCATATGTGCTTTTGAAAACTTTATGATTATGATTGATTTTGGAAAACATGATTGTTCATTTTATTTTGAAAATGAAATCTTCATCAAAGTGAATTGAAAGAAGATGTTCATTTGTGCTTGAGAAAAAATGTTATTAGTTTTATTTTTAAAAAATCCTACATGTAACAATTATGTGAATTGTTAAATGAGGGTGACAAATTTTGTAGAAAATGTTTTATTAAGTGCATTTTTTTTTTGAAAAGGTGCTTTTGTAAAAGCAAAGTTCTTTATGGAAATTTATTATTTTAAGATGAACCTTTCCTTATCATGAAAATGGTAAGGAGGAAGTCTTAAAGATATTTTCTCTTTTATTTAGATCTTTTCATTTTACCCATTGGAGAACCCAATGAGGGTTTTAAGACCAACAAGGAATGCGGTCCTAAAACCTAAAGATGTTGGCAAACTTAACTCAAGAATGAAATGAGCTAAGTGCCAATGGAAAGAAGGATAGTCTTGGATTCATACCAAAGTACAAACCCACTATTGATACCCAAAGATAATGATCATTTACCAAAGATGAAGACATGAACCATTCCCAATAGAGTCGGTAGAAAAATCTGTGGAGAAAAATTTCTATTGGGAGTCACCTTCAAATCTGTGGGGAGAAAGAAAAGGCAAGACACTATAAAAATTTGTCTTGGTAAGACACCATGTAGATAGATGTACTTATTCAGGTGATCAGGTACGTCATCAAGGAATAGTATACTATCTCAAAAGATAGAAGTCACTACCCTTTAATGGAACCAATCACCTCAATGACTCCTAAAGATGATGGGTACATGTAGAGATTCTTCCCTACTTTACATGGGAAAATAAAACAAGGTTTATTTTAAACCTGATTTGTTAAGTTCTTGATAGGGGCAAGCCCCCACAGTTAATTACATCCTAAGGGATGGGATCCCTTAGGAAAACTCTCGATTAAGGTAAATGATCATTGTCTTTGAAGATTTCAATAGGAAGGACTATCAATCGATTGGTTTATGTTTCAAGATCAAATGGGATTGACCAAAAAAGGGAGTTATTATCGAAGGAAAAATGGGAAATAAGTTAGAGATGCTCACGATGCTAGGAAACCTAGCGAGCATCTCAGACTATCCTATAGTTGGGCTTTACATTTTAGAAATTGATTTAGTTTGTTTGAGTTATATTTTCATTAGCATTTTAGGACTTAATATTCCTTAACACAAGATTAAGAAAATGCATAAGAGGTGAGGAATTATGCTTATGGCCCATAAAAGAGGAAAAATAATCTCATAACTGAAATCTAGGGAGCTTTGTCGAGGGCCAAAAGCACAACCTAAATCTAAGGCAAAAAATGGGTAATTAGTTTGCCTTCACAAGAGAGTACAAACCATCCAATAACTTGGACTTACAACTGCCTGGGGGTGGCTACCAACTAACTCCTCCTTTGATTTTAAATACATATAGGCAAGTCTTTATGCTTATAAAAGATAGCTAAACTATTATTATTTAGAAAAAGATTGAGTCCTTAAACTCACTCCCTAAAGAGACTAGATCATGTAAAGGTATGCATCAAATGACCTAAATCTAATGCAATTCAAATTTCATTTTATTTTATTTTTGGACAATCATTTTGACTCAGGCTAATAGGATTTTTATGACTAATGCATGAGAAAGAAGGTTATTGTCCAAAATCAGTGAGAAGGGAGGAGGTGAGTTTCCACCACGGCCCTCAAAGGTCAAGCTGGGTTCTCTAGCAAAGGTGGAAGCCCTCCAATCAAGAGTGAAATAAGATGCATTTGTGCATGATATTATAAAGAAATGCTCATCTAGGGTTGCTAATTCTTTTATCTTGATTTTAAACCTAAGCTTTAGGTGAGGTCATGAGTTGTTTAATTTTAATTTGAATTGTTAAGTTGGGAAAAAGATTTATTTTTTCCTAAAGAGCCTAATCCACATCCATGCCATACATAAAGCAAGGAAGAAATAAGGAAAATCATGCCACTTAATGCAAAAGCTAAACAAATCATCAATCAATTTATAAAGCTAATCACAAAAATAATAAATGGCAATTGTGGTGGGCACCACACAAACTATCAAATTGGGTAGCTAAGCTCTACCCTTATACAATTACAAGATGAATATTACATTTAAGCAAAGGAATTCATTGTTATGAGGGTCTTCAAGCTTTATTTCTTCTTCTTATTTTTTTCTTCTTTCTTCTTTCTTCTTGGTTCCTCCTTTGAAAGGTTGGAAGGTGGATTCTCCAAGACTTCACATGGTACATAAGATGAGATCTTATGACCAATGCTCATCCTAATCCCTATAACAAATCATTCTAAAAACCTAATTATATAAATTTTACATGAAAAGAAAAAGTGGAAATCTAACTAACACCTGTAAAATAAAGGTTAGTTAAATCACACCACACACATCCCAAGCATGTATATTGGACTTATCACCCCACACATGGGTGACTAAGTCCACCTGGCCTATGGATTATGCTTAGGAGTATAAAGCACCTGCAAGCAAAAGCATTTATATTTTTATTTATGATAGCGCCCCTTAAGCACGATCCCTTATAGAAAAGAATAGTTAGACTAAGAACATCCTACCATTCATTCTATGACCATATATCCTAACATCTAGTATAAAGAATATATCACAAAATAGAACATAACATCAAATATGCACAGACCTAACCTAAAGCTAGAAGTGGTGACTTAGGCTAATGTGAGTACTTTGAAGGCTTGTGTGGTATGCTTAGCTTAGGCTTTAGGTTCAAATTTTCTAAGTGTGAAGAACATGTTCAACTTAGAGGAGGGTTTCATTTAAGTTGTTCAATTATTTTGGGTTTCTTTTATTTCATGTTTTGATTTGATTTAAGTGAAATCTATAATTAATTACTAAGTTATGAAGAGAGAGAAAGAGAAGAGAACTTTTCTTTCCTTCCCTAACCTTAAGTAATATTATAAAGTAGGATCATATTTTAGTTCCATTTAGGTGAATGTTTTGATTACATCTTTTAATCAATCCTAAGTTTAGATAAACTCTAAAAAAACCTATTCAAATAGAAAGGCATTTTAAGATACAATAAAATGAATCAAAATTCACATAAGACACATTACTTCATTTCTTTCCCCAACATATATAACATGCATATGGATGGACCCTAAGCATATCTATACATGCAAATGAGAGTAGTTAACACACTTTATGATGCATGCTAAGTAATCCATTTAAGAAAATTTAAAAGTTGAATATGCATGATTTTTCTTAAGTAGAAAAGGTTTTCCTTATCCAAAATTTCACATACATACATGAAAGTAAGAAAGGCATAAGTGAGTACAATGCCATTGTTAACCAGAGGTGTAAGGTACAAGACCTACTTAGGCTACTTAAAGCCTTGCAACCTCAAGGTTGTTCAGACTAATATACCACTTTCCTTAAGTACAAACATGTATATAAAAGAAATGAAATAGAAAAGGAAGATGCAAAAGTTGTTTAATAGATTTGTTTTGTTTATGCAATTTATGTATGAAAGTGTAGGTAACCCTTCTTAGATGGTAGCATAGGGATGAATAGGATATGAAATTTGTTGAGCATTAGGTCCTTTTCAAATGAACCTTATATCTCACCAAAATTCCTATTCAAAACTATACCAACGTAGGAAAGAAAGGAAACCTATACTAAGCATACCATTATAATATTTCACATGCAAGCTTATAATTAAGATATGAATAGCACACTTTTAGATTTGGTATTTAATTTATGTATTTTGAAAATAATTTGGATTTAGTAGTGATAATAGCAACTCATATTTTACTTTAGCCAAGACATGCACATTTGACATAAAGTAAACAATTACATTTTAAAATTTAAAACATAAAATTATGAATGCATGAAAACACATGGCATACAACTTAACATGTTGGGAAAGATCCAAATCAATGGAAGAATGTAAAAAAACTCACTTCACTTAAATCCTAAAGAATTTCTTATAGAATGAGAAAATTTAGAATAAATCAAAGTGAATTTCAAAGTAATTTTTTTTATTTTGAAGTTTGATTTAATTTTGAAAAGATGAGATGAGTTTCCTATTCCTAACCCATTCCCACATGTGTTTGATTTTTTTGTTTAATTTTTAGGTAATTAGATCCATTTTTATGTGTTGATTAGGTTAAGGTATGAATTAAGTGACTTAATTAACCCTTACCTACACCACCTTAGAAGAATTAGAAGAATTAACTAAGTAATTATGAGCCAATGAGATGACATAAAACCCACAAGGAATTTAAATTTGTAATGCACCTAATAATGAAAAGGCCTAATGCAATATGGCTCACAATTAAAATTTAATTAAGCTAAGGGGTTTAGCTTAAGTAATTTCAAAATACCCTTTCACAAATGTGAATTTGATTTTGATTTCCTTAATTGAACTTAGGCTATTAAACACTTAAGCAACCCAAGGTAGATTAATTAAGTTCTAGAACATTTTAGAATTTTTGAAAATTGACTAAGGGGATAATTAACGATTTAACCCTTAATTAAGAGGAGATTAGGGAGAGAAGAGAGAGTTTAAAGAATAGCTTAGGGGAAAGGCCCCAAAATTATTTCATAAACCTCCTACTTACTAGATTTAACCTTAATCAACCCTAATCAGAGAGTAAAACCACTAATCATACCTAATTATGCTTAATTACATGAAGGGTAATTAAGGAAACCATATGCAATTACTCTAATTAAGCCTTCAATAAATCCCAAGAAAATTAGGGGAGGCAAAGGTCATCCCCTAAAACTTACCTAAGAAATTTGAGATTAATCAAAGGCCTAATAAAAGAGTAATTAGCAAAATATACTTTCCAATAAAACCCAAATTTAGAAAACAAAATTCAAAATTCATTAAAATTAATTTTAAAATGCTCTAAGTTTAATTATCTATCCATAGGTTTTAATTTCATTTTTTTTGATTTTTCTATGAAGAGTTATGCATTTTGAAAGATCCATAGATTAATTAGGAATTAATTAAAACACTTAACTAATCCTAGTTAATCCTTCAGATGCATGTGTGGTGACGGTCATGCTTTACACGCATCATGTGAGGGGACAACTTAAGTTGTCACCTCATAAAGTGTATGGCGCACGCGCTTATATTCTTGGTCGTTCGATCAAAGATCGGACGGCTGAGGATGCCCCCATGGTTTATAAAGGATAATTAGATTTCTAAACATGCTAAATAATCTCAGTCATCAATCTAAAATGTGGGTATGGATGGTGAGATGAGCAAGTTCTTCCCCTTAATCACGAGAGCCCATGATCAAGGGGAAGATCCAAGCTCGATCTAGCTTGGAATCACACAAAATTTAACCCACACCATCTAGAAATAGAGCGCAAATCCAACGGTCAAAATTTGATGAGGTGAAAATTTCTTTCACACACACCACATTGAGTTTAGTGATCAAAAATTCCATACCTCACCGGTGCTCAAGATCGATGAGGTAGCACGGTGGAGATGAAGCCTTGAAATTCTTAAACCTTTGGTTTCAGTGGATCAATGGATGGACCAACCCCTCCTTGCTTGGGCTTCGACTTTGATTGAATTTGATCCTTCCTTACTGTGGGAAGTCCAATAAAAGCTTAGGCAAGCTCGACTTAGTTCCTAGATGAAGTGTGCAAGAGCAATTGGGAAGAAAGTGTAGAATAAATTCACTAACGGATTAAGCTCTCCTATTTTTGCACTGTGCAATACTGTGAAATAGGAAATTCAAATCCTCTCTAAGAAGTTTGGGAGTGCTCTCTGATGATTGCTTTAGGTCCCTAGGCTTCAATCGATAGAGGGCAGGTGAAAATTTCATTGAATTAGGGGGAGTATATCTTCCCAATGAAAATCAGAAGATGGACACCTCCTTTGCCATTTTGATCTAATTGCTCAAATTGGAGAGGTTTTTTAGGCTATTTTGAGTGTGCACATGGTCGGTTTGATCCAATGAATGGATTGCCAACTTCCCATGTGCCTGAATTGAGCTTAAGAGGGAATTTGAAATTTCAATTTTAGGCTATGTGGTCAGGTTTGGTCTAGTGGCCAAATGGGCTAACCCAAACCCATTGGGTTGGGTGCACCACTCATCACTAAGTCCCCTTGAGCTTTTAGGAAAGCCTCAAGTGATTGTGAAGAGGGTATGACCAAATTACTCATGGGCTAGGCCAAAATTTGTTATGTGGCCTAGGGGTAGAATGGTCATTTTACTAATTTTCTAGTTTGGACATGTTGGGTATCGGGAGAAACTAGGTTTGGCCAAGTTTCATTGGATTTAGAATCCATTTGATAGGGTTTGGCTCATGTTGACCCACTTAGGTCAAATGGGTCAACTTGGGTCAAGTTGACCAATTGGTCAAACTAGGTTAAACCAAGGGTTGGGTTAGGTTCATATGACCATTTAAAATATTTTAAGGGTTTTGGTTTGATTCAATTTGGCATAGATTTGGTTTTGGCTCATATGACTTCATTTAGGTCAAATGGGTCATGTTGACCTATTTGACCGATTTGACCTATTTGAGGTGGGTCAAGGGTAGGTTAGGTTAGGTTAGTCATATGGAGTGGATTGGTGTCTTTGTTTTCAATCAATTTAAGTTAGGTTCAATTTTGGCTCAACATGACCCCTTTAGTCATGTTGGTCTAGGTCATGTTGGGAAGTGGGCTAGTTGGGTCTAGTTGGCCAATTGAGGCTTTGGTCAAGTTCAAGTGATTTGGGATGGACTTGACCCATTGGTTCCAATCAATTTGGCTTAGATCAAATTTTGACACATTTTGGCCCTTTAGGTCAAAATGGGTCAACTTGGGTCAAGTCCAATTGGGCTAGGTTCTCAAATGTTGGCTTTATCAAGTTCAAACATAAGTCATGAGTGAACTTAGATCAATGGTTTCAATCAATTTGGTGGAAATTTGGCTATGTAAGGTTTCATTTTATGTTAAGTGTTGACTTGGTCAACCCTTAAGTTTGACTTGGACCCAATTTGGTTGATTGATCATCCCATGATGATTGTTGATCATGATGAGAGGATATATGAGTTTGGTTCAATCCAATTTGGTTTGGATCAAAGTTGGCTCATAAGGGTACTTTAGGTCACTTTGGGTCAAGTGAGCGGGTCAAATGGCTTGATCAAAGCTTGATTTGAAGTTGATCGATCTTGTATATGGACATATGATTAAAATATAAATCCATTTACAAGTGGTTTGAAGTCAAATGGATTTTGATCCATTTGAAAATTTCATATTCAAAGGAAGAATATGAAGGAGTTTTGGGTTTTGATTGAATGATTGAAGTTTGGATTTATATATGAGCTCATGATTGTAGGATTGATTGAACCATGAGAGAAAATCAAGGATTTGGCTTGATTTGAAATTGTTTTGACTAAGTTCAAGATTTTGACTAAAAGGCTTAGATTGGATTTTGAGTGGATTTGATTTGATTTTGGAATTTTTGATTGTTTGAATTTATATTTCATTTATATATGTGAATATAAATGAGAATATAAATATAATCATGAAAAAAAATTCAAGGATTTGAAGTGGTTTAATCATGATTTAGTTAAATCCATTAAAGGGAATTTAAAGGATTTAAAGAAATTTTAAATTGAAATTTAATTTTGGATTGGATTGATTGATTTATATTTATATTTCATTTATATATGAGAATATAAAATGAGAATACAAATAAGTTTTGAGAAAATCCCATGAGTTTGAATAGTTTTGATCAAGATTTAGGTTAAATCCATTAAAGGAATTTAATAGATTTAAGAAAAATTTCAAAGATTTTAAATTTATAATTTAATTTGAGGGTTTGATTTGATTGATTTATATTTATATTTAATTTATATATGAGAATATAAATAAGTTTTGAAAAATCCCAAGGTTTTGAAAAGGTTTGATCTTTTAGGTTAAATTTTTGGCTAAGTCCTTTAATGAAAAATTAAAGAGACTTAAGAAAATTTTCATGAATTAATTTTTTTTGAATTTGATTTGATGGTTTGAATTTATATTTCATATATATATATATATACGAATATAAATGAGAATATAAATGGATTATAAGAAAATCTCAAAGATTTGAATGGGTTTAGATCATAGTTTTGGTTAAGTCATTAAGGGAAGGTTAAGGACTTAGGCAAAATTTGAACATAGGAAATTTTGTTGGATTTTGATCATGGGTTTCAATCATAGATTTCAATCATGGATTTCAATCATATGGAGTTGAATTGAATTTGGTGAAAATCAAATAGAATTGATTTGTTGTTTGACTTGAAAGAAGGAAAGTGAGGATTGGTTTAAGCTAAGGGTAGGAAAATTTTCCTAACACCCCTAAGGCATGACCTACTCCTATGGCTAAACCTTCTAAGTATTCTAGGGCTAGGGGAGTGTCCACCTAATCACTAGAAATGTCTTAAGACTAAGGAACTCTTAAAATCTAAGAGAAGTCCTATGTCTAAGATGGAGGGGTTGAGAGCTCATTCTAAAAATGAGGTCAACAATGATCAAACAGTGCGAGCTCATTTAATCTAGCACCTAGAGTAGTAAGATAATCAGCACAAGCATTTCCTTCACGTTAAATGTGAGTGATTTTAAAGTAGACTTATGAGAGGAGAGCTCTAGTATGGTTAAAAAGGTAGTATAAATCTGTGTTCCCAACCCTGGTGGAAGTCAACATGTCAATGAGTAATAGAGCATCCACTTCAATCCAAATATTGAACCAACCTTTTTGCAATCAAATATCAATAGCTTTATTAACAACCATTAATTCACAAAGATAATAGAACATGCTTTATGGGGATAAGCAAAAGCATAAATGACATTACCTTTAAAGTTTCTGAAAATGCCACCACAATAAAAAGTATTCTGAGAGACTGAGCCATCAGTGTTAATTTTGATAGTATTGTTTAGTGGTTTTATCCAATAAATAATCCTATCTTCTTTACAGTGGGGGATCTCAGGTAGGCGAAGGCCCAGCTTATTGGCCACAAATTTTCAACCTCAAAAATGGGTGTTAGTAATTAAGCTTGCATTAAATAAAGCACTATTTTTTTCTTTAATTCTAGCAATAATATTTTTATGGTTCATAGAGATACCATGATGTTTATCATCATTTCTGTCCATCCATATGAACCATATAAGAGTGATGGCAATTAACACATTAATGTGACCTTTCACAATTTTTTGAAAATAAACATCAAGAAGTTGATGAAAGATAAAGAGCCATGGAAACTGTTAGTATTGAAGAGATCATCATACCAAACCCATAATTTGGAGGCAATAGCACCATTGACAAAAACATGATTCACATTTTCAATGTGAAAACAACTATAACATTTGGAAGGCAACTGAAAGCCTTTACCCCACATCAAAGAATCAACAGGAATGAAGTTTTTTAGAATTCTCCAAGTAAGGACAGAGTAAGAGATAGGGATAATGTTATTCCAAAGTTTAAAAAAGACATTAGAGAAACCATGAGCATCTCTAATATGATTCCAGACCTCTTTAAGAATAAAATCACCATTATGAGATGACTTAAAAAGAATCGATCCGCTTGTTAGAAATGATAGAATGTTAGTGAATTTATCCAAAAGAGAAATAAGAATATAATCAGTGAGTTTACTATCATTCCAATTATTATTAATCCAAAAGGAGTTCACTTTAATAATAGCAGTTGAATGAGTAGATAATAATCATCAATAGAACCACTACCAATCCAATTGTCTTGCCAAAAGAAAGATGATCCTGAATTTATACCATAAGAAATTAGGGATTCAACTTCCCATTTGATGGAGCAAAGTTTTTTCAAAATCGGGGAGTCACCCACTTTATAAGGATGAATAAGAGGATGCTTATCCTGACAGTACTTAGCAGTCATAAAGTTAGCCCATAGATTACTTTTCTCCTAAAATTCCACCAAAGTTTATGAGAGAATGCAGTAATAGCTTCACAAATAGACTTACAACCAAGCCCACCTTCAACTAGGGTGCCACAACATTTATGCCAAGAAATCCAATGCATCCTTTTAGCAGAATTGTTAGAACCCCAGAAGAATTTATTAAGAGATGATCTATTCTATTTAAGGTAGAATTGGTAGGGATGATGGTTTGAATAAGATATAAAGGCATCAAATTTAGGGTACTCTTAAGCAAAGTAAGCCTACCACCAAAGGAGAGCAAGTGAAATTCCCAAACCCAAATTTTATCAACAATTTTTTAATTAGGTCATCAAGAAGATGGGATCTTTTTTGACCTTTGAATAGAGGAGCACCTAAATATTTAATAGGGAGTTGTTGGTGTTTAAAGTTAGTGATTCTCAAGATTTGATTGATTTTGTTACTAGAGATTTTAGAGGAAGTAATGGAGCAACTCTTGCCTTCATTAATAGAAAGACCACTTTCTTTACCAAAAATATTTAAGAAATTCTTAATGTTTTGATGTGATGGATGGAAGCATTACACAAAATAATGAAATCATCAAAAACTAAGATGGGAGAGATAGGTATACCACCAAGAGTTCTAAAGTACATGCTAGGATTATTATTGAAAAGATCATTTAAGCTCCTAGAAAGGTATTCCACAACAATAATAAATAGGGAAGGGGACAAAGGATCACCTTGTCTCAACCCATGGGAAGAAGGGAAGAAACCTAAGGCCTCACCATTAAGAATAATAGAAACCAAGCATTGCTAATACAATTTTAATTAGGTAAATCAAATTATCAAAAATCCAAACAAATGAAGGATGTTTAAAAGGAAATCTAGGAGATATTGTCAAAGGCTTTAGAAATATCTAATTTAAAAAGGATGTTACCACCTTTAGTAGGAATATCCAAATCATGAATCAGCTCTTGAGAAAGAAGAATGTTATCAAATATAGATCTACCTCTAACAAAGCCAATTTGGTTGAGGGAGATAATTTTTTGATGTAAAGGACTAAGTCTATTAGCAAGCATTTTAGCAATCAATTTATGAAAGAAAGTGCAAAGACTAATTGGTCTAAAATCACTCCAAGAATCAGAATTATCAATTTTAGGTATAAGGATAATGGAAGTGCTAGAAGAAAAAATCTAGGAAGAGGATTACTAGTAAAGAAATCAACAAGAACATCAATTAAGTCATGCTTAATAATTGGCCAACAATGCTAGAAAAATTGAGTGGTATAGCCCTCCGGACCAGCAATAGAGTCAATGTTCATATTATTAAGAACTTTACCAATCTTATCTTCCATAGGCAACCTAGTAAGCAAATGATTGTTACCGGTAATAATAGGGGATCAAATGTGAGTTAGAAATAGCATCTAAAGTGTGGCTCTTGCTAAGCATATTTCTAAAATGGTTAATAATAGATTTTTATCACTTAGTTGGATAGTGATCCAATCTATCCTTTAAAGTTTCTTTTGAATTAACTAGATTATGCTTCATTCAAATCTTTATAGAAGAATCCAAAATAACATTTTCAAGATTATAAACCAAAAGCTCCATATTTTGATATTACAAAGAGAAAAAATAATGCTTGTTCCACCAAACTAGGCTTTGTTTAAGCCTTTTAAGCTTAAACCATAATCTAATCATTCCCCTAACCGAGGTGCTGAATCCACATATTTTGAAATCTAAAAGAAGAAGAGGAACATAATCTTTTAGAGTTATGTTAAACTAAAATTAAAACAGGAGCATGATCTGACAAAGTTTTACTCAAATGTTCAACAGAGGTAAGAGGCCTTTGATTAATCCAAAGAGAGTTAAAAAGTATTCTATCAAGGCATTGGCAAAGTTTTGAGTTGTGCCAAGTGTAATTGGATCTAGTAAAACCAATGTCAATAAGGTTGCAATCGAAATCATATTAGAAAATTCTTCCATAGAATGAATATTGGGAGAGCAACCACCCCTTCTTTCAGAGGAAGAAAGGATAGTGTTGAAATCAACCCCAACCAGCCAAGGTTTCTTAGCAGTTAAAGAAAAACTTCTCAAATAGTCCCAAAGAATATTCCTACCAGCTCTGTTAAAGGAAGCATAATCAAAAGAGCCCAAAATAGAAAAATCACCAAAAGTGATTTGAACATTAAAAACTTGTTGAAGATCATCTAAGATGGAAACATTTAAGGAATTATTCCAAAAAACACCAAATTTTATTACTAGTATTAGAGAAAAAATTATTAAAACTAAGTATTCTGGCAACATGATTGATCTTAGATGCATGTATGAGAGGTTTAATAACAACAAGTAAAGATATATTATTAATATGGTAGAGACTTCTAACACGATTATGGACAATGAGGGTTCTAATCCATCAAACATTCCAAATAAGAGAATTAAATATAAGGAAAATATTAAATAAAATAAAGGGAAACAAGAAAATAAAGGGTTTAGAAAGTAAACAACCTCTCCAATGCTAAAAGACCATTATTTATGAGAGGATGAACCAGATCTAGTAGATCTGGTCGAGTTTTGTGGAAACATTTTTGATTTGAAAGATTTCTTTTTGAAAATAGTTTGGAATGTTTGATTTTTATCAAAGTATCACCATGGAGGGATTGAGGTATTAATAATAGGATCGAATCTACGAACATTTCTAATCACAACTTCCCAATTTCTTCAATTTCAAGACAAATACAAGATTTTAATTCAACTTTAATTTTCAAATTATCATTTAAAATTCTCATGCTCATCAATTACAAGAGGCAAGGAAACCTAAATATTCATTTGTGAGGGAATCAACTTTTTTTCAGCCTCTTTTAGTTTGAATTATCGAAAAGGCAAGTTATTATGTAGAGAAGGATTTATTGACAAACCATCGATTCAACATTAGTAATATCTTTAACCGATCAATTGGTGGGAGTAGCATTATTGAGAACATTACCATTTGAGTTGGCTTTGGGCACATCAATAGGTTTATTGACTTTATCATTAGGAAGAGTAGAGTTAGGATCATTCAGAATTTTATTTTTTAGATGTGGGTGAAGAACAAAACACTTGGAGTTATCATGCCTGTGAATTTATAAGTGTGAACAAAAAATTGGAAAGTTTTCAAATTTATCCTTTTGTAAATAACCAAACTTTTCTGAACCAATCCAGACTTCCTTATGATGTTTTTTGGAACTATCAAGGTCAACCAATACAGCAAATGTAAGACGGGATCTCATAGCAATGGCCTGATCAATTTGAAGCAGCAGACTAAAAGAGCCCCGATAGTAAATAAAACTTGATGAGTAACATAGTGAATCCTCATATTCAGAAAAGCCAACCACACAAGAACAATCGTTGATTCCTCTTTTATGTCAAAAGGGGAGACCACTTTAAAAGTTGCATTTGGAAATTGAATACAAAATAAGATCGATGAGAGAAAACCCTTGAGTAATCCAAATCATTCTATGTTGAATCAAAACATGTCTAGGATTGATCAAACCAAGAGAAAGCACCGAGAGTTTAAGGTTGTGAAAAAAATGAATTTTGTCCAAATTCAGATGGGACAAAGAAAATTTACAAACCAAAGTAAATTCCAAAGGCTTTGCAAGCTTCACAACATCAAGATCCAACACATGATCGCAGGGTGCCACAAATGAAGTCAAAATCATTCACCAATAAGAGGAAAGGCTCTTCTGATAGAGCATCCTTAAAAGGATTTAAAGTACCACAATAGGAGGGACATTAGATTCTGGAATACCAAGAAATTGATGCCTAGTATGCATCAAAGGATAGAAGCTAGGTCACATAACATCTTCAGCTACACAACATCACCCGTGAAGAAAACACTCAAAGGGGAAAAACAATCCTTGAGCAGAAGGAGGTTTTAGTTTTTTTTATTTTTTAAATTTTTTTAATTAATTTATTTTATTTATTATTTATTATTTTTTATTTTTTTTATTTTTTTATTTTTTTATTTTTATTTTTATTTTTTTATTTTTTTATTTTTTTTATTTTTTATTTTATTTTTTAGTTTTTTTTAATTTTTTTAGGTTTTATTTTTTTTAGTTTTTTTTTTTTTTTAGTTTTTTTATATTTTTTAGTTTTTTTTAAGTTTTATTATTTTCTTTAGTTATATAGTTTTTATTATTATTTTTTAGGGTTTAAGGTTTAGGGTTTAGGGTTTAGGGTTTATGGTTTATGGTTTAGGGTTTAATGTTAGGGTTTAGGGTTTAGGATTTAGGATTTAGGATTTAGTTTTTAGGGGTTAGGGTTTAAGTTTTATGTTTTAGGTTTAGGGTTTAAGTTTTAGTTTATGGTTTAGGGTTTAGAGTTTAAGGCACAATTTTCTAAGGCACAAGCGATGAGATAGATAAAAATGAGAACCCATAGAAAATGAAAACCCTAGGTAAGTAGAACCATCTATAATGTAATGACAGTTCCATAAGCGAAATCGGTCGATCATTCTTTAATTTCTCTAGTTTGATCAAAACCACCCACCTCTCGAGTAGCAAGATCCGCCATCATATCCCCGATCTCTCCCTCCGTGACCACCATGGCTGTAACCTTCGTCGCTCCTCCCGCTTCCAAATCTACCACTACTGACCACCACCTCCATATCCACCAGCACCTCCACATCCCCCACCACCATTGCGATAACCACTGCCTCCATCTTTGCCTCCACTTAGATCTAGGTGAGCTGGTTGATGTGATGTTCCGCCATCAAGATTCTACCCATTCTTAAGGTTTAGAGTTAGTTTAGGGTTTAGGGTTATGGGTTAGTTTAGGTTTGTTTGGGTTTAAGGTTTTAGGTTGTACATTTTAGGGTTTAGGGTTTAGGGTTTAATATTTAGGGTTTTAGGGTTTAGAGTTTAGGGTTTAGGGTTTAGCTTTTAGGGTTTAAAGTTTAGGGTTTAGGGTTTAGGGTTTAGGGTTGTAGGATTAGGGTTGTAGGTTTAAGGTTTACGATTTAGCATTAATTTTAGGGTTTAGGGTTTATGATTTTTATTTAATTTAAGCAAATGATAGGTTTATATTTATTTAGTTTATTTTTATTTATTTGAGTTTATTTTATTTTTATTTATATTTAGGTTAATTTTTATTTTTTTTTAGTTTAGTTTATTTATTTTTGGTTTATTTATTTTAGTTTAGGTTTGTTATTTGATTTTTATTTTTATTTTATTTTTAAGGTTTAGGTTTTATTTTTTATTATTAGGTTTAGGTTTAGGTTTTTATTATATTTTTCTTGGTTTGGGTTTTAGGTTTTTATTTTAGATTAATTTTTTGGTTTTATTTTTTATTTAAGTTTAGGTTTATTTTAAGTTTATTTAACTTTATTTAGTTTAGGTTTAGATTTAGGTTTAGTTTATTTTAGGTTTAATTTAGATTTTATTTATTTTAATTTAGTTTATTTTTAGTTTAGGGTTTAGGTTTTTTATTTTTATTTTTCAAGTTTTATTTTTAGGTTTATTTTTTAAGTTTAGGTTTTTATTTAGTTTTATTTTATTTTATCTTTATTATAGGTTTAGATTTTATTTTATTTAGGTTTTTTATTTATTAGTTTAGTTTTTTATTTATTTTTTATTTTAGTTTATTTTATTTTCTTTTTTAGGTTTAGGTTTAGGTTTAGTTTTAGTTTATGTTTTATTTTATTATATTTTTATCTTATTTTTGGTTTGGTTTATTTTATTTATTTTATTTTTAGGTTTTATTTAGTTTAGGTTTAAGTTTTTAGCTTTTTAGTGTTTGGGGTTTAGGGTTTAAGGTTTTGGGTTAGTTTAGTGTTTAGGGTTTAGGATTTAGGTTTAGGGTTTAAGTTTTAGTTTAGAGTTTAAGGTTTTTTTTAACAGAGAATAAATTCATATTCAACATTTCGTCTTTTCGATTTCATCAACCAAGTAGCACCCCAAGTTTTCCAAGACACAAGCGACGACATAGATAAAAAATGAGCACCCATAGAGAAAATCAAAACCTTAGATATGTAGAATCATTTATCTTATAAAGACATAGTTCCATAAGTAGTGGATCGATCATTCTTGATTTCTAATTCCCATTAGAACCACCCCCTGCCTCTCGAGTAGTGGGATCTGCCATCATATCCCTGATCTCTCCCTTGGCCACCGCCATAATTGTAACCTCCGTATCTCCTCCCACCTAGATAACCACCACTTCTTCGATCCCCACCTCCATATCCACAAGCACCTCCAGATCCCCAACCACCCTGCTGCTGCCTCCACCTTGCCTCCATAGATCTTGACAGCTAGTTGAGTGATGTTCCCGTCAGGTTCTTCCCATTCTTAGGGTTTAAGGTTAGGGTTTAGGGTTTAGGGTTTTTAGGGTTAAGTTAGGTTTAGGGTTTAGGTTTAGGTTTAATTTTTTGGGTTTAGGGTTTAGTTTTTTAAAATCAAGTAAGGAAGGTTTAGGTTTATTTAGTTTAATTTTTATCTATTTGACTTTATTATTTTTATTTTTTTTGGTTAATTTTTTATTTAGTTTATCTTATTTATTTTAGATTTATTTATTTTAGTTTAGGTTTTATTTTAGTTTATTTTTTAGGTTTAGGTTTATTTTTTCGTTTAGCTTTATTTTTATTTTATTTTTTAGGTTTAGGTTTTATTTTTTATTTTTAGGTTTAGGCTTAAGTTTTTATTTTATTTTTTTAGGTTTAGGTTTCATGTTTTTATTTTAGCTTTATTTTTATGTTTTATTTTGAGTTTAGGTTTAGGTTCATTTTTAGTTTATTTTATTTTATTTTGTCTAGATTTAGGTGTAGGTTTAGTTTATTTGAGGTTTTAGTTTAGGTTTTATTTATTTTTGTATAGTTTATTTTGGAATAGGTTTAGGTTTATTTTATTTTTATTTTAGGTTATGGTTTTATTTTTTAGTTTAGGGCTTATGTTTTATTTTTTATTTATTTTTTGGTTTATTTTTTAGGATTAGTTTTTATTTAGTTTTTATTTTATTTAATTTTAGGTTTATTTTATTTTTATTTTACATTTAGTTTTTATTTTATTTAGGTTTTTTATTCTTAGGTTTATTTTATTGTTTAATTTAGTTTAGGTTTTTATTTATTTTAATTTTTTTGAGTTTAGGTTTATATTTTATTAAAGATTTTAATTTAATTTATTTTATTATTTTATTTCTATTTAGGTTTATTTATTTTATTATTAGGCTTTATTTAGTTTAGGTTTTGGTTTTTAGATTTTTAGGGTTTAAGATTTAGGGTTTAGGGTTTAGGGTTTAGGGTTTAGGGTTAGGTTTAGGATTTAGAGTTTTAGTGTTTGTTTAGGTTCTTTAGGTTTAGGGTTTTAGTTTAGGATTGGTTTAGTTTAGGGTTAGGTTTAGGAGTTTTTAGGTTTAGGGTTTAGGGTTTAGGTTGGGTTTAGGGTTTAGGTTTGTTTCTTTTAAAATAGTGGTTAGAGTAGGTTTAGTTTATTTAGATTATTTTATTTTTTGTTTATTTTATTTTATTTAAGTTTATTCATTTTAAGTTTAGTTTTCATTTTAGTTAATTTAATTTTTAGGAATAGATTTATGTTTATTCTTATTTTTTGTTTAGTTTATTTTATTTTATTTTTTTAGGTTTAGGTTTAATTTTTTATTTTTTATTTAGGTTTAGGTGTTTACTTTATTTCTTTAGGTTTAGGTTTTAGGTTTTTATTTTAGGTTTATTTTTAAGTTTTATTTTTTAGAGTAGGTTTAGATTTATTTTTATTTTATTTAGTTTAGGGTTTAGGTTTATTTTATTTTGTTTTATTTAGTTTAGTTTATTTTAGTTTAGGTTTAGGTTTATTTTATTTTATTTATTTTAGGTTTAGTTTTTTTTTACATTAGGGTTTAGATTTTATTTTTTATTTTTATTTTTATGTTTGATTTACTATTTTATTTTTTTGGTTTAAGTTTTTATTTAGTTCTTATTTTATTTTATTTTAAGTTTATTTTATTATCATTTTATGTTTAGTTTTTATTTTATTTAGGGTTTTTTTAGGTTTATTTTAGCTTTTTAGTTTAGTTTAGGTTTTTATTTATTTTATTTTAGTTAGTTTTTAGTTTTTTTATTTTCTTTTATTTTATTTATTAAGTTTAGGCTTAGGTTTAGGTTTAGGTTTTAGTTTAGGTTTTTATTTTATTTTATTTTCTTATTTTTTTTAGGTTTAGATTTTCTTTTATTTTATTTTTTATTTTTATTTTATTTATGTTTAGGTTTTTAGGGTTTGGGGTTTGAGGTTTACTGTTTAGGGTTTAGGGTTATAGGTTTTAACATTTAGAGTTTAGGGTTTAGGGTTTAGGGTTTAGGGTTTTAGTGTTTCGTTTTTAGGGTTTAGGGTTTTGGGATAGGGTTTAGGGTTTTGAGTTTTGGGTTTAGGGTTTAGGTTTATTTTAATTTGTTTATTTTAGGTTTAGGTTTTTTTTTAGTTTAAGGTTTAGGTTTTATTTTTATATTTATTTTTAGGTTTATTTTTTGGTTTAGGTTTTTATTTAGTTTTTATTTTATTTTATTTTAGGTTTATTTTAGTTTTATTTTACCATTAATTTTTATTTTAATTAGGTTTTTTATTTATAGGTTTATTTTATTTTTTTTGGTTGAGTTTAGGTTTTCTTTATTTTATTTTAGCTTAGTTATTATTATTTTATTTTATTTTATTTTTATGATTACATTTAGGTTTAGGTTTTTTTATTTATTTTATTTTTAGGTTTTATTTAGTTTAGGTATAGGTTTTTAAGGTTTAGGGTTTAGGGTTTAGGGTTTGGGGTTTAGGGTTTAGGGTGTAGGGTTGTAGGTTTTAAGGTTGAGGGTTTAGGGTTTAGGATTTAGGATTTAGGGTTTATGAATTAGGGTTTTAAAGTTTAGGGTTTAGGGTTTATTTAATTTTCATTTTTTATTTATTTTAGTTTATTTTATTTTTTATTTTTATTTAGGTTTTTTTATTTTTATTTAGATTAGTTTATTTATTTTTGGTTTATTTAATTTAATTTAGGTTATTTATTTTAGTTTATTTTTTAGGTTTAGGTTTATGTTTATGTTTATCTTTTAGTTTAGTTTTATTTTTATTTTATTTTTAAGTTTATGTTTTATTTATTATTTTTAGGTTTAAGTTTTAGGTTTTTATTTTAGGTTTTATTTTTTAGTTTAGGTTTCAAATTATTTTTGGTTTTTTTCTTAGGGTTTATGTTTAGGTTTAGTTTTTGTTTATTTAGGTTTAGGTTTTGGTTTTATTTTTTTTAGTTTACTTTATTTTAGTTTAGGTTTAGATTTATTTTAATTTTATTTTAAGTTTTGGATATTTTTAGGTTAGGGTTTAGGTTTTATTTTTTTATTTATTTTTAGGTTTATTTTTTAAGTTTAGTTTTATTTTATTTAGGTTTTTTATTTTTTTACTTTAATTTAGGTTTTATTTATTTTATTTTAGTTTTGTCATTATTTTTATTTTATTTTCTTTTTAAGTTTAGGTTTAGAGTTTAGGTTAGGTTTTTATTTTATTTTATTTTTTATTTTATTTTGTTTAGGTTTTTTATTTATTTTATTTTTAGATTTTATTTAGTTTAGGTTTAGGTTTTTATCTTTCTAGGGTTTAGTGTTTAGGGTTAGTTGAGGGTTTAGAGTTTAGGGCTTAGGGTTTGGGGTTAGTGTTTAGGGTTTAGGGTTTAGGGTTTAGGGCTTAGGGTTTAGGGTTTAAGTTTGGGTTTAGGGTTTAGGGTTTAGGGTTTTAGGGTTTTTAGGGTTTAGGGTTTTTAATGTTTTTAGGGTTTAGGGTTTAGGGTTTAGGTTTTAGGATTAGGGTTTAGGATTTTTGGTTTTTTTAATCAAGAACAAATTCACATTCAACATTTCTTTTTTTTTGATTTGATCAACCAAGTAACACACCATGTTTTCTAGGACATGGCAAATGATATAGATAAAAAATAAGAACGCATAGAGAGAATCAAAATCCTGAACTAGAACCATCTTATAAAGACATAGTTTTTAGCGGTCGGTCGATCATTCTTCAATTTTTCTAATTCCCATCAAAATAATGCCTACCTCTAGACTAGCAGGATCCACCATTATATCCTCGATCTCTCCCTCTGCTACCACCATGGCTGTAACCTCCATCACTCCTCCCGCCTCCATAACCACAACTGCTCTGACAACCATCTCCATTTTCACCACCACCTCCAGATCTCTCACCACCACTGCCATAATCTTCACCTCCACCTTCGCTTTTGCCTCCACTGCTTGATCTAGACTGTGCATGGTTATAGGTGATGTTCCTGTCATCAAGGCTTTGACCATTCTTAGGGTTTAGGTTTATTAGGTTTTAGGGTTTAGGTTTATTTTTTATTTTATTTAGTTTCCTTAAGTTTAGGCTTAGGGTTTAGGGTTTAGGGTTTAAGGTTAAGGTTTAGGGTTTAGGTTTTAAGGTGTAGGTTTTATGATTTATAGTTTAGGGTTTAGGGTTTATGCTTTTAGGGTTTAGGATTAGGGTTTTGGGTTTAGGGTTTTGGGTTTAGGGCTTAGGGTTTAAGGTTTGGTGTTTGGAGTTTCAATTTTAGGGTTTAGGGTTTAGGATTTTGGTTTTAAGTATAGGGTTCAGGTTTTAGTTTAAGGTTAATGGGTTTTTGGTTTTTTTTTAACAGAGAAAAAATTTATATTCAACATTTTTTCTTTTTGATTTCATCAACCAAGTAACACACCAAGTTTTTTAAGACACAAGCAATGACATAACTAAAAAATGAACATGCATAGAGCAAATTAAAAACCCTAGATAATTGGAACTGTCTCTACTAAAAAGACACAGATCCATAAGTAGCAAATCAGATCGGTCGTTCTTCAGTTTCTCCAGTTCCCATCATAACCACCCCGACATCTCGAGTAGCGGGATCCACCATTACATCCTCAATCTCTCCCTCCATCACCACCTTTTTCCTCCATCCTCTCCCACCTCCACACCACTCACCACCACCTCCATATTCACCAGCACCTCCAGATCCCCCACCACCATTGTGATAACCGCCTCCTACACCTTTATCTCCACTGCCAGATCTAAACTGAGCTCGGTTGACAGTGATGTTCCTAATGTTAACGTTATGCCCATTTTTAGGGTTTAGGCTTAGGTTTAGGCTTAGGCTTATTAGGTTTTATGGTTTAGGTTTATTTTTTAATTTATTTAGTTACTTTAGGTTTAGGTTTAGGGCTTGGGGTTTAGGGTTTAGGGTTTAGGGTTTAGAGTTTAGGGTTTAAGGTGTATGGTTTTTTAGGGTTTAGGGTTTAGGGTTGTAGGTTTAGGATTTAAGGTTTAGGATTTAGGGTTTAGTGTTAGTTTTAGGGTTTAGTGTTTAGGGTTTAGGATTTAGGGTTTAGGATTTTTTTTAAATTAAGTAAACCGATGGGTTTAGGTTTATTTAGATTATTTTTTATTTAATTTATTTTTAATTTTTATTTAGGTTTATTTTCTAATTTTATTTAATTTATTTTATTTTTTTAGGTTTAGGTTTATTTTTTAATTGAGTATTATTTTTTAATTTATTTAGGTTTAGCTTTTATTTTTTATTTTTTGGTTAAGGTTTAGGTTCTTATTTTTTTTTAGGTTTTAGTTTTATTTTTTTTTTTTTAGGTTTATTTTTGGGTTTTATTTTTTAGTTTAGGTTTAGGTTTATTTTCAATTTATTTTACTTTATTTACTTTAGGTTTAGATTTAGGTTTAGTTTATTTTAAGTTTAGGTTTAGGTTTTATTTATTTTAGTTTAGTTTATTTTAGTTTTATTATAAGTTCATTTTATTTTGTTTATTTTATTTTTATTTTAGGTTTAGGTTTTTTTTTTTTACATTTTAAGGTTAAGGTTTTATTTTGTATTTATTTTTAAGTTTTATTATTAGGTTTATTTTTTAGGATTTGGTTTTTATTTTATTTTTTTATTTTATGTTTAGTTTTTATTTCATTAAGGTTTTTTATTCTTAGGTTTATTTTATTTTTTAGTTAAGTTTAGGTTTTTCTTTATTTTATTTTAGTTTATTTTTATTTTTTATTTTATTTTATTTTTATGTTTAGGTTTAGGTTTCAGTTTAGGTTTGTATTTTTTATTTTTTTATTTAGGTTTAGGTTTTTTATTTATTTATTTTCTTTTTAGGTTTTATTTTGTTTAAGTTTAGATTTTTAAGGTTTTTAGGATTTAGGGTTTGGGGTTTTTGGGTTTAGGGTTTTAGGGTTTAGGGTTTAGGGTGTAGGGTTAGGGTTTAGGGTTTAGGGTTTAGTGTTTACGCTTTATATTTTAGCATTTTTAGGGTTTAGGGTTTAGGGTTTAAGGTTACTTTTGGGTTTATGGTTAGTTTAGGGTTTAAGGTTTAGGGATTAGGTTTTAGAGTTTATGGTTTTTAGAGTTTAGGGTGTAGGGTTTAGGGTTTTGGGATTAGGCTTTTGGGTTTATGGTTTTGAGGGTTTAGGGTTAGTTTAGGGTTTTTTAGGGTTTAGTGTTTATGGGATTTTAGGGTTGTAGGTTTAGGGTTTAGGGTTTAGGGTTAGTTTTAGGGTTTAGGCTTTAGGGTTGAGGGCTTATGAATTAGGGTTGAGGGATTTAAAAAAAAATTAAGCAAACTAGTAGGTTTAGGTTTATTTAGTTTATTTTCTATTTAATTTTGGACTATTTATTTATTTATTTTATTTTAGTTATTTTTTATGTTTAGGTTTAGTTTTATGTTTATTTTTTAATTTAGTTTTATTTTATTTTATTTTATTTTATAGGTTTTGGTTTTATTTTTTATTTTTTGGTTTAAGTTTAAGTTTTCATTTTATTTTTTTAGGTTCAGATATTTGGTATTTATTTTAGGTTTACTTTTAGGTTTTATTTTTGTAGTTTATGATTAGCATTATTTTTAGTTTATTTTATTTTATTTAGTTCAGGTTTAGCTTTAAGTTTTATTTATTTTAGTTTAGTTTATTTTAGTTTAGGTTAAGGTTTATTTTATTTTGATTATTTTAAGTTTAGGTTTTTTTTTAGTTTAGGGTTTATGTTTTATTTTTAATTTATTTTTAGGTTTATTTTTTAGGTTTAGGTTTTTATTTAGTTTTATTTTATTTTATTTTAGGTTTATTTTATTTTTATTTTACGTTTAGTTTTATTTTATTTAAGTTTTTTATTTTTAGGTTTATTTTATTTTTTAGTTTAGTTTAGGTATTTATTTATTATATTTTAGTTTATTTTTTATTTTTATTTTATTATATTTTTATGTTTTCGTTTGGGTTAACGTTTAGGTTTAAGTTTAGCTTGTAATTTTGATTTTGATTTTATTTTATTATTTTATTTTATTTAGGTTTAGGGTTTTTTATTTACTTTACTTTTAGGATTTATTTAGTTTAGGTTTAGGTTTTAGGTTTTTAGGTTTTAGGTTTTAGGGTTTAGGGTTTAAGGTTTAGGGTTTAGAGTTTTGGGTTTGGGGTTTAGGGTTTAGGGTTTATGGTTGTAGATTTTAGGGATTAGGGTTTAGGGTTTTGGGTTTGGGTTTTGGGTTTTGGGTTTAGAGTTAGGGTTTAGGGTTTTATGATTTAGGGTTTGGGGTTTAGGGTTTATGGTTATAAGTTTAAGGTTTAGGGTTTTATTTATTTTTTTAAATTTTTTTAATTTTTTAATTTTTTTAAATTAAGTATACTCGTAGGTTTAGGTTTTCAATTTATTTATTTTGGTTAATTTTTTTTTCTACTTTATTATTTAGGTTTATTTTTATTTTTATTTTTATTTTTATTTAGTTTAGTTTATTTATCTTAGGTTTATTTAGATACTAGGAAGCCTAGTGAGCATTCCAATTTATCCTAAGGTTGGGCTTTATAATTTTGAACTTGAAAAGATTTTTATGTTTTGAGTTGAAATTTAATTAGATTACTAGTGCTTATAATCCACCAATATAAAGTTGTGGGAATGCCTAAGAGGTGAGGATTTATACTCATAGCCTAAAGAAAATAGCTACCTTGGATCCTAAATCTAGGGAGCTTTAGTATGAGCTAAAGCACGACCTAAATCTAAGTGATGGGTGGACATAAGGGTTTACCTCCATAAGAGAGAATAAATTATCTAACTTCTGGACTCATAACTGCCTGGAGTGGTTGCGGGTAACTCCTCCTACATTGTTAAAACCATGTAGTCTAGTCTTATGAATTGCAAGATAGCTAGGGTAGTTATTTAATTAGAAAGAGACTAAAGTCCTAAACATACTCCTTAAGAGACTAGAGCAATAGTGATATGAGCATATGAATTATTCTATAGATGCAAAATCTTTTCAAATTTTATTTTATTTTAGGAACATCATTTTGACAGAGGCTTTAGGATTTCTTATGCTTAAATGCATGATAAAATAGGTTATGGATCAAATCAGTTAGAAGGTGTTCTCCACAATAAGGGATGCCCTCATAGGTCAAGCATTCCTTTATCATGCAAAGATGGAGATTCTTCATGTTCAAGAGAGAAAGAATAGGCATGCATGATGTGAAACATACAACCATACAACTAAGGGGTTGCCAATTCTTATTTATCATATTTATGTCTTATACTTTATGATGAGGTTATGAGTTATTTTAAAATTTATTATGAGATTCATTGGGTAGAAAAAAATTATTTTCTTAAGAGCTTAATGTATCCAAGCCACATTAAAGCATCAATCATTTAAAACTATGAAAAGCATGCATCCTAATGCACAATGTAAACAAAATATCAAACAATTATATATAAACTATAAAATAATAAAAAAATATGGTTAGGTATTTACAAGAAGGGAGAAAATATTGGTAGCCAAACTACCCTTATACAACCTAGAATATGAAGAATAATTATAATTATAATAAATCCATGGGGTCTTCTTTCTTCATATCTCCATATTTGATTTGGTTCTTTCTTTAATTTGGATGGTGCTTGCTTATGGCATCATGGCATAGGACAAAACCTTAGACACTTGCTCATCCTAATCCCTCATAGCTCTAATCTAATTTTGCAAAAAATTATCTGTGGGAAAAGTAAATCTAACTAGACATAAAATAGTTAGATAAATATACATATAATCCCAAGCTTGTATTTATAATTTGGACTTTTTTTGGTGCTAATTTTGTTCTAACTTGGATTATGCTTAAGCAACTTGCAAGAGAATTCACATTTATTTTTAAGCATCCTTTAAGCATAATCCTTGTAGAAAATATGATTAGGCTAATATTGACATATCATCCAGTCTACAAAGCATACACCAACATTCTAAAATAATACATCATATAACAAAATATACATCACACATCCATTGTCCTAACTTAGATAAAGTGGTGACTTAATTCTAATGTGTGTATTAAGGTTTATGTCTTGTTAGGCATTAGTGTTGTATTTTCAAAGTGTAGAAGGATTCAATTTAACATGAAAGGTTGATTTCACTTGAAGTAGTTTAATTGATTTGAGAATTTTAATTTGTGTTTTTTTGTTTAATTTGATTACACTTATCAACTAAGTGTTATAAAGAGAAAAAAGAGATTATCTCTTTCATCCATACCTTAAGTCACTTTCTAAAATTAATTTGATTTTGATCTCTTTAGTAAATGTCTTATTAAATGAATTAATTAATCAAAGTTTAGGTTCACTTTAAATAATCCTGAAAATGAAAGGCATTTTAAGATTAATTTAATTGAATTACTACACATGACATATATTAAATCATTCCTTTCCATCCCATGTACACATGCATATTTTAAGTGTATCTATACATGCAACATATTTTTAGCACTTAAATGATGAATGTATGTGTATGTTTATTTATATTTTATTTGATTGAATTATTTAAACATATTAATTTAAAAGTTCATCCAAATTCTTCACAAAAGATATAAGAATAAAATTAAATATTCCATTAGTAAAGTGAGGTAATCAAATAAGAAGCTAAAGCATCATATAATCGAGATGTCCATATATACCCATTTGCATTCAAACATATGTAAATTCGTATACATGAACATAGGAAGTAAGCTCCAAATCATATGGCTAATTAATTCAACCACTTAGTTAATTATGAATGCATGCGATTTTAATGTAAAATGGGATTTACAGACTAAATGAGGGAAATGAGGCAATCAAATGACCTCCTTGTGGCTAATTAAAGTCTTGTATTCCTAAGATTTACAGACTATATACTTGCTTTTCTTGGGCACATATGGATGTATACATAAATGAGGGAAAGAAAATCATACAAAGATTGAATATTTTTTTATTGAATCATTTATATATATGAATTAAAGCTCTATCCAAATTCTTATATTGAAATATATAAGAATGAAATTAATTAGTGGTCATTGTTAAACCATAAAGGTAGGATCAAATGGCCTCCTTTGGGCTAGCTAAAACCTCTTGTTCCGGGATGTCTAGACTATATACCCATTACAATTGATCTTATATAAATCAACAATTGAATAGAGGAAAAAAGAACTCACATTTATACACTTAAGCTATAAGCACAAGCTTTTCTTATGTATTTATAACTAGCATCATAACATATTATTATTCATTAATAAGCTTTTGAAAATACATTTGGATTTAATAGTGATAATAGCCATGTATATATTAAATTAAATCAACACATGCAAGCTTACATAAAGGAAATCAATTTTATTTTACTTATTTTTAAAAAGATGGATGCATGAATTCAAATTTCATGCCAAATTTAACATGATTTGAAAGAGGAAAATCAAATATAAGCATGTGATTAATTCATCCAAACTAGTTCTTAAGGACAATCAAATCAAATAAGATTATTTAAAACAAACCAAAGCTTCTTTATTAATTAAGTTTTGGATTTGATTTGATTTAAAGAGGAGAAGAAATCATCACTTTTAAACCCATTCCCACATTAGTGATTTGATTTAATTTAAGGAAATGTAATTAAGTTTATTTTGAGTTAATTAAGTTGAACCATTAATTAGATGAATTAATTACCTTACTATGTCACCTTAAAGTAATTAACTAAATAATTATGAGTAAAATGATATGCATGAAAATAAACTTTATGATCTAGGAAATAAAAGAGGCTAATACAATTCATGATTAATAGTTAATTAGATTAAGGGACTTTATTACTCTTTTGGTTTTCACACATGTGGACTAACCATAATTTCATTAAACTTTAATAAGTTATTAAATACCTAAAGATCTACCCCATGATTTAATTAATTAAGATCTGATGTAATTATGATTTCAATTTGATTATATGTTTTAATTAATTAGTTAAATCTTAATTAATTTCATTTAAAAAAAGGGTGAAACAAATTTAAAAGGGGTCCCTACCCTATTCCTTACTTCACTTACTGTTGAACAATGATTAATAAACTTAATTAACCAATTTATTACTATTCATGGGATTAATTAATGATTAATTAACTTAAAAGAGAAGTTAAGGTTTAATTAGTTAATTTTTTTGATTAAGTGAGCAATAAATCCCAAGAAAATCATGGGAGGTAGAGATCATCCCAATAAATTTTCCCACAAAATTTGGGATTAATTTCCTAAGTAATTAAGCTAATCAAATTCAAAATTAAACCTTAATTACTATTCAAAATTAATTAAGATTATTTTTAAGTAATTTTCCTCTGAAATACCTTTAAAATGAGTATTTATTTATAATTTTGATTTTCCTATAATTTTTAGAAGTTTTATCCATTAGAAAAGATTAATTAAACCTAATTAAAGCCTAATCTTGTGCCATATGGCTAATGCGGACACTTTACGTGGGTGATGGCTACTTAAAACTTATCCGACTCAGTGCCTACGTGGCGGCAGTGGATGCGCTTTCTTGTTTGTCATCTAATCTAAGATCAGATGGCTATGATTAATCCCATAAGCTTAATAGGATTGTGATCAATCTAGTAAAATCTAATCCGCCCATTCGATGAATCAATGTGTGATCTAATGTCACATGAGTGTGAGAAGATGCGTCATTGCTCATGATCAGAGGTTACTAGCTTGGATCAACTCAGGATCCCACACTTTCATACATCAATGGAGGATCCCATGTTTTCCAGGATGATTTGGAAGCATACCTCACGGGCTCAAGTCGTTCAAATTTGAGGAAGCTTCAAATAGTGGAGATGAAGCTCAGTTGACCAGCAATTAGATCAATTCCTCGATGTTCACTTAAAAGGCCATGAAATGATGATTTAGAGCTCGACTTTCATCGAATTCCAACCTCTGATGCTCATGAAGCTTAGAAGATAATTTGTTCTTAGTTGACAAGGCCTAGGGAAAATACATACAAAGTTAATTTGAGTTTGATGAAGAAATGGCAACGTTAGGTTGGAAATGGGAGTGTCCTATTTCGGGATGGATGAGAATGGCATTTTTCAATCGAGGAATGTGCTTGGGAGCTTAGGGAATGGCTCTAGTAGTTCATCTTGAGTAGTTTGGGTTATGAGGAATGATTTTTGTGTGTGTTTGAGTAGAAATGAGGGGGTGTATACCCCCCTCATCTTGTCGATGGTGGGATAGTTTGGCTTTTAGTGGCATGCCATCTCATGAGTGGAGTGGTGTAGGGAGGAGGTAGTTGCTTGGTTGGTTGAAGGTGAGGTGGATGCAAAGAGGAATCATGGGTTTCATGGGTTTCAAATGCTCCAATGTGAGGTGAGGTGATTTTACCTCCCATGGGTCATGCAACCACCACCTTTGTTGTTGTGTCAGGTGCTAGGAGGGCATTGGGAGGTACCAGTGTAATTGGAAATGACCATGGGTGATTTCTCTCATGTGGTGCCCTTGACCTAAGGGTAGAATGATCATTTATCATTGGATTTGATTTGGGAAGATTTGAAATGAGCCAAAAGTGGGTTAGCCCAAATTTCAAGTCAATTGGAGTTGATTTGAGGTTTGGCTTAATTTGACTCATTTAGGTCAAATTGGGTTAGGTTGGGTCAAGTTGGCCAATTGGTCAAATTGGGTCAAACCAAGGGTTAAGTCAAGTTCATATGATCATTTGGAATGTTTTGGTTCAATTGATTTAGTTTAGTTTGGCTTATATTTAATTTTGGCTCATTGAATTCATTTGGGTCAAATGGGTTAAGTTGACCAATTTGAAAATTGGCCAAAAATGGGTTGGGTGTTAGTTTGGGTTTAGTTGACCAATTGAAGATGATTGTAGGTTTTGGTTTCAATTAATTTGGATTTGGTTTTGATGTACAACCTTTAGGTCAATTTGGGCTAAGTAAATTGATTGGTTTAATTGGGCAATGGCTTTGGTCAAGTTCAAATCAATTTGGAATGAACTTGAGCCATTGGTTACAATCAATTTGGTTTATATATTGATTTGACCCAATTTATCTTTTAGTCAATTTGGGTCAACTTGGGTCAAGAGGGCCAATTGGGTTTGGTTTGATTGAAGGTCAAGTCATATTCAAATATTGATTTTGATTTGGTATTAATCATTGGTTTTAAGGATTTGGCTTAGGTTTGCTAGCTAGTTTGGGTTCATATGGGTTAGTTGACTTGGTAAAATGACCAAGTTGACTTGGTTTGACAATTTGTGATAATTGATCATAGGGTGATCAATAATCTTGATGGGAGGTTTTGATGGGCTTGGTTAAATTCAATTTGGGTAGGATTAGAACTTGCTCAAATAGGTCAAATTGGCCACTTTGGGTCAAGTGGACCAATTGGGTTTAGTTGGCTTGATTTTGGGTTGAGTTTGATTTAGTTGAGTTTATATATGGATTTGGGATTGATATATAAACTCAATTACTTGGGTTCAAATGGGTTTTGGTTCATTTGAACATTTCAAGCCAAAAGGGTTAAGTTGGTTTGACTTGGGTGATTTTGGTTTGCTTGATGATTGTAGATTTCATTTATATTTGTGAATATGATTGAAGGTATGATTGATTCATGAGAAAATCAATTGAATTTGGGTTTTGGAATGAAGGAATTTGGCTAAGTCCATGGAGTTGGGTCATGTGGGTTAGGTTTGGATTTTGATTTTGTTTGATTTAGTTTTGATGATTTGAATGTATATTTCATTAAAATTTTTGAATATGATTGAAAATATGATTGATTTATGAGAAAATCAATTAAGTTTGAAGTGATTTGGATTAAGATTTGGCTAGTTCCATGGGATAAGGTCATATGACTTAGGAAGGGTTTTGATTTAATTTGATTTAGTTTGATTTATTTTTGATCATTTGAATGTAGATTTGATTTATATTTAGGAAGATGATTGAAGATATAAATTTATTGTAAGAAAATCAATTGTTTTTGGAGTGATTTGGATTAAAATTTGGCTAAGTCCATGGGATATGACATGTGGCTTAGGAAGGGTTTCAAGTTTGGATTTGATCATGGGCTTTAATCATTTGGTTTTGGAATTTAGGCTTGGATTTGGATATGAATTTTTTTTTTGAATTGAACTTGAGGTTTGGTTTGATAAGATGAACACGAATTGGATTTGGTTTGAGGTAGGTGGATTATCTAATCCACAAGGCATAACCTTATCCATGGTTAACCAGTATTTAGGCTTAGGTTAAGTGTTTTCCAAATTGTTAGATGCATTATGACTAGGAAGTCTTAGTGTCTATAAGACTCTAACTAAGATGGGAAGTGAATCCACACTCCAAAAGTGAGGGCCTTAGGCTCCATGGTGTTGCCTTAGATATAAATGGTGGAATGAGCCAAGTATCACATTTTAAACTTGGATACATCTTTCAACACTTTTCTTAGGAGACCGTGGATACATGAGAACAACATAGTTCCATCCTCTTTACATTAGTATATGAAGTTCGTGAGAGGTGGGATCGTCTATTGTGTCAAAAGAAATCTCAAACCATGTATATTTCATAAGTGCATATTTATGATGACTACTACCTCCCTCAAAATCAGCAAGTCTATTCTCACAAACTTCATGAAAGTTTCAAAATAAATTTAAAAGAAAAAGAAAGAGAGATGGAAAGATAAAAAGAAAAAGAAAAGAAAAGAGAAAATGAAAACAAAATAAAGGGGCGAAATAGACTTGGAGGAAGTAGCGATTAAATTCCACCCATAGTTCATTACTCCATTGAACATATGGGTGGGATGACTTGACCTCCACTAGGAGGAAGAGGGCAGGTTGAGGCGGGTCTAGGGGTGAAAACCTCTTTATTGGCCTAGAGATATTTCCCAATTACTAGGTACTATCATATAAACTTAAAATTTAGTTTAGGATGAGTCTTATATGGTTAGCACACACTCTTCTCAGTAGATTCTCTTGGAGATGATACTTGAGCTAGATAGCGATGAAGACCGAGCTCCAAAGAAAAGCATAAGTGTATCCAAGTCTATATGTGAAACAGTTAGGCATCAGTTGAGAACCTTAGCTCTAACCCCACTTTCCTCTCAAAAAGTTTATGATTTGGTTGTTAAGGAAGCCCCTAAATCATCCATAACTATGAAGACTCAGAGGTTCTTTCAGGAGCATCATCCTCAAGTCAAGAAGTTGATAGAACTTGAGGATGATTCATATAAGATTTAATAGAATTACCTTTTGATTGGTACTTTCCTTGTGTTCATAATTTAGAAAAGATATGGTTAATCCACATACCTTGGTCAAACTTGGTGATTAGATTGGAGATTGATTAAAGAATATGGAAGAACAAATGCAAAAGCTCTCCATCAAGATTGGGATTAGGATTCAATACAGTGGGTCTAGTCGATGATGATGATTCTTGCTTAGTCATCACCAATCATTTAGAATCTAATAATTTCTTTTCAAATCACATTAACTCATATGAGGAGCTATGCTTAGAAACTTCAGATGATCTAGATAGTTTTGAAGTCAAAGATGCACTATTAGAGTTCAAAGAAGAGATCAAGTCAACCATCGATGAACTCATAGAAATTAACTTAGGAGCTGAAGAAGATCCATGCCTGACATACATCAGTTCTTTGTTAAATGAAATTGAAACTAATGACTTAGTTAGGCTTTTGACTGAGTTTAAGGACTGCTTTACATTATGAAGAGATGCTTGGATTGGATCCCGACGTAGTATTCCATAAACTAGCAATAGAGCCTCCTGCTAACCTTATCAAGCAAGCTCCTAGATGCATACAATTAGACATAGAATAATCATTATGAAGTCAGAAATTGATCCATGATGGCTTCATTAGGAAGAAAAATACCCACTTATTTGCCGATTGTCTAATTAAGAAAAGAATGGTCAAATTCACATATGCTTTGATTTTAGGGATTTAAATAAGGCATGTTCAAAAGATGAATTTCCACTACCAATCCCAGAGATGATGGTGGGCATTTCCTCATCTCATGTAGTCTTCTCTTTCATGGATGGCTCATCTGGATATAACCAAATAAAGATGGCCCCTGAAGATGAAAGAAATATAACTTTTAGAAGCCTCAATTGAAATCTATTGCTATAAGGTCATGCCTTTTAGCCTTAAAAATTTCAGTGCTACATACTAGTGGGCTATGACTCGAATCTTCAATGAACTCATTCAAAATTAGTCGAATGCTATGTTGATGATCTCATGGTCAAAAGTAGAGAAAAGGAAGACCATCTCTTTGACTTGAGAGTAATTTTTGAATAGTTAAGACAATTTAACCTCAAAATGAACCCCCCAAGTGTGCATTAGTAGCTTTAGAAATTCATTGGGTTTTATTGTTTAACCAGGATTTAAAATCAATCTAGAGAAGATCAAGTGATATTAGAAATGCCACCCCTAAAGTTTAACTCAATCATTCTAAGTGGTTGGACTATCTAAGATGCTTTTGTATCAACCTATCAAGAAGATGTTAGCCATTCTCAGCTCTTGTCAAAAGGATGCCAAGTTCAAGTGGGATGACAAGTGTGAGCATGCCTTCGAAGACATCAAGCATTACTTATGATTATCGGTTAGTAGCCCCATCGTGCAAACTCATACTTTACACCATGCGTTAGATGACTCCCTTGGTGCTTTGTTGGCTAAAATGATGATGAAGGGAAGAAAAGCTCTACTACCTCATCCATCATGTAATCCTTATTAAGGATAATTATCCATCCATTGAGAAGAATTGCCTAACTTTAATCTTTGCATCCCAAAAGCTACACCACTACATGCTTCCTCATAAGGTGAACTTAATCTCTAGGATCAATCCACTATAATATCTCAAGACACATCCGATTCTATCTAGATGGTAGGCACAATGGTCCATGATCCTCTAATAGTTTGACATTACCTTCGTACCCCTCTGTGCAGTGAAAGGATAGTGCTAGTACATTTCTTAGCAACACACCACTTCCTGCTGACTCTTTGCTTAGTAATGATCTCCCCAATAGAAAAATCATGAACTTAGGGGATACTATTATTCACCACTGGGAGATGTACTTTGATGGTGCGGCTTCCTCTCAAAGAAGAGAAAACCACAATCTATTATTCTAGGAAAGGTGGGGGTAGGAATAGTTCTCTTAACTATGATGTGATGAGATTCTCATATCATCTATCCAATCCTTGCACCAATAACAAAGCTGAATATGAGACTCGATTATGAGTGCAGGTTAGCCATTACTACGCATCAATCAACATCTTTGAGGATTCTCGGTTAGTTATCAACCAAATCACTAGGTCCTATAAGGTTATAAATCCCAAGCTCCATCACTATCACAAGTACACCATGGAGTTATTGGCTCAAATCTCAAAGGTTACCATTTATAAGATTCCTCGATGAGAGAATATCATAGTGTATGCTTTAGCCAAGCATGCCAAGGAGTTGGCATGTCTAGAGAATGAGTCCATATCAATAAAGATCCAAAATAGATAAGTCTTATCCCAAATTGATATTGAACTCATCAAAAAATAATCTTTTGAAGGGGAGGTTTCCATTGCCAAGAAGGACGAGAAGTTAGATTGGAGGCAACCATTCATGGATTACCTAAATAAAGGAAAACTACCTCAAGAGAAGTCTCAAGCCCATTAGATGAAGGAAAAGAGCACTTTCGTATGCTCTTGTGGATGGTGTCTTGTTCTGATGATCTTTTGATCATATGTGGTTACATTATTTAGACAAGCAAGCCCATCATGGTTGAGGTACACTTAGGATTATGTGGATCCAACCAATGGTTTGATCAGAGCCAAGATACTACTAATTCGTTGATGCTGATTGCATGGATATGGCTAGGATGCCACCAATGTCAAATACACGGTGTGGTCCTACACCAACCACCCAACATTCTACATCCTACATTAGCATCATGGTCATTCAAGTGTTGGGATACCGACATTATGGGTATGATTACTTCTCCTTCTTCCAAGGGTCATCATAGCTGCTACTGAATACTTTTCCAAATGAGCAAATGTGATTTTGCTTAGAGGTCACGCTTCGACATGTGCTCCTTTTTTGGGAACCATATGCATATAGGTTGAGTGCCATGAATTATATTTGATAATGACGCATTCAGAGCACTAAGATCAACAACTTTTCTTGGAAACAACATTGATTGGAGATATTCTACCATCAACTACTCTAAGAAAAATGCTTAGTAAAGCCTTCATAAAACTCTCATCCAAATAGTAAAGAAGACTTGACAACAATAAAACAATAGTTGAATGAGCGTTAGTTGAAACCTTTGGGCCTCTTGCCATATAGAACTCAACTCGTTACTCCTTTCTCCTTAGTGTATGGGTCGATTCTACCATTGGAAGTCCAACTCCCATCACTAACGATGTCTGTGGGTAGCAAGATCAAAATAGAATAGAACACCAAGTTTCAGTTAGAAGAGCTCGAAGGTTTGGATGAGAGACGCCTAAGGGCATGCCAAAACCTCAAGTTGTATAAAGCTAAAATGATTCAAGTTCACAATAGTGCTCTAGAGGTTTTCAAGTAGAGCTTATAGTTCTAAGGATAAATTGTTTCCTCATAAGATGGGAGGCAAGTTTGAACCCACTTGGGAAGGCCTTTTGCCATATAGAATGCAGAGGATCTTATCGACTTATTAATCATAAGGAGGCACCCAATGCTTCCAATCAACTCTACTTAAGAAAATTATAAATCATGTTTGAAAATAATTATCATCAATGAAAATTTTATTTTGAATTCAATCTCTTCCATGTTGAAAGTATTCTTATTTGAATCTGCCATGATATGTTTAGGTAGTTATAAGGAACGAGTGATGTCTTATCTTTCATCAACACAACACAAACAACACAAGATATAAAACAAACACATATCTTTTATCTGTACTGAGTTGAGATAATGCATCGATACTCACTCAATGGCTCTAGGTCGAGTTAATGCTACCCTACTAGTGTGTCACCCATGGTCTTCTTGCTTTAGGATGTAAGTGCTACACTTTCCTTTCTTACTTGGCCACTACCTTGATGCGATTAGTTTGGTAGGCCTTACTACTTGGTGATAAGCTACCTCATGTTGGCTTCATTTAAGAGGATGTGAGTCTATATGCTTTCTTCTTATCGCCTTACTAACTAGGTGAGTATATTTGTTTAGGATAAGTCCCCTAGTGGCTCCTTCCCTCTTGATACTTCAAGTTTGGGTCCTTCCTTGGGCTCGCTTAGTAATCACTCTAGGTCAGATACCATCTGTCTCGCCGATGAAAGACTATCCCGATGATCAGTTTCACTTAGAAAGTTGCAAGACTACACGATTTATTTATAGATTGATTGTTGGACACTGATGGGCACCTCAGGTTGGTTGGTTCTCACTATCTTGGGATACACCACTCATGTCTTGACAAACACCTTAGGTTGGTTGGTTCTTTCACACCTTAGGATACACCACTCATGGCGGATGTAAGTCTTATGCTTTCTCCTTGAGTTATACCATACACTATAAGATTTCTTTTCAAGGCTTTGGATAATGCCCTGCACCTCCCATGTGCACTATATTTGGATCACATCCTTTGCGTCCCATTTAGACACTACCAGTTACTGTCAGTTAGGTTCCCCATTCCTAACCACCACTGGTTGGAGAATCATCTATGGATGTGCATTCTCCTTGATTGATAAATTTGAGATAGGTACAGCCCCTTCTCATGGTCCCTCACAAATGGTCCACACAAACATATATATATATATATATATTCACTTGTGGATTAGGAGGACACCTAATGGTACCTTTTCCCAAGCACATCTATCTTTATGGCAGTGTTAGCAAAACTCCCTATAAGGATCGCATAACTACTCTTGAGTTGATATAAGTCCCCAGCGACATTCACTCAATAGTCACCTCTAAGTCAAGTTCAATTTGTTGTGCTACCAACAGGTCACCCTAGTGAGTGTTCCCTGCTTTAAAAGATGTAAGTCTACTACACCTTCTTCTTAGCATAGTTGTTGCACTCCGAAAGGTACCCCCTTAGGTTGGCTAGCTGTATCCCATGGATAGTAGACTATTCATTTGAATTTTTAAATTTGAGATATGATAAGTCTGATATAGCCCCTTCTTAGTGGGTCCATCACACACTGACATAGTCCATAAATAAATCTATCAAATTTGATGAGCTCACATCCCCAGATATGCCCTTTCAATCAAACTAAACCAAACAAACCATATCACACATGAAATTAAGATAAAATTAACCACGACTACTTTTGAGTTGACATAAGTCCCAGGCATTCACTAGTAGTCACCCTAGGTAGTTCATTTTGTGTGCATCCAATAGGTCACAGAGTTGTTCCTCACTTTGGAAGATGTAAGTCTTGCCTTCTTGCCTTTGCACTGAAAGGCAACCCTTAGGTTGGTTGGCTATCTCTACCCAGATGACTATCTCTTTGGATTTAAAACTTTGAGGTAGGTCAAGATATATAGCCCCTTCTCGGTGGTCCATTGCACACCCATACATTAACTTCAGATTAAATTAAACCTATTTTCCCATGAGTTAAATTACACCCTTCTCCTTAGTATAGCCCTAAATCATATATAAACAAGTCAAGCAAATAAATTAAATTCAAAACCAACCTCCCTAGTGGAAAAATTAAACCAACTCCCCAGTAGAGTCTAAATCAAAGAAATCCAACCAAACTCTTATTCCCAGTGGATACATCCCCAAACAAATCTATGAAATCAAACTCAAATCCAATCCCTAGTGGATAGCATATGCTTCCTAGTGGAAGGTTCATATACCGATCCCCGGTGAACTCGAGCCCATATCTCAGTAGATATGCCTCCACATCAATTAAAATAAAACAAATTAAATGATTCAATCTTAATCCCCATGGATTATAGATTCTTATCCAACATATCTTCTTTCCATAAATCATATAATCAAATCAAATTCAAACCTTATCCCAAGCATATTTTTCTTCTTTGCCTCATACACTCACATGTCATGTCCAATGCATGTGTGATCCCCTAATGGATCTCCTCATGTCCTTGACATGGAATTCTCATCAAATCTTATTTCTTCTCTTATGCACACCTTTAATACTTCAACCAAGCTAACAATGTATTCATTCAAATTACATCATCTTAACATTGTAATCAACATTTTATGATTTATGATGCTGGAAGCTCAAACTAACTATTCAATATCATGCTAAACATATTATAGTGTGAATTAACACACTATATTATATTATAATATATGATGTTATATTATAATTTGTTATATAATATATTGTCTAACATTACACCTCATTAAAATCATTTAAAAGAAGAAAAAAATTTTCTCAAAATATGAATAATGTTCATTTTGGATGTAAAATTGTTATTTTCTATTAGAAATGGTATAAAATAGCATAATTTTTGCGGTTGCTCCTTGGTGTGTGCCATGAATTTGGCCAAATTCTTCCATCTCAACCTTCAAATTAACATTTGTGAGTTTTGACCCAATATATTATAACTAAAGTAAAACATACTAAAATGTACAATAACATTTAGTAACACACCACAACATTCATATATATGTGAAGTTATATTGTTATGTACATTATATTTTAATATGCTTTCATATAATATATTATCTTACATTACACCTTAAAATGAATCACTTTAAGCAAAAAAATTATAAAATTTGGTTGAAAAATGAACATTTATTTTGGATGCAAAATTCCATTCTTTTGATTAAATGACACCATAGCACACCCGAATGATGTTCCGTAAAGCTTACCTTAAATTTGGCCAAATCCATCATCTCGACTATAAATCAATATTTTTTATGAATTATACTAGTACAAACTCTTCTACATCATACTATAACAAAGTAAAATAAAGAAAATAACAAGTAATAATACACAATGGTATGCTATAATGTATGATGTTACACTATGTTATGGCATCCTATATTATATAGTATAACATATTATATTATATTATATTGCATATCAAAATCAAAGGGATTGCTTAAGATAAAAAATCATAAAATTAGTGTAAAATAAACTATATATTTTTGTTGTATCACTTACATATTTTATTGATATATATTATGATGCCATGCTACCTATTATGAATTTGGCTAAATTCCACCATTTTAAAGTCTAAATCAACATTTTTATAAATAATTAGTGTAGGCTTGACTATATGATTATAAAATACTAAAATAATTTAAAATGCATAGAATAATATATTATGATATATGATGCTATACTGCAACAACATATAATATTTATTTTTAAACATAAAATCTTACTTTTAAGACTACAAGTGTGCACCCTTTGGTACTACAACCTAATTCCACTTCAAATTTAATAAATTTCATCATCCTTTTTTAAATCAATAATTTTATGATTTATATTAATATAGACTATAGGGCACAATACCATAATATACTAAAACATTTCAAAACATCTTATAACATCAAAAAACACATCACTACATGCTCAATATATGATGCTACATTATACTATAATATATGGTATTATAATATGATTTAGGGTTAGGGTTTAGGGTATTCAAATCTCTAATAGTTAAGGAAAGTATCTTGAAGACATTTTCTTTAGCTACCATAACTATGTTAGGATTAGGTCATTCTTTATCTACTAATGACATCTTTATTCAGGTTTAGTTTAGGGTTTAGGGTTGGGTTTAGGGGTTTATAGTTTAGGTTTTAGAGTTTAGGGTTTAGTGGTTTAGGGTTTAGAGTTTAAGGTTTAAGATTTAGGGTTTAGAGTTTAGGGTTTAGGGTTTAGGGTTTAGGGTTTAGGGTTTATAGTTTTAGGGTTTAGGGTTTTATGTTTTAGGGTTTAGGGTTTAGAGTTTAGGTTTAGGGTTTAGGGTTTTAGAGTTTAGGGTTTTAGTTTAGAGGGTTTAGGGTTTCTTTAGTTTTGGTTTAGGGTTTAGGGTTTAGTGTTTAGGGTTTAGGGTTTTTAGGGTTTAGGGTTTAGGTTTTAGATTTAGGGTCTCTGTTTTAATTTAAGGTTTAGGGTTTAAGCTTTTTTTTAATAGAGAATAAATTTAGATTCAACATTTCTTCATTTTGATTTCATCAACTAAGAATAACCCCAAGTTTTCTAAGACACAAGCAATGACATAGGTAAATGAGCACCCATAGAGCAAATTAAAAATCATTGATAAGTAAAATAGTCTCTACTATAAAGAAATAGTTTCATAAGTAGTAAATCGGATTGACCATTCTTCAGTTTCTCTAGCTCCCATCAGACCACCCTCACCTCTTGAGTAGTGGATCTGCCATCATATCTCTGATCTCTCCCTCTACCATTTCCACACCTGTAACCTCTGTCACTCCTCCCTCTACAATAATTAGTACTGCTTCGACCACCACCTCCATATCCACCAACACCTAGTGATCCTCCACAACCACTGCAATAATTATCACCTCCGCCTTCGCCTCCACCACCAGATTTAGGCTGAGCCTAGTTGACGGTGATATTCATGTCGTCAAGGTTCGCCCATTCTTAGGGTTTAGGGTTAGTTTAGGGTTTAAGATTTAGGGTTAGTTTAGGGTTTAGGGTTATTTTAGGATATAGAGTTTGGCGTTTAGGGTTTAGGGTTGTAGGTTTTAGGGTTTAGAGTTTATCATTTATGGTTTAGAGTTTTAGGGTTTAGGGTTTAGGGTTTAGAGTTTAGGGTTTTTGGGCTTAGGGTATAGGGTTTAGAGTTTAGGGTTTATGGTTTAGGGTTTTAGGATTTAGAGTTGTAAGTTTAGGGTTTAGGTTTTAGGGTTTAGGGTTTAGGATTTAGGGTTTAGTGTTTTTTTAATTAAGTAAACCGATAGGTTTAAGTTTATTTAGTTTATTTTTATTTATTTGAATTTATTTATATTTTCTATTTATTTAAGTTTATTTTTTTATTTTTATTTATTTAGGTTTATTTATTTTAGTTTATTTTTTAGATTTAAGTTTATTTTTTAGTTGAGAGTATATTTTTTAGGTTTAGTTTTAGGTTTTTATTTTATTTTTTTCGGTTTAGGTTTTAGGTTTTTATTTTAGGTTTATTTTTAGGTTTTATTTTTTAAGTTTATGTTTAGATTTATTTTTAGTTTATTTTATTTTATTCAGTTTTGGTTTAAGTTTAGGATTAGTTTAATTTAGGTTTAGGTTTTATATATTTTAATTTAGTTTATTTTAGTTTAGGTTTATGTTCATTTTATTTTGTTTATTTTATTTTTAATTTAAGTTTAGGTTTTTGTAGTTTAGGGTTTAGGTTTTATTTATTATTTATTTTTAGTTTTTATTTTAAGGTTTATTTTTCAAGTTTAGATTTTTATTTAATTTTTATTTAATTTTATTTTAGGTTTTATTTTTTTATTTTAGGTTTAGTTTTTATTTTATGTAGGTTTTTTATTTTTTAATTTAGTTTAGGTTTTTATTTATTTGTTTTAGTTTATTTTTTGTTTTTAATTTTATTTTCTTTTTAGGTTTAGGTTTAGGTTTAGGTTTATGTTTTTGTTTATGCTTAGGTTTATTTTATTTTAGTTTAGGTTTTTTTATTTATTTATTTTTTAGGTTTTATTTAGTTTTAGGTTTTTAGCTTTTTAGGGTTTAGAGTTTAAGGTTTAGGGTTTAGGGTTAGTTTAGGGTTTAGGGTTTACCGTTTAGTGTTTAGGGTTTGGGGTTTAGGGTTTGGGGTTTAGGGTTTAGGGTTTAGGGTTTAGGGTTTAGGTTTTAGGTTTAGGGTTTATGTTTTAGTTTCGGGTTTAGATTTTAAGGTTTTTTTTAATAAAGAACAAATTAAAATTCAACATTTCTTCTTTTTAATTTCATCAACCTAGTAGCACCCCACGTTTTCTAAGATACAAGTGATGACATAGATAAAAAAATGAGTGTCCATGGAGCAAATCAATAACCCTAGATAAGTAGAACCATTTCTACTATAAAGACACAGTTCCATAAGCAACAGATCGGGTCGACCGTTCTTCAGTTTCTCCAGTTCCCTTCAGAAGCACCCCTGACTCTCAAGTGGTGGGATTTTCCATCATATCTTTAATCTCTCCCTCCGCCACCACCACGACTGTAACCTCTATCACTCCTCCCACCTCCATAATCACCACTACTCCGATCACCACTCCCATACCACCAGCACCTCCAGATTCCCCACCACCACTACTATCCTTACCTTCCTCAGCCAGTTCTACAGAATTTTGGTGATGTTCTGGTCAAGGCTTTGCTCATTCTTAAGCTTTAAGGTTAGTTTAATGTTTATGGTTTAGGGTTAGTTTAGGCTTTAGGGTTTGGGGTCTAGGGTTTAGGGTTTAGGGTTTAGGGTTTAAGGTTTATGTTTTAGGGTTTAGGATTTAAGGTTTAGGGTATAGGGTTTAGGGTTTAGTGTTTTAAGGTTTAGGATTTAGTATTTAGGGTTGTAGGCTTATGGTTTAGGGTTTAGGGTTAGGATTTAGGGTTTAGTGTTTAGGGTTTAGGTTTTAGGGTTTAGGGTTCTTTTCTTAAAATTAAGTAAATCGATAAGTTTAGGTTTATTTAGTTTATTTATTTATTTGAGTTTATTTTATTTTTTATTTTTATTTAAGTTTGTTTTTTATTTTTATTTCATTTAGTTTGTTTATTTATTTATTTTAGTTTAGGTTATTATTTTAGTTTATTTTTTATATTTAGGTTTATTTTTTAGTTGAGTTTTATTTTTTATGTTTAGGTTTTATTTTTTATTTTTAAGTTTAGGTTTAGGTTTTTATTTTATTTTTTAGGTTTAGGATTTAAGTTTTTATTTTAGGTTTATTTTTAGGTTATATTTTTTTGTTTAGGTTTAGTTTTTGTTTTAGTTAATTTTGTTTTATTTAGTTTAGGTTTAGGTTTAGGTTTAGTTTATTTTAAGCTTAGGTTAATTATTTATTTATTTTAGTTTTGGTTTAGGTTTATTTTATTTTTAGTTTTGGTTTAGTTTTTTTTTTAATTTAGGGTTTAGGTTTTATTTTTTATTTATTTTTCAATTTTAATTTTAGGTTTATTTTTTAGGTTTAGGTTTTTATTTAATTTTTATTTTATTTTATTTTAGGCTTATTTTATTTTATTTTAAATTTAGTTTTTATTTTATTTAGATTTTCAATTTTTTAGTTTAGTTTAGGTTTTTATTTATTTTATTTTAGTTTATTTTTTTCTTTTTTATTTATAATTTTCTTTTAGGTTTAGGTTTTAGTTTATGTTTTTATTTTATTTTATTTTATTATTTTATTTTAGTTTAGGTTTTTTTTATTTTATTTTGGTTTTATTTAGTTTAGGTTTAGGTTTTTAGCTTTTTAGTGTTTAGGGTTTAAAGTTTAGGGCTTAGGGTTTAGGATTTAGTGTTTAAGGTTTCTTTTCGATTTCATGAACCAAGCACCACCCCAAGTTTTCTATGACACAAGCAACAACATAGATATAAAATGAGCCCTCATAGAGCTAATAAAAAACCCTAGATAAGTAAAACTTCTCTCTTTAGACAGTTCCATAAGTTTGCGGAACAAATCGGAGTTGTTCAATTTCTTTAGTTCCCATCAAAACCACCTCTCTCAGTAGTGGGATCGCCTTCATATCCTGATCTCACCCTCTTGTCCACCGTAACCTCCATTGTTCCTTCTGCCTCCATAACCACCATAACTCTGACCACCACCTCCATATCCACCAACACTTCTAGATCCCCCACAACCACTATGATAACCGCCACATCCTCCTTCACCTCCATCCCCAGATCTAGATTGAGCCTAGTTGACGGTGATGTTCCTAGTGTTAAGGTTCTGCCCATTCTCAGGGTTTAGGGTTTAGGGTTAGTTTAGCATTTAGGCTTTAGGGTTGTAAGCTTTAGGGTTTAGGGTTTAGGGTTTAAGGCTTAGATTTAGGGTTTTAGGGTTTAGGATTTATGGTTTAGGGTTTACGGTTTAAGGTATTAGGGTTTATGGTTTAGGGTTTATGGTTTAGATTTTAGGGTTTAAGGTTTGGAGTTTAGGGTTTAGGGTTTAGGGTTTAAGTTTTTTTTTAAAAAAATTAAGTAAACCACTAGGTTTAGGTTTATCTAGTTTATTTTTTATGTATTTGAGTTTATAATATTTTTTTTATTTTTTTTAGTTTATTTATTTTATGTTTATTTATTTTAGTTTAGGTTTTTTATTTTAGTTTATTTTTTAGGTTCAAGTTTATTTTTTAGTTGAGTTTTATTTTTATTTTATTTTTTAAGTTTAGGTTTTATTTTTTATTTTTAAGTTTAAGTTTAGGTTTTTATTTTATTTTTTAGGTTTAGGTTTTAGTTTTATTTTAGTTTATTTTTTAGGTTTTATTTTTAGTTTTTGTTTAGGCTTATTTTAAGCTTTTATTTTATTTTATTTAGTTTATGTTTAGGTTTAGGATTAATTTATTTATTTTAGTTTAGTTTAATTTAATTCGGTTTAGGTTTATTTTATTTTGTTTATTATATTTTTATTTTAGGCTTAGGTTTTTTTTAGTTTACGGTTTAGGTTTTCTTTTTTTTATTTTTTAGTTTTATTTTTAGGTTTATTTTTTAGGTTTAGATTTTTATTAAGTTTTTATTTTTTTTATTTTTTTATTTTATGTTTTTTTTATTTTTATTTGAGGTTTAGTTTTTTTACTTTAATTAGGTTTTTTTATTTTTTTAGTTTAGTTTAGGTTTTTATTTATTTTATTTAATTTAAATTTTTATTTTTTATTTTATTTTCTTTTTAGGTTTAAGTTTAGGGTTAGGTTTTGGTTTAGGTTTTAGCTAATGTTTTAATTTAATTTAATTTTCTTATTTTATTTTGGTTTAAGTTTTTTATTTATTTTATTTTTTGTTTTTATTTAGTTTAGGTTTAGGTTTTTAGCTTTTTAGGGTTTTGGGTTTAGGGTATAGGGTTTAGGGTGTGAGGTTTCAGGTTTAGGCTTTAGGGTTTAGGGTTTATGTTTTATGTTTAGGGATAAAGTTTTAGTTTAGGGTTTAGAGTTTAGGGTTTAGGGTTTATGGTTTAGGGTTTAAGGTTTTTTTATTTTTAAAAGAGAACAAATTCATATTCAATATTTCTTTTTTTCGATTTCATGAACCAAGTAGCACCCCATGTTTTTTAAGACACAAGTGATGACATAGATGAAAAATGAGCATCCATAGAGCAATTAAAAAACCCTAGATAACTGGAACCTTCTCTATTATAAAGACATAATTCCATAACGAATAGATCGGATTAGCCATTCTTCTATTTCTCCAGTTCCCATCAGAACCACCCCTGCCTCTCGCGTAATGGGATCCACCATCATATTCCTGATCTCTCCCTCCGTCACCACCACGATTGTAACCTCCGTTACTCGCCTCCATTACTATTTCTACCACCACCTCCATATCCACCTGCACTTCTAGATCTCCCACCACCACTATGATAACCGCCACCTCTGCCTTTACCTCCACTTACAGATCTAGACTGAGTCTAGTTGATGTTAATGTTCCTGCTGTCAAGGTTCTACCCATTCTTAGGGTTTAGGGTTAGTTTAGCTTTTAGGGTTTAGGGATTGTTTATAGTTTAGTGTTTAGGGTTTAGGGTTGTAGGTTTTAGGTTTTAGGGTTCAGGGTTTAACATTTAATATTTACGGTTTTAGGGTTTAGGGCTTAGGGTTTAGAGTTTAGGTTTATTTTTTATTTATTTGAGTTTATTTTATTTTTAATTTTTATTTAGGTTTTTTTTATTTAGTTTAGTTTATTTATTTTAGCTTAAGTTTATTATTTTAGTTTATTTCTTAGGTTTAAGTTAAGGTTTAGGTTTATTTTTTAGTTGAGGTTTTTATTTTTATTTTATTTTTTAGGCTTAGGTTTTACTTTTTTACTTTTAAGTTTAGGTTTAGGTTTCAATTTCATTTTTTTAGGTTTAGGTTTTAAGTTTTTATTTTTAATTTAATTTTAGGTTTATTTTTTAGGTTTAGGTTTTTATTTTATTTTGGTTTTGGTTTTTTTTATTTTTATTTTAGGTTTAGTTTTTATTTTATTAAGGCTTTTTATTTTTAATTTTTTTTATTTTTTAGTTTAGTTTATGTTTTTCTTTATTTTATTTTAGCCTATTTTTATTTAATATTTTAATTTTATTTATAAGTTTAGGTTTAGGTTTAGGTTTTAGTTTAAGTTTTTATTTTACATTATATTTTATTTAGGCTTAGATTTTTTTTATTTTTTTTATTTTTAGATTTTATTTAGTTTAGGTTTAGGTTTTAGGGTTTAGTTATTTTTATAGGGTTTAGGTTTAGGGTTATAGCGTTTAAGGTTTTGGGGTTTAGGGTTTAGGGTTAGGGCTTAGGGTTTAGGGTTTAGGGTTTAGGGTTTAATGTTTAAGCTTTAGTTCTTAGGGCTTTTGGGTTTAAGGTTTAGGGTTAGCAAGGGGTTTGGGAGTTTAGGGTTTAGGGTTTAGGGTTCAGGGTTAGCTTAGGGTTTAGGGTTTAGGGTTTTAGGGTTTTAGGGTTTATGGCTTAAGGTTAAGGTTAGGTTTAGGGTTTAGGATTTAGGGTTTAGGGTTTTAAATTTAGGGTTAGTTTTAGGGTTTAGTGTTTACGGTTTAGGGTTTAGGTTTTATTATTTAGGGGTTTTAAAATTTTTTTTTAAAAAAGGATAGGTTTAGGTTTATTTAGTTTATTTTTTTATTTATTTTAGTTTATTTTATTTTTATTTTTATAAAGGTTTATGTTTTATTTTTATTTATTTTGGTTTATTTATTTAGGTTTATTTACTTTAGTTTATTTTTTAGGTTTAAGTTTATGTTTATTTTCTAGTTTAGTTTAATTTTATTTTATTTTTCATGTTTAGGTTTTATTTTTTATTTTTAGGATTAGGTTTAGGTTTTTATTTTATTTTGTTTATGTTTAGGTTTTTGGTTTTTATTTTAGGATTATTTTTAGGTTGTATTATTTAGTTTAGGTTTAGGTTTATTTTTAGTTTATTTAATTTTATGTAGGGTTTAGGTTTTATTTATTTTAGTTTAGGTTTATTTTTATTTTAGGTTTATGTTTTTTTTAGTATAGGGTTTAGGTTTTATATTTTATTTATTTTTAGGTTTTATTTTTATGTTTATTTTTTAAGTTTAGATTTTTTATTTTTTTAATTTAGTTTAGGTTTAGGTTTAGTATTTATTTTTTATTTTTTTTTCTTTTTAGGTTTAGGTTTAGGTTTAGGTTTAGGTTTTAGTTTAGGTTTTTATTTCATTTTTTTTATTTTGGTTCAGGTTTTTTATTTATTTTATTTTCATGATTTATTTAGTTTAGGTTTAAGTTTTTAGCTTTTTAGGGTTTAGGGTTTAGGGTTTATGGTTTAGGGTTTGGGCTTGAAGGGTTTAGGGTTTAGGGTTTAGATTTTATGGTTTATGGTTTAGGGCTTGCAATTTAGGGTTTTAGGGTATAAGGTTTAGGGTTTAGGGTTTAAGGTTTTTAGGGTTTAGGGTTTAGGTTTTAAGTCTAAGGTTTAGGTTTTAGTTTAGGGTTTAGGGTTTTTGGTTTTTTTATAGCAGAGAACAAATTAAGATTTAATAGTTCTTCATTTTGATTTCATCAACCAAGTAACACACCTAGTTTTCTAAGATACAAGAGACAAAATAGATAAAAAATGAGCACGCATAAAGTAAATCAAAATACCTAAATAAATATAATCATCTATACTATAAAGATACAATTCCATAAGCAGCAGATCGGATCAACCTCGGCCTCTCGAGTAGCAGGATCTACCATCAAATCCCCGATCTCTACCTCCCACCATGGCGGTAACCTCCATTGCTCCTCATGCCTTTAGACCACCACCTCAATATCCACCACACCTCCGGATCCCCATCACCACCGATAAGCCTCCACCTTCACCTCCATCTCTAGATCTAGACTAAGCCTAGTTGACAGTGTTGTTCGTGCCATCAAGGTTATGCCCATTCTTAGGGTTTAGGTTTAGGTTAAGGCTTATTAGGTTTTAGGATTTAAGTTTATTTTTTAATTTATTTAGTTAATTTAGTTTTAGTTTTAGGGTTAGGGTTTAGGGTTTTTTTTTTTAAATTAAGTACACCTATAGGTTTAAGCTTATTTAGTTAACTTAGTTTATTTTTTATTTTTTATTTTTTTTATTTAGTTTAGTTTATTTATTTTAGGTTTAATTATTTTTATTTTAGTTTATTTTTAGGTTTAGGTTTATGTTTAGTTTTCTTTTTTAGGTTTAGATTTAATTTTTTTTTAAGTTTATGTTTTTATTTTAGTTTATTTTTAGGTTTAGTTAATTTGTTTTTAGGTTTAGATTTAATCTTTTTTAGGTTTAGATTCTTTTTTAGGTTTATGTTTTTTAGGTTTTAGGTTTTTATTTTAGATTTATTTTTTACATTTTATATTTTAGTTTTGATTTAGGTTTATTTTTAGTTTATTTTATTTTCTTTAATTTAAGTTTAGGTTTTGGGTTTAGTTTATTTCTGATGGTTTAGGTTTAATTTATTTTAGTTTAGATTATGTTAGTTTAGGTTGAGGTTTATTTTATTTTTAATTTAGATTTCAATTTTTTCTTAGTTTAAGGTATAGGTTTTGCATTTTATTTATTTTTTAGGCTTTATTTTGAGGTTTACTTTTTAGGTTAATGCTTTAATTTAGTTTTTATTTTATTTTATGTTTATTTTATTTTTATTTATGTTTAGTTTTCATTTTATTAAGGTTTTTTCTTCTTAGGTTTATTTTATTTTTTAGTTTAGTTTAGGTTTTTCTTTATTTTATTTTAGTTTATTTTTATTTTTTTATTTTATTTTATGTTTAGGTTTAGGTTTTTATTTTAGTTTAGGTTTTTATTTTATTTTTTAATTTTATTTAGGTTCAGGCTTTATTTATTTATTTTATTTTTAATTTTTATTTAGTTTATGTTAAAGTTTTTAGGTTTTTAGGGTTTAGGGTTTAAGGTTTAGGGTTTTATGGTTTAGAATTTAAGGTTTAGGGTTTAGGGTTAGGATTTAGGGTTTAGGGGTTACGGTTTAGTGTTTAGGTTTTATGGTTTAGGGTTGTTAGGGTTTTAGGTTTAGGGTTTAGGGTTTAGGGTTATGTTAGGGTTTAGTGATAGTTTAGGGTTTTGGGTTTAGGCTATAGGGTTTAGTGTTATGGTTAGGGTTTATGGTTTAGGGATTCGGGTTTTAGGTTAGTTTAGGGTTTAGGGTTTTTAGGGTTTAGTGTTTAGGGTTCAGGGTTTAGGATTTGGGGTTATATGTTAGGATTTAGGATTTAGGGTTTAGGGTTAGTATTACGGTATAGGGTTTAAGGTTTTTTTTCAAAAAAAAAAATTAAGTAAACTGGTAGGTTTAGGTTTATTTACTTATTTAGTTTATTATTTATTTATTTTAGTTTATTTTATTTTTTCTTTTTATTCAAGTTTATTTTTTATTTTGTTTGGTTTATTTATTTTATTCTAGTTTTTTATTTTAGTTTATTTTTTTTTGTCTAGGCTTAGGTTTATGTTTATTTTTTAGTTTAGTTTTATTTTGATTTTATTTTTATAGGTTTAGGTTTTATTTTCTATTTTGATGTTTAGGTTTAGGTTTTTATTTTATTTTTTTAGGTTTTGGTTTTAGGTTTTTATTTTAGGTTTAATTTTAGGTTAAATTATTTAGTTTAGTTTTAGGTTTATTTTTTTATTTTAATGTATTTAGTTTTAGGTTTAGTTTATTTTAGGTTTAGGTTTTATTTATTTTAGTTTAGTTTATTTGACTTTAGGTTTAGGTTAGTTTAGTTTATTTATTTTATTTTTATTTTAGGTATAGTTTTTATTTTTAGTTTAGGATTTGGGTTTTATTTTAATCTTTATTATTAGGTTTAAGATTTTCTTTATTTTTTATTTTATTATATTTTTGGTTTATTTTTTTCCATTTTATGTTTATTTTTAATTTGTTTAGGTTTTTTATTTTTAGGTTTATTTTATTTTATAGTTTAGTTTAGGTTTTTATTTATTTTATTTTAGTTTAGTTTTAATTTTTTTATTTCATTTTATTTTTAGGATTAGTTATAATTTTAAGTTTATGTTTTATTTTATTTTATTTTTTATTTTATTAAGGTTTAGGTTTTAATTTATTTTATTTTTAGGTTTTATTTAGTTTATGTTTAGGTTTTTATGTTTTTAGGTTTTAGGGTTTGGGTTTAAGGTTTAGGGTTGTTGATTTTAGGGTTTAAGGTTTAGGGATTAGGATTTAGGGTTTAGGGTTTAAGGTTTAGGGTTGTTGATTTTAGGGTTTAAGGTTTAGGGATTAGGATTTAGGGTTTAGGGTTCAGGGTTTAGGGTTTAGGGTTTTAGCATTTATGGTTTAGGGTTTAGTGTTGTGGGTTTAGGGTTTAGGGTTTTAGTGTTTAGGATTTAGAGTTTAGGGTTTAGGGTTTTGACTTTTTTTTAATTTTTTTTTAAAATTTTTAATTTTTTTTTAAATTAAGTAAACTAGTAAGTTTATGTTTATTTTGTTTATTTTTTATTTATTTTAGTTTATTTTATTTTGTTATTTTTTATTTTTATTTAGGTTTCTTTTTATTTTTCTTTAGTTTAGTTTATTTATTTTTGGTTAATTGATTTTAGTTTATTTTTTAGGTTTAGGTTTATGTTTAGGTTTATTTTTTAGTTTAGTTCTACTTTAGATTTATTTTTTAGGTTTAGATTTTATTTATTATTTGTAGGTTTAGGTTTAGGTTTTAGGTTTTTATTTAAGGCTTTTTTTAGGTATTCTTTTTTAGTTTAGCTTTAGGTTTATTTTTAGTTTATTTTATTTTATTTTGTTTTATTCTAGGTTTAGGTTTTTTTTTATGTTTAGGTTTAGGTTTTATTTACTTTAGTTTAGTTTATCTTAGTTTAGGTTTAGGTTTATATTATTGCTATTTTTGGTTTAGGTTTTTTTTATTTTATTTTAGGGTTTAGATTTTCTTTTTTATTTACTTTTAGGTTTATTTTATAGGTTTAGGGTTTTATTTAGTTCTTATTTTATTTTATTTTAGGTTTCTTTTATTTTTATTTTAGGTTTAGTTTTTATTTTATTTAGGTTCTTTATTTTTTAATTTAGTTTAGGTTTTTATTTATTTTATTTTAGAATAGTTTTTAATTTTTATTTTATTTTCTTTTTAGCTTTAAGTTTAAGTTTAAATTTTAGTTTATATTTTTATTCTATTTTATTTTATTTTATTTATTTTGGTTTAGGGTTTTTTATTTATTTTATTTTTAGGTTTTATTTAGTTTAGGTTTAGGTTTTTAGCTTTTTAAGGTTTAGGGTTTAGGGTTTAGGTTTTAGGTTTTCATTTTAGGTTTATTTTTAGTTTTTATTTTTTAGTTTAGGTTTAGGTCTTCTTTTGGTTGATTTTATTTTATTTAGTTTAGGATTTAGGTATGATTTATTTTATGTTTAGGTTTTAATTATTTTAGTTTAGTTTATTTTAGTTTATGTTTAGGTTTATTTTATTTTGTTTATTTTATTTTTATTTTAGGTTTAGTTTTCATTTTTAGTTTAGGGTTTGGGTTTTATTTTTATTTATTTGTAGGATTAATTTTTAGATTTATCTTTAGGTTTAGGTTTTTATTTAGTTTTTATTGTATTTTATTTTAGGTTTATTTTTTTATTTATTTTACATTTAATTTTAATTATATTTATTTATTTTTATTCTTAAGTTTATTTTATTTTTAGTTTCGATAGGTTTTATTTTTTATTTTAGTTTATTTTTATAAGGTTATTTTATTTTATTTTTAGGTTTAGGTTTTTATTTTATTTTATTTTTTTATTTTATTTAGATTTAGGTTTTTTATTTTTTTATTTTTAGGTTTTTTTTAGTTTAGGTTTAGGTTTTTAAGGTTTATTGTTTACAGTTTAGGGTTTAGGATTTTAGGGTTTAGTGTTTGAGGGTTTAGGGTTTAGGGTTTCAGATTTAAGGTTTAGGGTTTTTAGGGTTTAGGGTTAGCTTATGGTTTAAAGTTAGTTTAAGGTTTAGGGTTTAGGGCTTTTGGGGTTTAGAGTTTATGGTTTAGGGTTTATGATTTAGGGTTAGGGATAGGGTTAAGTGTTTAGGGTTTAGGGTTTAGGGTTTATGGTGTTAGTTTAGGGTTCAGGGTTTAGGGTTAGTTTTAGGGTTTATGGTTAGTGTTTTGGGTTTTGGATTTAGAATTTAGGGTTTTGGGTTTAGGTTTAGGGTTTTTTAAAATAAATTTAAGTAAACTAATAGGTTTAGGTTAATTTTTAGTTTATTTTTTATTTATGTTAATTTATTTTATTTTTTATTTTTATTTAGGGTTTAGGGTTTAAGGCTAGCATTTAGATTTTAAAGTTTAGGGTTTAAGTTTTACTATTTAGGGTTTAGGGTTTAGGGTTTAAGGTTTATGGTTGTAGGGGGGTTTAGGGTTAGGTTAAGATTTAGGGTTTAGGGTTTAGGTTAGTTTAGGGTTTAGTGTTTGGGGTTTAGGGTTTATTATTTTCTTTAGTTTATTTATCTTAAGTTTATTTATATATTTTCGTTTATTTTTAGGTTCAGGTTTAGGTTTATATTTAATTTTTTAGTTTAGTTTTTTTTATTTTTTTTGGTTTAAGCTTTATTTTTTATTTTTAAGTTTATGTTTAAGTTTTTATTTTATTTTTTTAGGTTTAGGTTTTAGGTTTTTATTTTAGTTTTTTTTGTTTTATTTTTTAATTTAGGTTTTGGTTTAATTTTGGTTTGTTGTAGTTTATTTAGTTTATGGATTAGGTTTAGTTTATTTTTGGTTTAGGTTTAGGTTTTATTTATTTTAGTTTAATTTACTTTAGTTTAGTTTGTTTTATTATTTTTATTTTATGTTTAGGTTTTTTTTAGTTTAGGGTTAGGGTTTTATTTTTTTTCTTTATTTCTAGTTTTTATTTTTTTATTTTTTTAGGTTTAAATTTTTATTTTAGGTTTATTTTATTTTTGTTTTACATTAGGTTTTTTATTTTTAAGTTTATTTAATTTTTTAGTTAGGTTTGGTTTTTATTTATTTTATTTTAGTTTAATTTTTATGTATTTTATATTTTATTTTTATGTTTAGGTTTTAGTTTAGGTTTTTATTTAATTTTATTTAGGTTTTGGTTTATTTATTTATTTTATTTTTTAGGTTTTATTTAGTTTAGGTTTCAAATTTTAGGTTTTTAGGGTTTAAGGTTTAGGGTTTAGAGTTTAGGGTTTAGGGTTTTGGGTTTAGGGTTTAAGGATTAGGGTTGTAGGTTTTAAGGTTTAGCGTTGTAGGTTTAGGGTTTAGGGTTAGTTTTAGGGTTTAGGGATTAGGGTTATTTGTTAAAAAATTATTATTTGATATTTTTATTTAGGTTTATTTTTTATTTTTATTTATTTTAGTTTCTTTATTTTATGTTTATTTATTTTAGTTTTGGTTTTTAATTTAACATTTTCGGTTTAAGTTTTATAATTTTTTAGGCTTATTTTTATGTTTTATTTTTTTGTTTTGGTTTATGTTTAATTTTAGTTTATTTTATTTTATTTAGTTTAGGGTTTAGGTTTAGTTTATTTTAGGTTTAGGTTTAGGTTTTAGTTATTTTTGTTTAGGTTTAGGTTTATTTTATTTTGTTTATTTTTGGTGTAGGTTTTTTGATTTTAGCTTAATGTTTAAGTTTTAATTTTATTTTATTTTAGGTTTGTTTTATTTTTATTTTATGTTTAGGCTTTATTTTATTTAGGTTTTATATCTTTTAGGTTTATTTTAGGTTTTATTTATTTTCTTTTAGTTTAGATTTTATTTTTCATTTTATTTCATTTTTAGGTTTAGGTTTACGTTTAGGTATAGGTATAGGTTTTAGTTTATGTTTTAATTTAATTTAATTTATATATTTTATTTTTACATTTTATTTATTTTAGGTTTAGGTTTATAGGTTTTTAAGATTTAAGGTTTACGGTTAGGGTTTAAGGTTAAGGGTTTGTGGTTTAGGGTTTAGGGTTTAGGGTTGTAGGTTATAGGGTTTAGGGTTTAGGGTTTAGCGTCTTAGGATTTAGGGTTTAAGGTTTAGGGTTTAGGGTTTAAGATTTTAGAGTTTAAGCTTTACGGTTTAGGGTTAGTTTTAGGGTTTAGGGTTTAGAGTTAGGGTTTTTTAATTTCTTAATATTTGTTTTAATATTTAATTTTTTTAAAATTAAATAAACTCATAGGTTTATGTTTATTTACTTTTTTATTTTATTTTTTTTTACTTTATTTAATTTAGGTTTATTTCTATTTTATTTAATTTAGTTTAATTATTTTAGGTTTATTTAATTTAGTTTAGTTTTTTTTTATTTTTTTATTTTTTATGTTTAGGGTTTATTTTTGATTTTTAGGTTTAGGTTTAGGTTTGTATTTTATTTTTTTAGGTTTAGGTTTTATGTTTTTATTTTTGGTTTTTTTTTAGGTTTTGTTTTTTATGTTCGATTTAAGTTTATTTTTAGTTTATTTTATTTTATTTATTTTAGGTTTAGGTTTAGGTTTAGTTTATTTTAGGATTAGTTTAAAGTTTTATTTATTTTAGTTTAGGTTTAGGTTTATTTTATTTTTATTTTAGGTTTAGGTTTTTCTTAGTTTAGGGTTTTTTTATTTTAAATTTCATTTCTTAGGTTTTCATTTTTATTTAGTTTTTATTTTATTTAATTTTAGGTTTATTTTCTTTTTATTGTATGTTTAGTTTTTATTTTATTTAGGTTTTTTATTCTTAGGTTTATTTTATTTTCTAGTTTAGATTAGGTTTTTATTAATTTTATTTTAGTTTATTTTTATTAGTTTATGTTATTTTATTTTTAGGTTCAAGTTTAAGTTTTAGTTTAGGTTTTTTTTATTTTATTATTTTATTTTATCTAGTTTAAGTTTTTTTATATTTATGTTATTTTTAGGTTTTACTTAGTTTAGGTTTAAGTTTTTAGGTTTTTAGGGTTTAGGGTATAAGGTTTAGGGTTTTAGGGTTTATGGTTTTAGGGTTTAGGTTTAGTTTAGGTTAGGATTAGTTAGGTTTAGATTTAGTGTTTAAGATTTGGGTTTAGGGTTTAGAGTTTGAATTTAGGTTTAGGTTTAAGTTTAAGTTTAGGGAGTTTAGGTTGTTATGTTTAGATAAGATTAGTTTAAATTTTAGTTTAGGTTTTAGATTTAGGAGTTTAAAATTAATTTATTTATAGTTTATAGTTTATAGTTTAGTTTAGGTTTAGGTTTAGTTTAGAGTTTAGGAGTTTAGAGGTTTAGGTTTAGATTAGGTTAGTTTAATTTAGTTTAGGTTATAGGTTTAGGTTATAATTTATTATTTAGAGTTTAGTTAGTTTTTTAGGTTTAGATTTAGGAGTTTAGATTAGTTTATAGTTTTAGGTTTTAGGTTTAAGGTTTAGGTTTTAGTTAGGTTTAGAATGGTTTAGTTAGTTTACATTATTTAGGTTTTAGTGTTTAGGGTTTAAGGGTTTAGGATTTAAGGTTTAAGTTTAGGGATTAGGGTTTAAAGTTTATGTTTTAGGTTAGGTTTAGGGTTTAGGGTTTAGGGTTTTAAAATTTGGGAAATTTTATTGCCAAGAAAAGGTACAAAATTCATGAGGGGCAAATCTCTAAGCTAATTCTCAAAGAGCTACAAAAAGTCCTAAGGAGATAATTCCCCTTGCTAATAGAATAGATAAAGAAAGGAAGCTTATAAAAAAAGAAACAGAGATCCACAAAAAATGATCCTTGAAATCAGCATCAAACTTCCTCTGCTCCTTATGAAACCAGCTCAATCCAGCAACAATAGTCTCCTAACCTGTACTAGAGATCTGCAACAAGCTTGAAAAGGGATTAGTATAAATTATGAAATAGTTAATTAAGCATAAAATATAAGAGCAGATAGAAGTAAAAAGATGAAGAAAAGGCTTAGGCTCATGAATAGTCATCTTAAGGAGCAGCACCATATGTAAGCATCCAGACTTCAAGTGGTGGGTTACAAATACATATAGCAGCCAAAAGGAGTGGTAAGCATCATGGCCGTCATTGCCAGCATACTTCTTGTAGTACCTTATCCAATGACGATCATTGTACAAACCTACATTAAACTTCAAACAGCAGATGTAGCCATAAGAAACCCAATAGTCAGGTACATTAAACTCAATAAAGCAGATAAGGAGATAACCCATTAGGAATGACTTAGATTGTAGGGAGCACAACCAAAGCCACCACCAAGAATTTCTAACACAATTGCTAGGAGCAAACCTCACAATAAGAGAAATAGGACTAAATAGAGACCAAACAAAGGCAAAAGGAGGACCAAAATTGGTAAGTTCATTAAAAAAACATGCTAAGATCCATAAATGATAATAATATCCAGATTAACTGTAAGACTAACATCAAAGATGATAGGAAGTAAGGCAACCAATAAAACAGGAAAAGGTAGAGGTTCAACCACAATCCAAAAATGAAAATCCCAGTAGGCAGACATTAGAAGAGAAGAATGGAAAAGTAAATAGCCCGATCCATACCTAGACTTGACAAGATCAAAAAAATTATAACAAAGTAAATACTTTTAAACTCAACCAGCCAGTTAGAGCACCCAATCCAAGCAACCAGCAAGGCAGTCCACCCTGAGAGCCACCATGACAGCCAAAGATTCAAATTAGTAGACTTAGAATCATCAGGATGAAAGACAAAAAGAGTCATCCATTTAGAAATATTAAAAAAATCCCAAGAAAAAGCCATAGAAAGTAGTCACCAATCCTAATCCAAAGACATGAGAATGTAGTTAAAAGCGATACAACACTAAAAATAGAAAAGGTAAAACCTATATGGTCGATAATCCAACGACCAAAGATAGTAAACAATAATCCCAACAGGGCAACATCAAATCCAAAAAACATCCAACCAGTAGTTAGCCACCTTCTAGTTTAGAATACCAATTAAAAATATAACATCAGTATTACTAGAGGCACACCAAATAACTAGACAATAAAGCAAACCTGAAATAGCCAACCTTTCATGTTTAGGGTTATAGGTTTAGGGTTGTAGGTTTAGGGTTTAGGGTTACAGTTAGTTTTAGGGTTTATGGTTTAGCTTTAGGGTTTTTTTATTATTTTATTTTATTTTATTTATTTAGTGTTTAGGGTTTAAGGTTTTTTAGGGTTTAGGGTTAGTTTAGGGTTTAGGGTTTAGGGTTTAGGGTTTAGGATTTAGGGTTTAGGGTTTAGGGTTTATTATTTAGAATTTAGGGTTTAGGGTTTAAGGTCTAGGATTTAGGGTTTAGGGTTTATGATTCGGTGTTTAGGGTTTTCTTTTTTAAAAAAAAATTCAGTAAACCGGTAGGTTTAGGTTTATTTAGTTTTTGAAGTTTATTTTCTATTTATTTTCCTTTATTTTATTATTTACTTTTAGGTTTAGGTTTAGGTTTTTATTTTATTTTTTTAGGTTTAGGTTTTAGGTTTTCATTTTAGGTTTATTTTTAGATTATATTTTTTAGTTTAGGTTTAGGTTTATTTTTAGTTTATTTTATTTTATTTAGTTTAGGGCTTAGGTTCAGTTTATTTTAGGTTTACGTAAAGGTTTTATATATTTTAGTTTAGTTTTATTTTATATTTTATATTTTTTTATTTTAGGTATAGGTTTTTTTTAGTTTAGGGATTTTTTGTTTTAAGGTTTAATTTTTTAGGGTTATGTTTTTATTTTATTTTTATTTTATTTTAATTTTAATTTATTTTTGGTTTATTTTATTTTTATTTTAGGTTTAGTTTTTATTTTATTTAGGTTTTTTATTCTTGATTTTATTTTTTTAGTTTAGTTTAGGTTTTTATTTATTTTATTTTATTTTATTTCTATTAGTTTATTTTATTTTATTTTTAAGTTTATGTTTAAGTCTTAGTTTAGGTTTTAATTTTATTTTATTATTTTATTATATCTAGGTTTAGATTTTATTTTTTAGTTTTAGGTTTGTGGGCCCAGAGCTAGGGTGCAAAGGTGGTTTGGATTTATTCTTTTATAGCTTAAGTTTTTGTCAGGGTCAGGTTTAAGATTTAGGGTGTAATTCAGTGGCCTGTTTTGGGGTAGGGTCCCATGATCAGTTAGGGCAGCCTCAGTTTCTGCCAGCCCACGCCTTTAAGGTTTATGCACAGTGGCTCAGCCTTGGGCTCAGTGTTTTTAATGCTCAGGGCTGGTCATTTATGGCTAGTTTCAGTTCTGTGAGCTCAGGCCCATTAATATTTTTAATTTAGTCAGGTTTATTTATCTTAATTAATTTATTTTAAATTTATCCCATCTTATTTTAGGTTTAGGCCCAGATCTATTTATTTATTAGGTCTATTTAGTAAACTCAGGTCCCAGGCTCAGGGCCTAAAGCCCAGGGTTTAGTTTCAGGGCCCATGTTCATCGTGGCCCATGTAGTGTGGAGGCCCAGGGGTCAGGCCCAGGGCCCAGTTTAGGCCTGAAGCATCATGGCTCAGTGGTGGCCCAGGGTCTGGTAAGCCCAGGTCACCTCAGTTTAGCTAGTCAGGGCCCAGCTCCAAAGCCCAGTTTAGCCTCAGGTTTAGTTAGGTTAGTGGGGTGTAAGTGTGGTAGTTTAGGGTTTAGTGTATTAGGGTCAGTGTAAGAGTTTAGAGAGTTTAGGGTTTAGGGTGTAGATTGTGGGTTTAGAGGTAGGATTAGAGTTTAGGTTTATGGTTTAGGTTTAGGGTTTAGTGTAGGTGTATGGTTTAGATTTAAGGTTTATGGTGTAGGATTTTGGTTTTAGGTGGGTTTAGAGTTTTGGTTTTTTTTAACAGAATTTAGATTCAACATTTCTTCTTTTCATTTTATCAACCAAGTAACACACCAAGTTTTCGAAGACAAGTGATGACATAGATCAAAAATGAGCATGCATAGAGTAAATCAAAAACCATAGATAACTAGAACTATCTCTACTATAAAAACACAATTAAATAAAGAGCAGATCGAATCGACCATTCATCAATTTCGCCACTTCCCATTAGAACCACCCTAGCATCTCGAGTAGCGGGATCCACCATCATATCCTCGATCTCTCCCCTCAGCCACCACCACGCATGTAACCTCCATTATTCCTCCTACCTCCATGAACACCACTACCCCGACCACCACCTCCATATCCACCAGCACCTCCAGATCCCCCAACACCATTGCAATAACCGCCGCCTCCACCTTCGTCTCCACCGCCGGATTTAGATTGATCCTAGTTAATGGTGATGTTTCGACTGTCAAGGTTCTACGTATTCTTAGGGTTTAGGTTTAGGTCAAGGTTTAACGGTGATTATTTTTTAATTTATTTAGTTACATTAGGTTAGGTTTAGGGTTTAGAGCTTAGGGTTTTTTTTTTAAATTAAGAAACTGGTAGGTTTAGGTTTATTTAGGTTATTTTTATTTATTTTAGTTTATTTTATTTTTTTCATTTTATTTATCTTTATTTTTTATTTAATTTAGTTTGTTTATTTTAGTTTTATGCTTATTTTTTAGTTTAGTTTTATTTTTATTTTATTTTTTAGGTTTAGGTTTTATTTTTTATTCTTAGATTTAAGTTTTGGTTTTTTTTTAGGTTTAGGTTTTTGGTTTTTATTTTAAGTTAATTTTTGGGTTTTATTTTTTAATTTATGTTAAGGTTTATTTTTAGTTTATTTTATTTTATTTAAAGAGTTTAGGTTTAGTTTATTTTAGGTTTATGTTTAGGTTTTATTTTTAAAATTTAGTTTATTTTAGTTTAGGTTTAGGTTTATTTTAGTTTGTTTATTTTAAGAGTAGCTTTTTTTTAAGTTTTTGGTTTGGGTTTTATTTTTTATTTTATTTGTGTTTTATTTTTAGGTTTAGGTTTTTATTTAGATTTTATTTTATTTTATTTTAGGTTTATTTTATTTTTATTTTACATTAAGATTTAATTTTATTTATGTTTTTTATTTTTAGATTTATTTGATTTTTTAGTTTAGTTTTGGTTATTATTTATTTTATTTTATTTTAGTTTTTATTTTTTATATTATTTTATTTTTAGGTTTTGGGTTTAGGATTTTAGGTTTTTAGGGTTTAGGGTGGTGGTAGGGTTTAAGGTGGTTTAGGGTTTAGTGTTGGGGTTTAGGGTTTAGGGTTTAGGGTTTAGTTAGGGTTTAGGTTTGGGCTCACGATTTAGGTCTTATAGATTTAGGGTGGGGTTTAGGGTTTAGGGTTAGGGTTTTAAAAAAACCATGTAAACCCAGTAGGTTTAAGTTTATTTAGTTTATTACTTATTTATTTTTTATTTTATTTTTATTTTATTTATGTTTATTTTATTTTTTATTTTATTTTATTTTATTTTATTTATGGTTTTATTTTATTAGGTTTAGTTTTTTATTTTATTAATTTTCTTTTTTTCTAGTTTAGCTTTTATTTATTTCATTTTAGTTTAGTTTCTATTTTTATTTTATTTTCTTTTTTGGTTTAGGTTTAGTTTAGGTCCGTGTAGATTTAGGTTTAGTTTAGTTTATGATTTTATTTTATTATTTTATTTTATTTTGGTTTAGGCTTTTATTTATTTTTATTTTTAGGTTTTATTTTGTTTGGGTTTAGGTTTTTAGATTTTAGGCTTTAAGGTTAGTTTGGGTGTGTGGTTTAAGTTTTAGGATTTTGGGTTTTTGGTTTTGGGTTAAGGGTTTAGGGTTTAGATTTTAGGGTTTAGGGCTGAGGGTTTAAGATTTTATGGTTTAAGGTTTAGGGTTTAGGGTTTAGGCTTTTTAGGGATTAGGGTTTAGGATTTAGGGTTTAGGTTTTATGTTTAGGGTTTTCAATTTTTTTAACATAGAACAAATTCAGATTCAACATTTCTTCTTTATGATTTCATCAACCAAGTAATAGACCAAGTTTTCTAAGACACAATTGACGACATAGATAAAAAATGAGCCCGCATTAAGCAAATCAAGAACCCTAAATAAATAAAACCATCTCTACAGTAAAGACACAGTTCTGTAACCAGCAGATCAGATCGATCGTTCTTTAGTTTCTCTAATTCCCATCAGAACCACCGCAGCCTCTCAAATAATGGGATCCACAATCATATCCCCAATCTCTCCTTCCGCCACCACCATGGTTGTAACCTCCATCACTCCTTCAGCCTTCATAACCACCACTACCCCGACCACTACCTCCATATCCACCAGCACTTCCAGATCCCCCATCACCACTATGATAATCGTCACCTCTGCCGCCTCCATGATCTAGACCGACGGTTGATGGTGATGTTCCTGATGTCAAGGTTCTGCCCATTCTTAGGGTTTAGCTATAGGCTTAGGCTTATTAGGCTTTAGGGTTTAGGTTTATTTTTTAATTTATTTAGTTACTTCAAGTTTCGATTTAGGTTTTGGAGTTTAGGGTTTAGGGATAAGGGTTTAGGGTTTCGGGTTTAAGGATTAAGGTTATAGGGTTTATACTTTTAGGGTTTAAGGTTTAGGGTTACGATTTAGGGTTTTTTAGCAGTTTAAATTAAGTAAATTGGTAGGTTTACGCTTGTTTAGTATATTTAGTTTAGTTTATTTATTTAAAATTTTAGTAAAATTTTTTTTATTTAAGTTTATTTTTTATTTTTATTTAGTTTAGTTTATTTATTTTAGGTTTATTTATTTTATTTTAGGCTTTTTACTTTAGTTTATTTTTTAGGTTTAGGTTTAGGTTTAGGTTTAGGTTTATTTATTAGGTTTAACTTTTATTTTTTATTTTTAGGCTTATGTTTAGGTTTTTATTTTATGTTTTTATGTTTAGGTTTATTTTATTTTTATTTTAGGTTTAGGTTTTTTTTGTTTAGGGTTTAGGTTTTAATTTTCCTTTATTTTCAAGTTTATTTTTTAGGTTTAGGATTTTATTTAGTTTTTATTATATTTCATTTTAGGTTTATTTTATTTTTATTTTACCTTTGGTTTTTATTTTATTTAGGTTTTCTATTCTTAAATTCATTTTATTTTTTAGTTTAGTTTGATTTTTTTATTTCATTTTAGTTTATTTTAATTTTTTTTTTATTTTAGTTTTAGTTTTAGTTTTTATATTTATTTTAATTTAGTATTAGTTTTTATTTTATTTTATTTTTTTATGTTATTTAGGTTTAGGTTTTTTTATTTATTTTTTTATGTTTTATTTAGTTTAGATTTAGGTTTTTAGGCTTTTAAGATTTAGGGTTTAGGGTTTAAGGTTTAGGGTTCAGTGTTTAGGTTTAAAGGTTTGGGTTGGTTTGGGTTTGTGGTTAGGTAGGGTTTATGGTTAGATTAGGGTTTTAAGGTTGAGGGTTTATACTTTAGAGTTTAGGATTTTAGTTTTTAGGGTTTATGATTTAGGGTTAGGGTTTAAGGTGTTAGGGTCAGTATGTTTTAGAGAGTTTGGGGGGGTTTAAGATTTAGTGTTTAGCGTATAGGGCTTAAGGTTTAGAGTTTTTTTTAAAGTAAGTAAACCTATAGGTTTATGTTTATTCAATTTATTTAGTTTATTTTATATTTATATTTAGGTTTATTTTTTATTTATTTAATTTTTTTATTTAATGTTTATTAATTTTAGTTTTTAGTTTTTTATTTTAGTTTATTTATTAGGTTTGGGTTTAAGTTTATGTTTATTTTAATTTAGTTTTATTTTTATTTTATTTTTTAAATTTCATCTTTATTTTTTATTTTTAGGTTTAGGTTTAGGTTTTTATTTTATTTTTTCAAGTTTAAGTTTTAGTTTTGTAGTTTAGGTTTTGGTTTATTTTTAGTTTATTTTATTTTAATTTGTTTAGGTTTAAGTTTAGGTTTAGTTTATATTAGGTTTAGGTTAGGTTTTATTTATTTTAGTTTAGGTTTAGGTTTCTTTTAGGTATAGTTTTTTTTTTAGGGTTTAGGGTTTTTTTAGATTCTTTTTAAGTTTATTATTTAAGTTTAGGTTTTTATTTAGTTTTCATTTTATTTTATTTTAGGTTTATTTTTTTTTTTTACATTTAGGTATTATTTTATTTTTAGTTTAGTCTAGATTTTTATTTTTATTTAATTTAGTTAATTTTATATTTTATATTTTATTTTATTTTAAGGTTTAGGTTTAGGTTTTAGTTTAGGTTTTTATTTTATTTTATTTTTTATTTTATTTAGGTTTAGGTTTTTATTTATTTTATTTTTAGGTTTTATTAAGTTTAAGTTTCTATTTTTAGGTTTTAGAGTTTAGGGTTTAGGTTTAGGGTTTAAGGTTAAGGGTTTTTATTTATTTTAGTTTAGTTTGTTTAAGTTTAGGTGTATGTTTATTTTATTTTGTTTATTTTAGGTTTTTTAGTTTAGGGTTGAGGTTTAATTATTATTTATTTTATGATTTTTAGGCTTATTTTTTTAGGTTTAGGTTTTATTTTATTATATTTTAGGTTTAGGTTTTTTAAGTTTAGGTTTTAGGTTTTATTTTATTTTGGTTTAGGTTTTTATTTATCTTTTAGGTTTTATTTAGTTTAGTTTAGGTTTGGGTTTAGGTTTAGAGGGTTTATGGAGGTTTAGGGCCCAGGGCCCAGGGTTTTGGGTTTAGGGAGGTCATGCGGTTTAGGTTTAGGTATAGTATGGTCCGTGATTTAGTAGTAGGGTCAGGGTTAGGTGTGATCTGGTTGGTAGGTAGGTTTAGGGTTTAGGTCAGGAGGTTTGGGTTCAATTTAGTGAGTTTAGGGTTTACCATTAGGTGAGTTAGATTAAGTTTAGTGTATGGCCTGCTTTTGGTAGGGCCCAGGGTTTATAGTGGTTGGGTTGGTATGTAGTTTAGGGTTTAGGTCAATGAGGTTCAGGGATGAAGATCAGAGATAGATGTGTAGTGTAGGGTTTAGGATTAGTTTAGGGTTAGGGTTTAATGTTCAGGTCAGGTCATTGAGGGTTTAGGGTCATAGCGGTTAGGTTTATTTTAGAGTTTATGGTTTAGGTTTAGGGTTCAAGATTTAGTGGTTTAGGTAGGGTTTTTTTAGATTTTATTTTTAGTTTTATATATTTTAGGTTTATTTTATTTTTATTTATTTAGTTTATTTATTTTATTATTATTTATTTTAGTTTAGGTTTTATTTTTTATTTTTTTTAGGTTTAGGTTTAGGTTTATGTTTTTAGTTTAGTTTATTTTACTTTATTTTTAGGTTTAGGTTTTATTTTTTATTTTTAGGTTTAGGTATAGGTTTTTATTTTACCTTTTTAGGTTTAGGTTTTAGGTTTTTATTTTAGGTTTATTTTTTAGGTTTAGGCTTATTTTTAGTTTATTTTATTTTATTTAGTTTAGGCATATTTTTAGGTTTACTTTATTTTAGGTTTAGGTTGTATTTATTTTAGTTTAGTTTATTTTAGTTTAGGTTTAGGATTTTATTTATTTATTTTTTGTTTAGGTTTTTATTTTTTCTATTTAAGGTTTAGATTTTATTTTTTATTTATTTTTAGGTTTATTGCTTAGGTTTAGATTTTTATTTAGTTTTATATTTTAGGTTGATTTTATTTTTATTTTATGTTTATGTTTTACTTTTAAGTTTCTTTTATATTTTAGTTTAGTTTAGGTTTTTATTTATTTTGTTTTAATTTAGTTTTTATTTTTTATTTATTTTATTTTAGGTTTAAGTTTAGAATTATTTTTAGTTTAGTTTATTTTATTTAGTTTAGGTTTATTTTTAGGTTTACTTTATTTTAGATTTAGGTTGTATTTAGTTTAGTTTAGTTTATTTTAGTTTAGGTTTAGGTTTTTATTTATTTATTTTAGGTTTAGGTTTTTTTTGTTTAAGGTTTAGATTTTATTTTTTATTTATTTTTAAGCTTATTGCTTATGTTTAGGTTTTCATTTAGTTTTTATTTTATGTTTATGTTTTGCTTTTAAGTTTATTTTATATTTTAGTTTAGTTTAGGTTTTTATTTATTTTGTTTTAGTTTAGTTTTTATTCTTTATTTTATTTTATTTTAGGTTTAGGTTTAGAATTAGGTTTATGCTTTTGTTTACATTTTTAATTTATTTTATTTTATTTAGGTTTAGGTATATTATTTTATTAGGTTTATTTAGTTTAGGTTTAGGTTTGGTTTAGTTCAGTTAGGTTTAGGGAGTGGTGGGGTGGTAGGTTTTGGTTTAAGGTTTAGTGGGCTGGTAGGGAGGGTTTAGGTTTAGAGGTTTAGGGTTTAGGGTTTAAGAGGGTTAGGAGTGTAGTAGGGTTTAGGGTGGGGTAGGGAGCTTGTTTAATGTCAGATTAGCATTTAAGGTTGAGATTTAGCTTTAGGGTTTGTGGTGTTTGGTTTAAAGTTTTGGGTTTAGAGTTAGGGTTAGGGTTAGGGTTAGGGTTTAGGGTTCTAAGTTTAGGGTTGCATGTTTAGGGTTTAGGGTTAGGGTTTAGGTTTAGGGTTTAGGGTTTTTCTTCAAGAAAAATTAATTAAACTGGCAGGTTTAGGTTTATTCAGTTTATTTAATTTATTTTATATTTTTATTAAGGTTTATTTTTTATTTTAATTTAGTGTAATTTATTTATTTTAGTTTCAATTTTTTATTTTAGTTTACCTTTCAGGTTTGGGTTTAGATTTATGTTTTTTTTTAGTTTAGTTTTATTTTTATTTTATTTTTTAGGTTCAGGTTTTATTATTTATTTTTAGTTTTAGGTTTGGGTTTTTATTCCATGTTTTTAGGTTTAAGCTTTAGGTTTTTATTTTAGGTTTACTTTAAGGTTTTATTTTTTAGTTTAGGTTTAAGTTTATTTCTAGTATATTTAATTTTATTTAGTTTAGGTTTAACTTTAGGTCTAGTTTGTTTTTGGTTTAGGTTTATGTTTTATTAATTTTAGTTTAGTTTATGGTTAGGTTAATTTTATTTTTGTTTTAGTTTTGGTTTTTTTTGTTTAGGGTTTAGGTTTTATTTTTTATTCAATTTTAGGTTATTTAAGGTTTATTGTTTAGGTTTAGGTTTTTATTTAGTTTTTATTTTATTTTTTTATGTTTATTTTATTTTTATTTTACGTTTAGGTATTATTTTATTTAAGTTTTTTATTTTTAGGTTTATTTTATTTTTAGTTTAGTTTAGGTTTTTATTTATTTTATTTTTATTAATTTTATATTTTTATTTCATTTTAGTAATAGTTTTAGGTTTAGATTTTAGTTTAGGTTTTTATTTTATTTTATTTAGGTTTAGTTTTTTTTATTTTATTTTTAGGTTTTATTTTGTTTTGGGTTTAGTTTTTAGGTTTTTAGAGTTTAGGGTTTAGGGTTTAAGGTTTAGGGTTTAAGGTTTAGGGTTTAGGGTTTTAGGTTTAAGTTTTTCGTTTAGGGTTTAGGTTTTATTTATTTTAGTTTAGTTTATTTAAGTTTAAGCTTATTTTTATTTTATTTTGTTAATTTTAGGTTTAGGATTATTTTATTTTAGGGCTTGAGGTTTAATTTTTTTTATTTATTTTTAAGTTTTATTTTAGGTTTATTTTTTAGGTTCAAGTTTTTTTTAGTTTATATTTTATTTTATTTTAGGTTTATTTTATTTTATTTTGCATCTAGTTTTATTTTATTTAGGTTTTTTATTTTAGGTTTATTTTATTTTTAGTTTAGTTTAGGTTTTATTTATTTTATTTTAATTTAATTTTATTTATGATTTTATTTTATAGATTAGGTTTGGCATTAAGTATTTAGTTTAGTTTTTTTTTGTTTAGGTTTTCATTTATTTATTTATTTTATTTTAGGTTTTATTTTGTTTAAGTTTTAGTTTTAGTTTTAGGGGTTAAGGTTTATGGTTTAAGGTTTATAGTTTAGATTTAGGGTTTGGGGTTTATGGTTTGGGTTTAGGGTAGATTTTAGGCTTTAGGGTTTATGGTTTAACATTGGGTCTAAGGGGGTCAGGGGTTTAAAGTTTAGTTTAGAGGGTTAATTTTAGGGTTGTAGGTTTGGGTTTAGGTTTAGATTTAGGGTAGGATTTAGGTTAGGGTTTAGGTTTTAGTTGAGATTTAGTGTCAGCTTTAGGTTTAGGGTTTTAGGGTTTAGGTTTATCTTAGGTTTATGGTTAATGTAGGGTTTATGGTTTAGGGTTTGTCAGTGTTTATTTATGGTTTTTAGTTAAGGTTTATAATTTAGGATTAAAGTTTAGAGTTAAGGAGGTTAGGTTTGGTTTAGGGTTTAAGGATTAGGTTTATGGTTTAGTGTGTGTGTGGTTTAGGTTGGGTTAAGGTTTTAGGGTAGGGTTTAGGGAGTTGGGGTTTAGGGTTATGATTAGTAGGTTTATGGTTTAGGGTTGTGGTTTAGGATTTATTGTTAGTGTTTAGGGTTTTTATTTTAATTGAAGAAATCGGTAGGCTTAGGTTTATTTAATTTATTTAGTTTATATTATATTTTTGTTTAGGTTTATTTTTTATTTTTATTTTGTTTATCTTACTTATTTTAGTTTATTTTATTTTTTAGGTTTAGGTTTAGGTTACTTTTATTTTTCTAGTTTAGTTTTATTTTTATTTTATATTTTAGGTTTATGTTTTATTTTTATTTTTTAAGGTTTAGGTTTAGTTTTTTATTTTACTTTTTTTAGGTTTAGGTTTTAGCTTTTTATTTTAGGTTTCTTTTTAGATTTAGGTTTATTTTTAGTTTATTTTACTTTATTTAGTTTAGGTTTTTGTTTAGGTTTAGTTTATTTCAGATTTAGGTTTAGGTTTTTTTTAATTTTTCTTAGTTTATTTTAGTATAAGTTTATGTTTTTATTTATTTATATTAGGTTTAGGTTGTATTTTTTATTTATTTTTAAGTTTATTGCTTAGGTTTAGTTTTTTTTAGTTCTTATTTTAAGTTGATTTCATTTTTCTTTTATGTTTAGGTTTTACTTTTTGGTTAAATTTATTTTTTAGTTTAATGTAGGTTTTTATTTAATTTTATTTTAATTTAGTTTTTATTATTTTTAATTTTTTTTAGGTTTAGGTTTAGGTTTAGGTTTTAGTTTAGGTTCATTTTAATTTTAAAATTTTATTTTATTTAGGTTTAAGTTTTTATATTTATTTTATTTTTAGGTTATATTTTGTTTAGGATTATGTTTTAGGTTTTGTGGGGTTTTAGGGTTTAGTTTTTTAGGGTTTAGGGTGGGGTGGGGGGTTAGTGTTTTAGGTTTAGTTTAGTGCTTAGGGTTTAGCTATTTTAGTGGTTTAGGGTGTGGTTTAGGGTTTTAGGGTTGGGTTTAGGGTTTAGGAGGGAGGGTTTAGGATTTAGGGTTTCGATTTTGGGTTGGTTTTGGGTTTAGGATTAAGGGTTTAAGTTTTATTTATTTTAGTTTAGTTTATTTTAGTTTAGGTCCATGTTTATTTTCTTTTGTTTTAGGTTAATTTTTAAGTTTAGGGTATAGGTTTAGTTCTTTAATTATTTTTAGGTTTTATTTTGGGTTATTTTTATACAGGTTGTTATTTAGTTTTTATTTTATGTTTATTTTATTTTTATTTTACTTTTAGTTTTTATTTTATTTAGTTTTTAAATTTTAGGCTTATTTTATTTTTTTTAGTTTAGTTAAGGTTTTATTTATTTTATTTTAATTCAGTTTTTATTTATTATTTTATTTTATTTTTATGTTTTGGTTAGTTTTTAGTTTAGGTTTCTATTTTATATAGGTTTAGGTTTTTTTTAAATTTATTTTATTTTTAGGTTTTATTTAATTTATTTTAATTTTAGGTTTTATTTAGTTTTGGTTTAAGTTTTTAGGTTTTTAGGGTTTAAGGATAAAGGGTTTATGGTTTAGAGTGTGGGTTTGGGTTTATGGTTTAGGATATAGTTTTAGGTTTTGGTTTAGGGTTTAGGGTGAGGGTTTAGGGTGGGTGGGTTTAGGGAGTGGAGTTTAGTTTTTAGGGTTAATTTTAAGTTTATGGTGGTTAAGGTTTAGTGTGGAGCAGCATTTAGGATTTTAGGTTTTAGGTTTAGCAGAAGGTTTTAGGTTTATTTTTGGGTTTAATGTAAGGGTTTTGGTGGTTTAGGGTTTAAGGGTTAATTTAAGGTGGGTTTTTTGGTTTGGTTTAGGGTTTAAGGTTAGGAGGGTTTAGTTAGTTTAGGTTTAATTTTGGGTTTTAGGGTTTAGGCTTTAGGCCTTTAGGTTTAGGTTAGGGTTAAGTTGGGTCAGGTTAGTTTAGGTTTAGGGTTTAATGATTAGGTTTTGTGGTTTAGTGCTTAGGGTTTATGGTTTAAGGTTAATTTTGGTTTTACGATTTAGGGTTTAAGGTTTAGGGTTAACGATATTTTAGGGTTTAGGCTTTAGGGTTTAGGGTTGTAGGTGTAGGGTATATTGTTTAAGGTTAGTTTTAGAGTTTAAGGTTTAGGATATAGTGTTTAGGGTTTAGGGTTTAGGGTTTTAAAAAAAAAAAAATTAAAGGAACTGATAGGTTTAGGTTTATTTAGTTTATTTAGTTTATTTTATATATTTATTTAGGCTTATTTTTTTAGTTTAGTTTATTTATTTTAGTTTAAATTTTTTATTTTAGTTTATTTTTTTAGGTTTTAGGTTTAAATTTACATTTATTTTTTTTAGTTTAGTTTTATTTCATTTTATTTTTGGCTTAAGTTTTATTTTATATTTTTTTAGGCTTAGGTTTAGGTTTTATTTTTTTTTTAGGTTTAGGGTTTAGGTTTTTATTTTAGGTTTATTTTTAGGTTAGGGTTTTCTTCATTTATTTTATTTTATTTAGTTTAGCTTTGGGCTCAGGTTTAGTTTATTTTAGGTTTAGGTTCAGGTTTTATTTATTTTAATTTCGTTTATTTAAATTTTGCTTTAGGTTTATTTTATTATTATTTTAGGTTTAGGTTTTATTTTTATTTATTTTTAGGTTTTATTTTTGGGTTTATTGCTTAGGTTTAGGTTTCTATTTTGTTGTTATTTTATTTTATTTTAGGTTGATTTTATTTTTATTATACATTTAGGTTATTTTTTAGGTTTATTCTATTATTTTAGTTTAGTTTAGGTTTTTATTTACTTTGTTTTAGTTTAACTTTTATATTTTATTTAATTTTATTTTTACTTTTAGGTTTAGGTTTAGGTTTAGGTTTTAGTTTAGGTTTTTATTATTTATTATTATTATTTATTTAAGTTTAGGTTTTCTTATTTATTTTATTTATAGGTTTTATTTAGTTTAGGTTTAGGTTTATAGGTTTTTAGGGTTTAGAGTTTAGGGTTTTCAATTTAGGGTTTAGGGTTTGAGGTTTAGGGTTTAGGGTTTAGGGTTTAGGGTTTAAAGTTTAGATTTTATTTATTTTAGTTTAGTTTATTTTAATTTAGGTTTATGTTTATTTTAGGTTTACATTTTTTTTAGTTTAAGGTTTAGGTTTTATTTTTTATTTATTTTTAGGTTTCTTTTTTAGGTTTAGGATTTTATTTACTTTTTATTTAATTTTGATTTAGTTTTATTTTATTTTTATTGTATGTTTAGTTTTTAGTTTATTTATGTTTTTTTTAGGTTTATTGAATTTTTTAGTTTAGTTTAGGTTTTTATTTATTTTATTTTAATTTAGTTTTTATTTCTTTTAATTTATTTTATTTTTAGGTTTAGGTTTAAGTTTAGGTTATTATTTTATTTAGATTTAGGTTATTTATTTATTTAATTTTTAAGTTTTACTTAGTTTAGGTTTACATTTTTATGGGTTCAGGGTTTAGGGTCTAGGTTGTAGATTTTATGGTTTAGGGTTTAGGGTTTAGGATTTAGGGTTCGGGGGTTTATAGTTTAGGGTTTATAGTTTAGGCTTTAGGGTTTAGGGTTTTAGGGTTTAGGGTTTAGGGTTTAGGGTTTAGGGTTAAGGGTTTAGGGTTTGTTTTAGGTTTAGTTAGAGTTTAGTGTTTAACTTTAGAGTTTAGGAGTTTTAGGTTTATAGTTTAGGGTTTCTTAGGGTTTAAGGATAGATTAGAGTTTAAGTTTAGAGTTTAAACTTTAAGGTTTAGTATTTTAAGGTTTAAGTTAGTTTAGGAGTTTAAAACTTAGGTTATAGAGTTTCTGATTTTGGGATTGAGTTTAAGTTAGGTTAGGGTTTAGGTTTAGAACTTTAGGTTTAGGAGTTTTAGGTTTAGGAGTTTAGGGTTTAAGGTTTGATTGGTGTTTTAATTTAGGAGCTTAGAGACTAAGTTTAAGGTTTTAAGGTTTAGTGTTTAGGTTTATTATTTTTAGGTTTAGGGTTAGAGTTTAAGGTTTTAGAGATTTAGGGTTTAGGAGTTTTTTTTAGGTTTAGTGTTTAGTTTATTTAGTGTGTAAACTTTAGAGTTTTAGGTTTTATTATTTAGAGTTTAACTTAGGTTTTATAGCAGATTTAGGGTTTTAGTTTAGGGTTTAGTTTGGCTTTAGGGTTTTTAGGGTTTTAGGTTTAGGGTATAGGGTTAGTTTAGGGTTTAAGGTTTAGTTTTAGGCTTTAGGGTTTGGGTTTAGGATTTAGGGTTAGGGTTTATGGTTTAGGGTTTGATAGTTTAGGGTTTAGGATTTAAGGTTTAGGGTTTAGGATTAGTTTAGGGTTTAGGTTTTATTTATTTTAGTTTAGTTTATTTTAATTTTGGTTTATGTTTCTTTTAGGTTTAGGTTTTTATAGTTTAAGGTTTGGTTTTTTTAGTTTAAGGTTTAGGTTTTATTTTTTTATTTATTTTATATGTTTATGTTTTAGGTTTAGGATTTTATTTAGTTTCTATTTTATTTTATTTTAGTTTTATTTTATTTTTATTTTACATTTAGTTTTTAGTTTATTTAGGTTTTTTATTTTTATGTTTATTTTATTATTTAGTTTATTTTAGGTTTTTATTTATTTTTTTTAGTTTACTTTTTATTTTTTTTATTTTATTTTTATGTTTAGGTTTAAGTTTAGGTTATTATTTTGTTTAAATTTAGGTATTTTATTTATTTTATTTTATGCTTTTAGGGTTTAGGGTCTAGGGTCAAGGGTTGCATGTTTTATGGTTTAGGGTTTAGGGTTTTAGGGTTCAAGTTTTCGGGTTTAGGCTTTAGGGTTAAGGGTTTTAGGATCTAGGGCTTAGTGTTTAGGGTTGAAGGTTTAGGGTTTAGAGTTTAGGGTTTGTTCTAGGGTTTAAGGTTTATGTTTAGGGTTTAAAGTTTAGGGTTTACAGATTTTAGGTTTAGCATTTTAGCATTAGGGTTTAGAGTTTAGGGTTTAGTGTTTAGGGTTTAGGGTTTAGGTTAGGATTTAGGGTTAGGTTACAAACTTTAGAAGATTGGATTTAAGTTAAGGTTTAGGAGTTTAGGTTTAGGTTTCATGTTTAGGTTTGGTTAGTTTAAGGTTTAAGTTTTATGTTTAAGGTTTAGGGTTTAGGGTTTGAGTTTAAAATGAGCTTGAGTTTAAGGTTTAGAGGTTTAGGGTTTAGAATTTAGACTTAGGGTTTAATTTAGGGTTTAAGTTTAGGGTTTAGGTTTAGGAGTAAGGTTTAGGTTTAGGTTTAGGGTTTTAGGTTTAGTATTTTAGTTTAGAGTTTAAGTTTAGGAGTTTAAGGTTTAGGTTTGTGTTTAAACTTTAGGGTTTTAGGTTTTAGGTTTAAGTTAGTGTTAGTTAGATTAAGGTTTGGGGTTTAGGGTTTACGGTTTAGGCTTTAGGCTTTAGGGTTTTTTGGTTTTAGGGTTAGTTTAGGGTTTAAGGTTCAAGGTTTTAAGCTTTAGGGTTTAGGGTTTAGGATTTAGGGTTAGTGTTAGGGTTTATTATTCAGGGTTTACGATTTAGGGTTTACGGTTGAGGGTTAGTTTATTTAGTTTTTTTTTGTTTTTTGGTTTAGTTTAGGTTTTTATTTATTTTATTTTTAATTATTATATATTTTTATTTCATTTTATTTTTAGTTTTATGTTTAGGTTTAGGTTTAGATTTTACTTTAGGTTTTTATTTTATTTTATTTAGGTTTAGTTTTTTATTTATTTTATATTTAGGTTATATTTAGGTTTTGGTTTTAGGGTTTTTAGCATTTAGGGTTTAGGGTTTAAGGTTTAGGGTTTAGGTTTTATTTATTTCTGTTTAGTTTATTTAAGTGTAGGTTTATGTTTATTTTATTTTGTTTATTTTAGGTTTAGGTTTTTTTTAGTTTATGACTTTAGGTTTAATTTTTTATTTAGTTTTAAGTTTTATTTTTAAGTTTATTTATTCAGTTCAGGTTTTTTTTTAGTTTTTATTTTATTTTAGGTTTATTTTGTTTTTATTTTGCATCTAGTTTTTATGTTATTTAGGTTTTTTTTAATTTTTGATTTATTTTATTTTTTTAATTTAGTTTAGGTTTTTATTTATTTTAATTTAATTTAGTTTTTATTTTTTATTTTATTTTATTTTCAGGTTTAGGTTTAGGTTTAGTTTTATGTTTTAGTTTTGGTTTTTTTCATTTAGGTTTTAGTTTTTTTATTTATTTTATTTTTAGGTTTTATTTAGTTTAGGTTTAGGTTTTTAGTTTTTTAGGGTTTAAGGTTTATGGTTTAGGGTTTATAGTTTAGGGCTTAGGGTTTAGGGTTTTTAGGGTTTAGGGTTTGTTTAGGGTTTAAAGCTTAGGTTATAGGGTTATAGGGTTTAGGGCAAAAGGTTTAAAGCTTAGGGTTATAGGGGTTAGGGTTTGGTTTAGAGCTTAGGGTTTAGGGTTTAGGGTATAGGGTTTAGGGTTTAGAGTTTATGGTTTAAGGTTTACAGTTTAGGATTTAGGGCTTAGGGTTTAGGGTTATAAGGTTCTTTTTTTTTTTGGGAAACCCATATAGGGGGAATTTTATTGCCACAAAAAGAGGGTTATAAGGTCCTTATCAGGGGATAAACTCCAAAACTACTGCTCAAAACTACAATCGACTAGAGTAAATCCCTATCTAAGTACAGCAAAATAAAAGAAAAGGAAAGCAAAAGATACAAAATGATTAACAAAAGATAAGCCAATGGATAGATCCCAGGCTAAAGCTCTTTAGAGCGAGAGAATGCATGGCACTTGGGAACAAACCTACAAGAGAAAAAAAGAAATGCATCTGGAAAAAGTAAAAGATAAAATTAGAAAGTTAAAACAATATAGACAAAGTTAAAATTAAAGCGCAAGCGAGAAAAATTATAGAGAAGTGTGTGAGAGAAGGCTCAGGCTTAGTCACACTAAGTTGGGGTAGATGCAAATTTGAGCATCCAAACTTCAACGGAAGGGTTACATCATAAGACCTACTACCAAACCAAAAATGAGTGAAATCATCACTGCCATCATAGCCTACAAACCTGTGGGAAGATAGCAGCTATTTGTTGAAAGTCTTATGAGCCTTAGTACGCAAACTTAAATAAAGCCAAATAATACTAAAGAAAAGAAAGACAAAAGAGAATGGGAGGGGATCCCATGCGGGATAAATATCATCAATATAGTCACCATAGCATGAGAATCCCTACACATATGAAAATGAACCATCTTTGCTAGATCCAGCTTTTTAATACCAGAGCCAAGAGTATAGTTAGGCCAGCATGAAAACCCATCACAAGAAAACAATAGAAAAGGCTAAGCAGAGGATAGAAACAATATACAACTGACTGAAAAGCCTGCTGAAATCTTGCTAATCAAATCAATTAACATCCCAAACATATGGAACATATATGAAACTTACAGGGTAAGTCGACTCGGTAGAAAAGGTACCCATTCAGAATAAGCAATGCAGATGTTAACAACCCCCTTGTTAATAATCATTGTAGAAGTTAACAAATAGCAAATGTAAAGTGAGACAGCATAACCCAAACCCAAAATACAATAGGAAATGTAGAAGTCTAATAGAACCAAGATGGGAATGCAGCAACAGATTAGGTGGACCAGAAGTCACGGTAAAGCGCATATAACACTAAATAAAACAATCAGAGACAACCCGGTAGCAACTTGCGGGCATAAAACCGATAATCGGTTTAGCCAACAACCAAGGCTAAATAACAACTAGTTGGTATAAAACCACTCATTCATTAAGTGCATAAGTTAATAACCAAGTAGGTAATAGCATAATCATAGTGATCTACACAAGTCTAACTGAACCAAGATGGAAAAAATAGTAGCATATTAAATAGACCACAAACATCAGGTGATAAGCTGCAGCCCAGTCTTAAATAGCAAAAATAATCAAAAAAATAACCCCAGAAGCAGCCTGCTGGACATAAGACCCGAAAATCCAACAGCCAATAATTAAAATAGCATAATAATTATTGCACCCACCATAAGATAATCTAGTAAAAAATAGTTGTACAACATATACACAAGGGGTTCAAGGAGAGCCATCATTGAAATCCTTCAAGACAAAGAGAAAACCGGTAAGCCAACATCATCAGTAAAAATAGGCTGGAAGGAAATCAAGAAGTAATTCCAATCCTGCAAAGAAATAGTAATAATAATAAGGGTATTACAGTTTCTCTCCTTACAGGTTGTGGAGGTGAGGTTAGAGAGCATAAGAGTGGCCACAACCCTATTAAAGAGGGAAATGATAGATAAATTAGGACCTGTCATGAAGCTATACAAAAATATATCAATTAAACAATGACATAGCAAAGTCATGATCCCTAGTATAGATTTCCAAAAAAAGGAAAAGAGACAAAACACAACCTTAATCATTTAATGGAAAATAGATATAGTAAGACCCATAAATAAAATATCGATGGCAAGAAGTCTATCTTTGTTGATCAGAAAGTAAACCAAAAAGTAAAACATCTCCCTCCAGCAGATCCGGCTGATAAGGGAAAATATCTCCATCTAGCAGGTTAGAAAAACAAGAAACACCTTACCATTAACAGTGGAAACAATAGAAGTAGTAAGACCCCAAACAAGGTTAGGGTAATTAATCCAATAGTAGATGCCACAGAGATAATAAAATAACTAGAGAGGGGTATCATGAAGATGCATTAGCAAAACCTAGAGAAACAACAACACTAAATAGAAGTTGGTCATGCAGTTAAACAGGTAATACAATAGGCTAAAACAATAAGATGAATTAATTTCTGAGGTAAGGAGTCGGTATTGTCCAAATTAACCAAACACAAATGTTTAGGTAGTGTAAGTTGATCAAAAGAATTTTATGCCATCTAATCTAGCACCCAGTTAGCAAGGTAATCGACACATTATCTTCATGCCATACATGAGTGATTTTAAAATAGAGTTGAGAAAGGAGAGTTCTAGTTTGCTTTAGAAGGTAGAACAATTCTTTATTGCCCACTTTGGTGGAAGTACAAAGATCAATCAGTAATAGGGCATCAACCTCAATCCAAATATTGAGCCAACATTTTTGCAGGCAAATCTCAATAGCTTTGTAAACTTCCATTAGCTTAGCAAAAAAGAATAGAGCAAGTATTAAGGGGGTAAGCAAAAGCACATAAGACTTTACCATTAAGGTTTCTGAAAAAGCCACCACAGCTAGAAGCATTTTGAGAAACAGAGCCATTAGTGTTAATCTAAATTGTATTAGCATGAGGTTTTATCCAATAAACAATCTTGTCATCTTTGCAGTTGAGTTGATATAGCAAGTTAAAACCCAGTTTATTGGCCACAAATTTGCAATCTTTGAATTGATTGTAGTTAATTAAATTGGCATTAAACAAGGCACAATTTTATTTTTAATTCTAGTAATTATTCTCATATGGTTCATAGGAATCCCACAATGTTTTGCATCATTTCTGTCCATCCATATGAACCAAATAAGAATGATAGCAGTTATCACTTTACTGTGGCCTTTAATAGTATTTTCAAAATAAACTTCAAGAAGTTGGTATAGAGTTAAGAGCCATTGAATTTGACAATATTAAAAGTTCATCATACCAAATCAAAGTTTGGAAGCAATGGCTCATTAACAAATACATGATTCACATTCTCAATGTGAAAGTAGCGATAGCATTTTGAAGGTAAGTAAAACCTTTACCCCACATCAGTCAAGGATGAAGTTTTTTAAAATACATGAAGTTAGAATAGAATAAGAAATAGGAATAGTGTTATTCCAAAGTTTAAAAATATTAGAGAAATCATGAGCTTCTTTGATATGAATCAGGACATTTTTAAGGTTGAAATCACCATTTTGGGAAAGCTTAAAAGGATGATCATGATTGCTAGGAATGATAGGAATAATAGTAAGCTTATCTAAAGAGAAAGGAATATAATTGATAAGCTTACTATTGTTCCACTTATTATTCACAAAGAGTTCACTTTAATAGTAGTGGAGTGGGTAGAAAGTAATTCATCAATGGACCCACCTCAGGTCTAGTTATCTTGCCAAAAGAAAGAGGTTCTAATCCCCATGAGATTAATGATTACGCCTCCCATTTGATGGAACAAAGTCTTTTCCAATAGGAGAGTCTTCCACTTTATAAGGGAAATGAGAGGGTGCTTACCAGGTATTTGGTAGTCATGAAATTAGCCCAAAGACTATTGTTGCTCTAAAATTCCACCAAAGTTTATAGGAAAAGTAGTGATAGCTTCCCGATTGGCTTATAGCCAAGCCCACCTTTAAAGTGCCACTTTTATACCAAGAGGTCCAATGCATTCTTTTAGTAGAATTGTTAGAACCCAGAATTTGTTAAGGAGGCATTCAATTACATTGTGGTAGAATTGGTGGCACAATGGTTTGAATGAGATATAAAGGCATGGAGTTAAGGGTACTCTTAATCAAAGTGAGCCTACCACTAAATGAGATTAAATGAAATTCCCAAACATAAATTTTATTAAAGATATTTTTGATTAACTCATCAAAGAGATGTGATCTTTTATGACCTTTAAAAAGCGGGCACCAAGATATTTAATAGGAAGTTGTTGTTGCTGAAAATTAATAATTCTCAAGATTTGGTTGATCCTATTACTAGAGATTTTAGAGGAAGGAATGAAACAACTTTTTCCTTCGTTAAAAAAGAGACCACTTTCATTACCAAATTTATTTAAAAGATTCTTAATAGTTTTAATGCGATGAATAGAGGCATTGCAAAAGATTATGAAGTCATCAACAAAGCTAAGATGAGAGACGAGAAGACCACCTTGAGTTCTAAAAAATATGCTAGGATTATTGTTGAAAAGATCATTAAGACTCCTCGAAAGATATTCAACGCAATAATAAAGAGAGGAGATAAGGGATCTCCTTGTCAATCCATGCATAGAAGGAAAAAACCTAGGGGACCATTCATGATAGCGAGAACCAAACATTGGTAATATAATTTTAATGAGATGGATAAAAGTCAAAAAAACCAAACAAATGTAGAATTTGGAAAGAAAATTCCAAGAGAGGTTATCAAAAGCTTTAGAGATGTCCAATTTGAAAAGGATGTTACCACCTCACGGTAGAAGCATCAAGGTCATGAATGACTCTTGGGCTAGAAGAATGTGGTCAGATATAGCTCTACCTTTAATGAAAATAGTTTGGTTGGGGGAAATAATTTTAGGGAGTAGCAGACTAATTCTATTGGCAATTAATTTAACAATGAGTTTATGAAAATGCAAAGGCGATAGATGAAATCCCAAGATTGGGATTATTAATTTTGGGAATGAGAACAATGGAAGTGCTAGAAAAATATCTAGGTAAAGGATTGCTATCGAAGAAATTAATGATAGCATCGACAAGGTCAGACTTAATAATAGGCCAACAATGCTGAAAAAATTGAGTCGTATAGCCATCAGGGCCAAAAATAGAATCAATGTTCATGCTATTAAGAATACTATCAATCTCAGCTTTCGTAGGATGCATATTAAGCAAGTGGTTGTCATCATTAGTAATTGATGAAGGAATCAGGTGAGAGTTGGAGAGAGCTTCTAAAGAAGGGTTGTTATTTAATATGTTTTTAAAATGATGTATGAGAATCTTTAATATCATTATTACTGCGATCCAATTCTTTGTTATCATTTTAATTTTTTTAATAGAGTTTAAGGCTTTCTTTTTTTTTAAAAAAGAGCATGGAAGTACACAGTATTTATGTCCATCCAAATATGTTTTCTAGCGACCTTTTGCTGTAGGTTTTCCTCCATATTGATAGTTAAAGTTATCTATTTAGCTTCATTCAACTCCTCAAGTTTAGTAGAATCAGTCAAAATGGCATCTTCAAGCGAACAAACTAATTGTTCCATATTATTTTATTGGAAAAAAGATTTTTAAAATGATGCTTGTTCCACCAATTTAGGTTTTGTTTAAGCCTTTTAAGCTTAAGCTAGAGGTGAATCATGCCCTTAACCTAATTATCCTGATGAAGAGGAGCCATCTAGTTAATGGATACAACATTGAAGAAATCAATGTGTTGGATCCACATATTTTAGAATCTGAAAGAGGTTTGGGAGGGTAATCTATTAGAGGGATTTTGGACAGAAATCAAAAGTGAAGCATGATCAGACAAAGTTCTACTCAGATGTTCAATAGAAGTAAGGTGCCATTGATTGATCCAAAGAGAATTAAAAATAGTCCTATCAAGCCACTGCCAGAGTCTATAGTTGTGCCATGTATAATCTGAAATTCTTTACGTGTAAAAACTCTTGAGTAATCTAAGTCATTAGAGAGCTGAATTAAAATATGCCTTGGATCAATCAATCCAATAGTGAAAACACCTGAAAGTGTAAGGCTATGAAAAAATGATCGGATGTTATCGAGAGTTGGTCGACGTAAGGAAAACTTACCAACTAAAGAGAATTCAAAAGGCTTCGCCAACTTTTCCACATCTAGATCCGAGCACATAATAGCAGGCATCCCACGAAAGGAGGACGAGATCAAATTCATCGAAGCATTAGGTGAAAGGTTCTTACTAGATAATGCATCCGTAAAGGACTTAACTGCAGGCAGAGTAGATGATGATTTTAGATCCATAATTCAATGTAAATCTGATGCCCTAGCCGACGCCTCCAAGATGGACAAGCTTTGCATGAAAGCGGTCCGCCATTGAAAACAAAGGAAAATCACATTGAAATTTATCGAGATAAATAATTAAAATTGATCATTTGGCCAAGCCACAAGCAAAATGAAAGTAGCGGAAGGGAAAAATGTAATCGCCAGAGAGCACCGCTATCGACAGTGGGTTTAGGGTTTAGGGTTTAGAGTTTAGGGTTTAGGGTTAAGGGTTTAGGGTTTAGGGTTTAAAGTTTAGGTTTTAGGGTTTAGGGTTTAGGGTTTAAGGTTTAAGGTTTTAAAGTTTAGGGTTTATGGTTTAGGGTTTAGGGTTTAGGGTTTAGCGTTTAGGGTTTAAGGTTAGGTTTTAGGGTTTAGGGTTTAGGGTTTAGGGTTTTTGGGTTTAGTGTTTTAGGGTTTGGAGTTTAGGGTTAGGGTTTAGGGTTTAGGGTTTAGTGTTTAGGCTTTAGGGTATTGGGTTTTTTGGGTTTAGGGTTTAGGGTTAGCTTAAGGTTTAGGGTTAGAGTAAGGTTCGGGGTTTAGGGTTTAGTGTTTAGACATTAGGCTTCAGGGTTTTTGGGTTTAGGGTTTACTGTGTTGGGTGAGTTTAGGGTTTAAGGTTCAAGGTTTTAGGCTTTAGGGTTTAGGGTTTAGGATTTAGGGTTAGTGTTAGGGTTTAGGATTCAGGGTTTACAATTTAGGGTTTCGTGTTTAGGGTTTAGGGTTAGTTTATTTAGATTTTTAATTTTTAGGTTTATTTTATTTTTTAGTTAAGTTTAGGTTTTTATATATTTTATTTTTGTTAATTTTGTATTTTGTATTTCATTTTATTTTTAGTTTTAGGTTTAGGTTTTGGTTTAGATTTTAGTTTAGGTTTAGTTTATTTATTTATTTTAATTTTTGGTTTTATTTAGTTTAGGTTTTGGTTTTTAGGTTTCTAGAGTTTAGGGTTTTGAGTTTAGGGTTTAGGTTTAGGGTTTAGGGTTTAGGGTTTAGGGTTTTAGGGTTTAGTGTTTAGTGTTTAGGTTTAGGGTTTAGGGTTTATTTATGTTTTTAGGTTTAGGGTTTAGGATTTAGGTTTTATTTATTTTAGTTTAGTTTAGTTTATTTAAGCATAGGTTTATGTTTATTTTATTTTGCATATTTTAGGTTTAGGTTTTCTATTAATTTAAGGCTTTTAGTTTAATTTTTTATTCATTTTTAAGTTTTATTTTTAGGTTTATTTTTTTGATTTAGGTTTTCATAGTTTTTTTATTTTATTTTATGTTTATTTTGTTTTTATTTTGCATATTATTTTTATACTATTTAGGTTTTTTATTTTTAGGTTTATTATATTTTTTTAGTTTAGTTTATGTTTTTATTTATATTATTTTAATTTAATTTTCTTTTTCTATTTTATTTTATTTTTAGGTTTAGGTTTATGTTTAGTTTTATGTTTTACCTTAGGTTTTTTTCATGTAGGATTTAGTTTTTTTATTTATTTTAATTTTAGGTTTTATTTAGTTTAGATTTTTATTTTCATAGATTTTGTGGTTTAGGGTAGTGGTAGGGCTCAGGGTTTAGTGGTTACTGGGACCTTAGGGTTTAGGATTTAGTTAGGTAGGGTATTTATTTTAGTTTAGTTTATTTAAGTGTGTGGTTTATGTTTACTTTATTTTGTTTATTTTAGGTAGGTTTTCTTGTGGCCTAGTTTAATTTTTATTTATTTAAAATTATTTTAGGTTTATATCCTTAGGTTTTTTTAGTTTTTTTAATTTTATTTTAATTTTATTTTAATTTCATTTTAATTTTATTTTGTTTTTTCATCCATTTATGTTATCCAGTTTTATTTTTGATTTATTTTATTTTTTAGTTTAGTTTTTTATTTTATTTTATCTTAATTTAATTTATTTTATTTTATCTTATCTTTTTCAAGTTTTATTTTACTTTTTGTTTAGTTTCAGGTTTTACTTATTTATATATTTTAGGTCTTATTTAGCTCAGTTTAAGTTAGTTATTTATTTTATTTAGCCCAGGGTCTGCCTCAGTATAGCTCAGGTCATGCCCAGTTTCAGTGGGTGCCTAGTGGGGTCAGGTTTAGGGCCTTGGTGGCCCAGGGTGGTGCAGGCCCAGGTTAGGCTCAGTCTGTGGCTCAGGGCTGGTAAAAGGGCCTGTTTAGTTCTAAAGTTTGGCCTGGGCCCAGTGGCCCAGTGGCTCAGTGGCTATTTGGCCCAGTATTCAGTGGTTTGGGAGTTTAGGGCCTGTTCAGGGTCAGTGGCCCAGGGCCCATGTCAGGGCCTCAGGGTTTGGGCTTTCTGGATCAGCTCAGTGTCAGGCCTCCCATTGGTTGGCCCAGGGTCACTATCAGCCTGAGAGCCTAGAGATGGACAGGTTATGCCTGGTCCGGTTTTAGGCCTCAGGATCAGTGGCCTGGATCTGGTCAGTGGAGGATTATGATCCGGGCTCACGCCTAGTATTCCAAGCCTAGTGTTTAGGTCAGTTATTTAGATTTTAATTTTAGGTATTAACCATAGGTTATTTATTTATTGTTAATTTATATTTCATCTATTTTATTTAATACTTATGTTTAGATTTAGTTTAGTTTTTTATTTATTATTTTGGTCTTTATTTAGTTTAGTTTTGGCCTTTTTTGAGTTCTGGCCAGTTTCAGTAGGGCTCAGGCCCAGGGTCAGTTTATTATTTTAGGTAGGGCCTGGATCTGTTTTATTTATTTTAGTTTAGTTTAGTTTATTTGTTTATTTATGTTTTATTTTTTGCATATTTTAGTTTAGCTTCTTTTAGCTTAGGTTTAATTTATCCATTTTAAGTTTTATTTTAGATTTATTTTATTTAGGTTTTTTTTTTATTTTATTTTAGGTTTATTTTTTTATATGCATTGTATTTATATTATTATTTAGGTTTTTTTTATTATTAGGTTTATTTTATCTTTTAGTTTAGTTTATGTTTATTTATTTTATCTTAATTAGTTTTTTATTTTTATTTTTATCTTATTTTATCTTCAGGTTTAGCTCAGTTTAAGCTTCATGTTATTATCTTGTTTAAATTTGGCATTTTACTATTATATTTAGGTCTTTTTATTTAGCTACATTTCAGTGGGAGGTTTTTGGTCCACAGCATTCTTATTTTAGTGGTTTAGGGATGAGTGGTCTTAGGTTTAGGTTTAGTGGCCAACATCTTTAGGGCCCAGATTCCAGAGTTCACTGGCCAGTTAGGCCCAGAGCCCAGCTGATAGGGGCTGATGGCCCAGGGCCCAGTGGTCTGGGCCTAGCTCTGGTCAGTGGCCCAGAACAGGGCTAGTTTAGTGGTTGGGCCCAGGGTCCCAGCCACTCAGGGCCTGCGTCAGATCAGGGTAGCCTCAGTTCAGTGGTCAGTTCAGTGGCCTGTGAGTCAGCTCAGGGCCCAGCCTGGCTGTCAGCACCAGCCTAGGTCTCAGCCCACAGTGCCTAGGGCTCAGTTTCAGTGGCCTGTGTGGCCCAGGTTTGTGGCCTGTGGTATTCATGCCCTGGCCCATGCCTCAAGATTCTTGGCCCATGGCCTGGTGGCCTGTATTCTGGGCCCAGTCTTGGGCCCAGTGTATCTGGGGTCATGCCCAGGGCCTCAGCTCAGTGGGGCAGGGCCCAGTTTAAGATCCAGGGCCTTGACTCTGGGTGTCTGGGTCAGGTCAGTGGCTCAGTGCCCAGTTTAGGCTCAGCCTTGTGGTCTGGGCCTTTGTCTGGCCCAGGGTCAGTTAGGTTGGTCAGATCAGGCCTGGGGCCCAGGGCCCAGCCTGCCTTTGGGGCCTCTCCTCAGCCTCATGGTTAGTCAGCGTCAGCTCAGTGGCCTCTGTCCGGCCTGGCCTTGAGTCTGGGATCAGTGTCAGGTCAGTGGCTCATGATCCTGGCCCATGCCAGGGCCTAGCCATTAGTCAGGGTCATGGCTCAGGGCCTAGGGTCAGGTTTAGGGTTTGGCCTGAGATCAGTGGCTCAGGATTTAGGTTTTAGGTTTAGCTCAGTTTGTGGTTTAAATGCAACCCCAGGGTGTCAATTTAGTTTAGTTTATTTATTTTATGTTTATTTAATATAGTTTAGGATTCTTATTTTAGTTTTTTTATTAAGGTTTAGGTTTAGGTTTATGTTTATTTTTTTGTCAGTTTTTTTTTTAGGTTCAGATTTTATTTTTATTTTAGACTGTTTAGGTTTTATTTTATTTTATTTTGTTTAGGTTTTATGTTTTATTTGAGGTTTATTTTATGTTTTATTTTTTTTATATGTCTGTTTGGTTTTAGTTTATTTTATTTTATTTAGTTTAGGTTTAGTTTGGGGTTGGTTTATTTTAGTTAGGTTTAGTTTTATTTATTTTAGATTAGTTTATTTTAGTTTAAGCTTTATGTTTATTTTATCTTAATTTTGGTTTAGGTTTTTTTTAATTTAGGGTTTAGATTTTATTTTATTTATTTATTTTTAGGTTTATTGTTTAGGTTTAGGTTATTTAGTTTTTATCTTATTTAATTTTAGGTTTATTTTATTTTATATTACATTTAGGTCCATTTTGTTTAGGTCATTCAAATTTTATTTTAGTTTAGTTTAGATTTTATTTATTTTATTTTACTTTAGTTTTATTTTATTTTATTTGTTAGTTAAGTTTAGTTATAGTTTAGGTTTAGCTTTATATTATTATTTTATTTTTATTTTGGAGCTATTTATCCATTTTATTTTATGTTTATTTAGAGTTTAGGTTTTATGCTTGGTAAGGTTATAGTAGTTTTGGGAGTGGTCAGGATTTGGTTTTTTTGGAGTGGTTGTGGGTTGTGATTTGGATTTTAGCTTAGGGTTTTGGGAAGGTGTGGTTTAGGGTTTAGGGTTTAGGTTTTAGGTTTAGCTTTCAATTTTAGTTTAGCTTGGGATTTTAGTTTTTTTTAATAGAGAACAAATTCAGATTCAAAATTTCTTCTCTTTGATTTCATCAACCAAGTAACACACCAAGTTTTCTAAGATGAAAGAGATGACAGAGATAAAAAATGAGCACGCATAGAGTAAATGAAAAACCGTAGATAACTAGAAATGTCTCTACTATAAATACACATTTTCATATGCCGTAGATCGACGTTTCTTCAATTTCTAGTTCCCATCAAACCACTGCCGCCGAAAATGGATCCACTATCATATCCTCGATCTCTCCCTCTACAGCCACCACGGTTGTAACCTCCTTCACTCTTCCCACCTCCATAACCACCACTACTCCGACCATCGCCTCCATATGCACCAAGACCTCTGATCCCCAACCACCATCGGATAACATCTGCCTCCATCCCAGATCTAGATCGGGTTGAGATGTTGTTCCTGCTATCAATGTTCTGCCCATTCTTAGGGTTTTGGTTTAGGTTTAGGTTTATTTGGTTTTAAGGTTTAGATTTATTTTTAAATTTATTTAGTTACTTTAGGTTTAGGTTTAGGGTTTGGGGTTTGGGATTTATGGTTTTGGTTGTGGTTTGTGGTTTGTGGTTTGGTTTTAGGGTTTATGCTTTAAGGTTTATGGTTTAGGGTTTGGGTTTAGGTTTGTTGGTTTTGTGGTTTGGGTTTAAGGTTTAGGTGGATTTTAGGGTTTAAGATTTTTTTTAATTAAGTAAATTGGTAGGTTTAGGTTTATTTAGTGTATTTAGTTTATTTTTTATTTATTTTAGTTTATTTTATTTTTTATATTTATTTAGGTTTATTTTTTATGTTTATTTAGTTTAGTTTATTTATTTTAGATTTATTTATTTTACTTAGGTCTTTTTTACTTTTTTTTTAGGTTTTTAGTTTGTGTATTTTTTTTAGGAGTTTATTTTATTTTATTTTTTTTAAGTGTAGGTTTTATTTTTTAACTTTGAGGTTTAGTTTAGGTTATTATTTTATTTTTAGGTTTAGTTTTGTGTTTTATTTTAGGTTTTATTTTTAGGTTTATTTTATTTTATTTTATTTAGTTTTAGGTTTAGGTTTTGTTTTATTTTATGTTTAAGTTTGATTTTATTTATTTTAGTTTAGTTTATTTTATTTTTAGGTTTAGTTTATTTTATTTGCTTTATTTTATTTTTTTATTTAGGTTTAGTTCTTTTAGTTTTAGGGTTTAGGTTTTATTTCATTTATTTTAGGTTTATTTTTAACATTAGTTTTTTATTTAGTTTTATTTTTATTTTAGTGTATTTTATTTTCATTTTATTCTTAGTTTTATTTTATTTAAGTTTTATTTATTTTATTTTAAGTTTAGTTTAGGTCATTTTATTTTATTTTGTGTTTTATTTATATTTATTTATTTTATTTTATTTAGTAGTTTTTGTGGGTAGGTAGTGGTGGCTCAAGGTTTTAGTATCAGATTTGGGTGGGTAGGGTGTGAGACCATTTAGCTTTTAGTGTTAGGATCTTTAAATCAAGCAAAGGTGAGTTTTTTTAGTTTATTTATTATTTATTTTATGTTTATTTTTTATTTTATTTAGTAGTTTATTTATTTTAGTTTAGGTTTTATTTTATCTTTTTTAGTTTAGTTTATTTTTACATTTAGGTTTATTTATGTTATTTTATTTATTTTAGTTAAGTTTATATTTTAGTTTATTTGGATTTATTTTTAGTTTAGGTTTAGGTGTATTTTAGTTTATTTTATTTTATTTATTTAGTTTATGTTTATTTTAGGTCTTTATTTTAATTTAGTTTATTTTAGTTTTGGTTTAGTTTATTTTATGTTGTTTATTTTATTTTTATTTTAGGTTTAGCATTTTTAAGGGTTTAGGATTTATTTTAGGATAATTTTGTAGGTCTTTATTTAGTTTTATTTTATCCCATGTCAGTTTATTTTATCTTTAATTACGCCTTTTATCTTTGCATTTTATTCTTAAGTTTATTTTATTTTATTTAGCTCATTTATGTTTTATTATTTACCATATTCCATCTAATTAGTTTATCTTATCTATTAGGCTCAGTTTAGATTTTAGCCCAGGTATCATCAGGTTCAGTATTTATCTTTTTTATCTAGTCACTAGCCCAGTAGGCCCAGCCTTAGCCTTGTGGCCTGGCCCAGGTGGCCTGTGAGTCTAGCCAGGTCTAGGGTCAGCCCAGGGGCCCAGAAGTTTACTCAGTATTGCCTCAGGTCAGATCCCAGCCTGTTTTGGCTCAGTGGCCCAGTGGCCTGTGGCCTGGTCTGAGGGCTCAGATCTCAGATCCAGTGGGGTGGCCCATCAGGGTCCCTCAGGGCCCAGGGCCTTTAGTGGCCTGGTGTTTCAGTGGCCTGTGGCTCAGCCCCAGTCTGCCTGGTGGTCACCAGGGCTTCTCAGCATCAGAGTCCCGTGGTTTGGCCAGGGGGCTGGTCAGGGCCTTTAGGGCCAGGGCTCATGGTCTGTGTCAGCTAGGGCCTAGGGCTCAAGAGTTGGCTCAGTGGCCTGGTGGGTCCCAAGCTCATGGCTAGAGTCTCAGGGTTAGTTTGTGTAGGGTTTAGGGTTTTAAAAAAATAATTAAGCAAACCCATTTAAGTTTATTTAGTTTATTTTCATTTATTTTAGTTTATTTTATTTTATTTTTTATATTATTTATTTTATTATTTAATTTAATTTATTTTATTTAGTTTTTTCTTTAGTTTATTTTTAGGTTTAGGTTTAAGTTTATGTTTATTTTGAGTTTAGTTTTATTTTTATTTTATTTTAGGTTTATGATTTATATTTTATTTTAGGTTTAGGGTTAGGTTTATTTTATTTTTAGGTTAAGGTTTTAGTTTTATTTTAGGTTTATTTATTTTCTTTTAGTTTAGTTTAGGTTTATTTTTAGTTTATTTTATTTTATATAGTTTATGGTTTAATTTTAGTTTATTTTAGGTTTAGATTTAGGTTTATTTATTTTAGTTTAGTTTATTTTAGTTTAGGTTCATGTTTATTTTTTTGTTTATTTTAGTTTAGGTTTTTTTTTTGTTTAGGGTTTATGTTTTATTTTTTTTATTTATTTTGGCATATTTTTAGGTTTAGGTTTTTATTTATCTTGTAATTTATTTTATTTTAGGTTTATTTTATTTTTATTCTACGTTTAGTTTTTAGTTTATCAAGGTTTTTTAATTTGTAGGTTTGTTTGATTTTTTTTGTTTAGTTTAGGTTTTTATTTATTTTATTTTTGTTTACTTTTTTTATTTTATTTTATTTTTTATTTTATTTTATTTAGGTTTAGGTTTTTTTTAAGTTTTATTTAGTTTAGATTTAGATTTTAGGTTTAGGTTTAGGGTTTTAGGGTTTATTTTAGGGTTTAGGTTTTAGGTTTAGGTTTCAAGGTTTAGTTTAGGGTTTAGGGTTTTCAATTTTGTTTTAATTGAGAACAAATTCAAATTCAACATTTCTTCTTTTCGATTTCATCAACCAAGTTACAAATTAGGGAAGTGAGGTAATCAAATGACCTCTTGTGGGCTAGCTAAAGACTCGTGTTCCTAAGAAGTCTAGACTATATACTCATTAGCATTCAATCTTATATAAATCAACACATTAAGCTATAAGCACATGCATTTCTTATGTCTTTATAACTAAGATTATAACACATATTATTATACATTTATAAGTTTTTGAAACATACATTTGGATTTAATAGTGATAATGGCCATGCCTATATTAAATTAAATCAACACATGCAAGCTTACATAAAGGAAGTCCATTTTATTTTACTTGATTTAGAAAAGATGGATGCATGAATGCAAATGACATACCAAATTTAACATGATTTGAAAGAGGAGAATCAAATATAAACATGCGATTCATTCAACCAAACTAGTTCTTAAGGACAATAAAATCAAATAAGATTTTTGAAAGCAAACCAAAGCTTCTTTGATAATTACGTTTTGGATTTTATTTGATTTAAAGAGGAGAAGAGAAATCATCACTTGCTGTTTTAAACCCATTCCCACTTTAGTGATTTGATTTAATTTAAGAAAATGTAATGAAGTTGAAATTATGGGTAAATTAAGTTGAACCCTTAATTATATGAATTAATTCCCTTTACCTATGTCACCTTAAAGTAGTTAATTAAATAATTATGAGCCAACATGATATGCATGGAAAATAAACTTGCAATGATCCTAGAAAATAAAAGGGACCTAATGCAATTGGCTCATGATTAATAGTTAATTTGATTAAGGGACTTAATTAATTACTCTTATGGTTTTCTCACACATGTGGACTAACCATAATTTCATTAAACTCCTTTAGGTTATTAAACACCCAAAGATCTACCCCATGATTTAATTAATTGAGGTATGATGTGATTATGATTTCAATTTGATCAAGTGATTTAATTAATTAGTTAAATGTTAATTAATTTCATTTTAAAGAAAAAAGGGTGAAATGAACTTAGTGAAAGGGGTCCCAACCCTATTCCTTAGTTCACTTACTATTGAACAATGATTAATAAACTTAATTAACCAATTTGTTAGTGTTCGTGGGATTAATTAATCATTAATTAACTTAAAAGAATCATTTAGGTTTAATTAGTCAATTTTTTTTATTTAAGTGAGCAATAAATCCAAAGACAATCATGGGAGCCATAGGTCATCCCATTAAATTAACCCACAAAATTTGGGATTAATTACTCAAGTAATTAAAGAGTAATTAAGCTAATCAATTTTATAATTAAACTTTTATTAAACATTAATTACTATTCAAATATAGTTAAAATCATTGTTAATTAATTCTCCTATGAAATAACATTAAAATGAGAATTTATTTGCATTTTTTAATTTCTCTATGATTTTTTATAATTTTTAGAAGTTTCTACCATTAAAAATGATTAATGAAGCCTAATTAAAGCCTAATCCTGTTGACACCACATGGCGCACTGACGCGGCACACTTTCCACTTGGCATCGCGGGATTGCCTACTTAAAACTTATCCGACTCAACACCTACGTGGTGGCGGCGGATGCGCTTTCTCGTTTGATGGATGCGATTTCTCATTCATCATCTGATTTAAGATCGGACGGCTACGATTAATCTCACAGCTTAATAGGATTAAATCAGATCAATCTAGAAGATCTAATCTTGACTATCTATTCTGATCACCTAGAATGGATTGTGTGTGATCTAACATCATGCGAGTGAGAGAGATTGGAGTCCATCCACCATTGTTCACTTGATCCGAGCTTACTCGAGCTTAGATCAACTCCAAAAGTATCTCACACCTTCACAACATCGATCAAAGGGGATCCAACAGTCAAGATCACACAAAATGCAAGTTTTCTTCAAAAAGCTCCAACCAATTCTTGCCTAAGGATATATTTTGGAAGCAAACCTCACAGGAGCTCAAGACTAGTGGCTGAAATGATTAAGGAAGCTTCACATAGTGAAGATGAAGCCCTGTTGAGCAGCACTACAATCAATTCATCGATGTTCGCTCGAAAGGCCACGAATTGATGATTTAGAGCACGACTTTGATCAAAGTCCCACCTCCGGTGCTCAAGAAGTTTGGGAGAAGATTTATTCTTTCTCCATGAGGCCTAGGAAAGGTGTGTGCAAAGTTAATTTGATTTTTATGGAGAAATGGGGAAGTTAGGTCAGAAATGGGAGTGTCCTATTTTGAGAGGGACGAAAATGGTATTTTCTAATCGAGGAACGATCTTGGGAGCTTAAAGAATGGCTCTAGTGGCTTGTCTTGGGTGGATAAGTCTATGAGGAATGATTTTTTGTGTGTTTAAGTTGAAATGAGAGGGTGTATACCCCCCTTCATCTTGATCGAATGGTGGGATTATGTTTGGCTTCTAGTGTCCATCCAACCATCTTAGGGAGTCATGGGTGGCAGGGAGGATGTGAGTTGGCTCTGATTTGTTGGTTAAAGGTGTGGAGGTGGTTGCCAAGGAGGAATCATGGGTGTCCTATGGGTTTCAGATGCTCCAATGGGGAAGGTGAGGTGATTTCACCTCCCATGAGTCATACCCAACCACCCCTTGAACTAAGTCATGTCTTAGTTAGTGGACCATTGAGAAAGTACCAAGTGGCCAAGGAATGGAAATGACCACTTAAATGGGTGATTTGTCGCATGTTATGACATTGGCCTAAGGGTAGAATGATCATTTGGCATTGGATTTGATTTGGGTATATTTAAATTTAGCCAAAAGTGGGTTAGCCCAAATTTCTAGTCAATTGGAGTTGATTTGGTTAGGTTTCTGTCAATTTGACTCATTTAGGTCAAATTGGGTTAGGTTGGGTCAAGTTGACCAATTGGTCAAATTGGGTCAAACCAAAGGTTGGGTCAAGTTCATATGATTATTTGGGATGTTTTGGTTCAATTGGTTTGGTTTAGTTTGGCTTAGATTAGATTTTGGCTCATTTGAATTCATTTGGGTTAAATGGTTTAAGTTGACCAATTTGACCAAATTGGCCAAATTGGCTTGGGTTGGGTGTTGGTTTGGGTTTAGTTGATCAATTGAAGATGATTTTAGGCTTTGGTTTCAATTAATTTGGATTTGGTATTGATATATGCCAACTTGAATCTTTAGGTCACTTTGGGCTAAGTTGGTCAATTGGGTTTAATTGGGTCCAATCATGGCTTTCATGTTCAACAATCAATTTGGAATGAACTTGAGCCATTGGTTTCAATAAATTTGGTTTATATTTTGATTTGACCCAATTTGGTCTTTTAGTTCAATTTGGGTCACCTTAGGTCAAGAGGGCCAATTGGGTTTGGTTTGACTCAATTGAAGGTCAAGTCATATTCAAATATTGATTTTGATTTGGTATGAATCATTAGTTTCAAAGGATTTGTCTTAGGTTACAATTTGCCTAGTTTGGATTCATATGGGTTGACGGGTTGACTTGGTCAAATGACCAAGTTGACCTGGTTTGACCCAATTTGGACAATTGATCAACATAGGGTGATCAACAATCATGATGGGAGGTTTGATGGGCTTGGTTCAATCCAATTTGAGGATTAGAACTTAGCTCAAATAGTCAAATGGCCACTTTGGGTCAAGTGGACTAATTGGGTTTAGTTAACTTGATTTTGGGTTGAGTTTGATTTAGTTGAGTTTATATATGGATTTGGGATTGATATATAAATTCAATTGCAATTGGTTTGGATTCAAATGGGTTTTGGTTCATTTGAACATTTCAAGTCAAAAGGGTTAAGTTTGGTTTGACTTGGGTTGATTTTTGTTTAGCTTGATGATTGTAGATTTCATTTATATTTGTGAATATGATTGAAGGTATGATTGATTCATGAGAAAATCAATTGAATTTGGGTTTTAGAATGAAGGAATTTGGCTAAGTCCATGGAGTTGGGTCCTGTGGCTTAGGTTTGGATTTTGATTTAGTTTGATTTAATTTTGTTGATTTAAATGTATATTTCATTTAAATTTGTGAAAATGATTGAAAATATGATTGACTTGTGAGAAAATCAATTGAGTTTGACTTGAGTTGGATTAAGATTTGGCTAAGTTTGACTTGTAAGTATACTATGCTTTCCTTCCTTACTTGGCCACTGCACACTGATGAGTGCTTATTAGTTTGGTAGGCCTTACTACGTGGCTGGTAAGCTACCTCATGTTGACTTTATTTAAGAAAATGTGAGTCTACTATGCTTTCTTCTTGGATTAGCCTTCTTGCAGTGATTGGGTCGAGTATATTTGAGTTTTAGGATAAGTCCCCTAGTGGCTCTTTCCCTCCTGATTGCTTTTAGTCTAGTCCGCCTTTCCTCGGGCTCCCGCTTAGTCACTCTAGGTCGATAGATCATGTCCCGATGATTATCATGATCTCTGTCCTTCTTGGAAAGTTGTAAGCCTACATGCTTTCTTTCTAGATTGATCGTTGCACACCGACGGAACCTTAGGTTGGTTGGTTCTCACTATGCTGTTAGATGCACCACTCTTGCTAACGGATACACCTTAAGTTGGTTGGTTCTTGCACCTTAGGATACACTACTCATGGCAGATTTAAGTCTGTTACACTTTCTTCTTGAGTTCACCACCATACACCTATAGGCTTACTTTTATAAGGCTAAAGATAACACCCCTGACAACATCTCCCCTGTGGGCACTATATTTGGATTATGTCCTTTGCAACCCCATGTAACCACTACCTAGGATACTATCATATTGGACAGTTCCCCTTTCCTAGTAACCACCCCTGTGGTTGGGGAATCCATCCTATGGATGTGTAGATTCTCCCTAAGTCCAGTAAATCTGAGATAGGTCAAGGCTGACATAGCCCCTTCTCAGTATGGTCCCTCACATACCAATAAGGTCCACGTAAACATATAAATAAAATATATATTCACTTGTGGATTAGGAGGACACCCCATAGGGGTACCTTTTCTCAAGCAGATATCCTATCTTTAGGGCAGTGTCAGCATAACTCCCTATAAGAATCGTCTGACTACTCTTGAGTTGATATAAGTCCCTAGCTGCATTAACTCAGTAGTCGTGCGTAAGTCAGGTTTGATTTGTTATGCTACCAACAGGTCACCCCAGTGGTTGTTCCCTACTTTAGAAGATAAAAGTAGGCTACGCCTTCTTCCAAGCACAAGCGTTGCACACAGAAAGGCAACCCCTTAGGTTGGCTAGCTCTACCCCACGACCAGTAGACTATCTTTTTGGATTTGTAAATCTAAGATAGAACAAGTTCGATATAGCCCCTTCTCTATGGGTCCATCCCACATGGTCCATAAATTAAATCTATCAAATTTGACCAAGCTCACATCCCAAGTGGATATGCCCTCAATTAAAAATCAAACTAAACTAAACAAACACTATCAAATCACATGAAATTAAGATAAAATTATTCCTAACTTTTTTTTAGTTGACATAAGCCCCCAAGGGCATTCACTCAATAGTCGCCCTTGGTTAGGTTCAATTTATTATGCATCCAACAAGTCACCCCAGCAGTTGTTCCTTCGCTTTGGAAGATGTAAGTTTGTTATGCCTTCTTCTTAATAAAGTTGTTGCACACTGAAAGGCAACCCCTTATGTAGGCTAGCTCTATCCCATAGCCAGTAGACTATCACTTTAGATTTGTAAACATGAGGTAGGTCAAGGCTGATATAGCCCATTTTTCAATGGGTCTATCACACGCCAACACCTTAACTCAGATTAAATTAAACCAATATGATTTTCCCCAGTGGAGTTAAATCAAACCCTTCTTCTCAATGGAGTCCCAAATCATATATAAACAAGTCAAGCAAACAAATCAAATTAAAATCAACCTCCCTAGTGGAGCCAATTTAAACCAACTCCCCTAGTAGAGTACAAATCAAAGAAATCCAAACAAATTTTTATCCCTCAGCATATATATCCCCAAACAAATCTATGAAATCAAACTCAAATCCCAATCCCCGGTGGATTGCGTGAACCTGCTTCCTTAGTGGAAGGTTCATATACCCAATCCCCAACGGACTCAAACCCATATCTCTAGCAGATATGCCTCCACATCAATTAAAATAAAATAAATTAAAGTCGATTCGACCTTAATCCTTGGTGGATTATAGATTTTTATGCCCTACAGAACTTTTTTACACAAATCATATAATCAAATCAAATTCAAACCTTATCCCCAACAGATTTTTCTCTTTTATGCCCTCAACATAGACCCATCACATATCATGTCCAATGCATGTTTGATCCCCTAGCAGATCTCCTTCTATGTCCTTGACGTGGAATTCTTAGTAAATGTTATTTTTTCTCTTATGCACACCTTTAATACTTCAACCAAAAGCCTAATAATGTATTCATTCAAATTACATCATCTTAACATTATAATTAACATTTTATGATTGGTGATGGTGCAATCTCAAACTAACTATACAATATCATGCTAAACATATTATAGTGTGAATTAACACATTATATTATATTATAATATATGATGTAATATTATAATTTGCTATAATATAATATATTTCCTAACATTACACCTCATTAGAATCAGTTAAAAGGAATAAATAATAAAATTTTCTCAAAATATGAAGAATGTTCATTTTGGATGTAAAATATTAATTTTCTATTAGAAGTGGCACAAAATAGCATAATTTTGTTGTTGCTCCTTAGTGTGTGCTATGAATTTGGCCAATCCTTCCATCTCAACCTTCAAATTAACATTTTTGTGTGTTTTGACCCAATGCATTATAACAAAAGTAAAACATACTAAAATGTACAATAACATTTAGTAACACATGACCACATTCATATATATATGAAGTTATATTGTTATGTGCATTATATTTTAATATGCTTTCATATAATATATTATCTTACATTACACCTTAAAAAGAATCACTTAACCAAAAAAAATTATAAAATTTGGTTAAAAATGAACGCGTTTATTTTGGATGCAAAATTCCATTCTTTTGATTAAATGACACACCATAGCACACCCAGTGATGTTTCCTAAAGCTTACCTTAAATGGGTCAAATCCCATTATCTCAGCCTATAAATCAGTATTTTAATAAATTATACCAGTACAAACTCAACTACATCTTACTATAACAAACTAAAATGTGCTAAACAACAAGTAGTAATACACAATAGTATGCTATAATGCATGATGCTACACTATGTTATGGCAACCTATATTATAATACACTATACATATTATATTATATTATATTGCATATCACATCACAAGGGATTACTTATGATAAAAATCATAAAATTAGTCTAAACAATAAAAAACTATATACTTTAATCATGTCACTTACATATTTTAAATTAAAATAATATATCATGATGCCATGCTCTACATATTCTGAATTTGGCCAAATTCCACCATTTTAAAGTCTAAATCAATATTATTATAAATAATGCTAGCACAGGCTTGATTGTATGATTGTAAAATACTAAAAAAAATTAAATTATTCTGAACAATATATTATGATATATGATGTTATACTATGCTACAACATATAATATTTATTTTGAACAAAAAATCTTACATTTTAGACTACAAGTGGCGTAGCACACCTTTGGTACTACAACCTAATTCCCACTTCACATAAAACAAATTTCATCATCTGATTTATTAAATCAATAGTTTTATGATTTATATTAATATAGACTATAGGGGACAATACCATAATATACTAAAACATTTCAAAACATCTTATAACCTCCAAAAACATCAGTACATGCTCAAATATATGATGTTACATTATACTATAATATATGGTATTATAATATGATTTAGGGTTTGGGTTTTGGGTATTCAAATCTCTAATAGTCGAGGGAAAGTCTTTTGAAGACATTTTCCTTAGCTCCCATAACTATGTTAGGATTATCTCATTTTTTAAATATACTCCTAATGACATCATTATTCAAGGTTTAAGGCTTAGGTTTTAAGGTTAGGGTTTAAGGTTAGTTTAGGATTTAGGGTTTAGGGTTTAGGGTTTGGAGTTTAGGATTTAAGGTTTAGGGTAGTAGGTTTTAGGGTTTAAAGTTTATGAGGGTTTAGGGTTTAGGGTTTAGAGTTTAAGGGTTTAGAATTTGGGGTTTAGAGTTTAGGGTTTATAATTAAGGGTATAGGGTATAAGATTTAGGGTTTAGTGTTTAAGATTTAGGGTTTAGGGTTTAGTGTTTAGGGCTTAGGGTTTTTTGGGTTTAGGGTTTAAGGTTTTGAGTATAAGGTTTAGGGTTTAGTTTAGGTTTTAGGTTTTAGGTTAGGTTTAAGTTTTAGTTTAGGATTTAAGATTTAGGGTTTATGGTTTAAGGTTTAAGGGTTTTTTTCAACAGAGAATAAATTCAAATTCAATATTTCTTCTTTTTGATTTCATCAACCAAGTTGCACCCCAAGTTTTCTATGAAATAAGCGATGACATTGATCAAAAATGATCACCCATAGAGCAAATCAAAACTCCTAGATAAGTAGAACCATCTTTACTATAAAGACATAGTTCCATAAGTAGTAGATCGGATCGGCCATTCTTTAATTTCTCCAGTTACCATCAGAACCTCCCCCACATCTTGAATAGCGAGATTTGCCATCATATCCCCCATCTCTCCCTCCACCACCACCATAATTGTAGCCTTCATCGTTCCTCCCACCTCCATAATTGCCATTACTCCAACAATCACTTTCATATCCACACCTCCATTCCCCACCACCACTATGATAATCATCCTCCTTTGCCTCCACGCCAGATATCTAGCCTAGTAGTGATGTTCCTTCCATCAAGGTTCTACCCATTAATTGGCTTTAGACTTAGTTTAAGGTTTAGGGCTTAGGGTTTAGCGTTTAAGGTTTGGGGTTTAATGTTTAAGATTATAGGTTTTAGGGTTTAGGGTTTTTTTTAGGGAATCCCATGTAAGGGAATTTTATTGCCATAAAAAGGTGGGTTACAAGATCCTTAAGAGGGGATAAACTCAAGAACTACTTCTCAAAGAGCTACAATCAACCTAGAGAGTGAATCCCCTATCTAAGTACAACCAAAATAAAAAGAAAAAAGAAAAGAGAAAAGAAAAATAGCAAGAGATACAAAAGTAGCAAAAAAGAAAAGCTAGAGGACAGCTTTCAACAAAAGCTTGAGAAGATGAGAAAAGTATTTTCCACCTGCATAGAAGGAAACTACAAGGAAACAACACAAAACCTGCAAACAGATAGAAGAAGGAATTAGCACATGTAAAGAGATATAAACAAAATTAATTGAAAAAATAAATGGAAGTGTGAGAAATGTAGAGAAGTGTGTGAAGGAAAGCTCAGCTCACAGAATGGGGCAGCCGCAAACATGAGCATCCAAACTTCAAAGGAAGGGTTACATCACAAGTGCAACTACTAGCCAAATTATGAGTGAAATAATCCCAGCCATCATAGCTTACATACTTGGGGGATGGCAGCTGCCACTAGATGAAAATCATATGATCTTTAATACCTGCATACAAAGTAATAGCAAAATACATTATAGAATGAAAGGAAACACTATTCAGTATGGCAAAGGGATGCCACCAATCCCTTGTAAGAGAAGCAACACCTAAGTATTCCACCATAGCATGAGAATGAATAGCCAACAAAAAACCCCTACCTAGATGAGACATCAAGGCAAGGAAAACACCTCCATAGTGATGAAAGCTAATCAGGAGCAACAGCCACCTATTAATAGCTAGATCATAATAGTATTTTTACATTTCTATTAGAGCCAAGAGTAACCTTATCCAATATGAATAGCCAAGGGTTTAGGGTTTAGGGTTTTGGGTTTATGGTTTAGAGTTTAGGGTTTTAGTGTTTAGGGTTTAGGGTTCAGGGTTTAGGGTTTAAGGTTTAGGGTTTCAGATTTAGAATTTTTTTAAAATTAAGTAAACCAGTAGGTTTAGGTTTGTTTAGTTTTTTTTTCATTTAATTGAATTTATTAAATTTTTTATTTTTATTTACTTATATTTTTTTATTTTTACTTAGCTTAGTTTAATTATTTTTTGTTTTTTATTTTAGTTTATTTTTTATGTTTAGGTTTATTTTTTAGTTGAGTTTTATTTTTGTTTTATTTTTTAGGTTTAGGTTTTATTTTTTATTTTTAGGTTTTTCTTTTATTGTTTTAGGTTTAGGTTTTTATTTTAAGTTTTATTTTTTAGTTTAGGTTTAGGTTTATTTTTAGTTTAGTTTCTTTTATTTAGTTTAGGTTTAAGTTTATGTTTACTTTATTTTAGGTTTAGGTTTAGGTTTTATTTATTTTAGTTTAGGTTTAGGTTTATTTTATTCTTATTTTAAGTTTAGGCTTTTTGAGGTTAGGGTTTAGGTATTATTTTTTATTTATTTTAGGTTTGGGCTTTTGTTTTGTTTTTATTTTATTTTTTTATGTTTATTTTTTATTTTAGGATTAGTTTATATTTTTTTAGGTTTTCATTTTTTTAGTTTAGTTTTGGTTTTATTTATTTTATTTTAGTTTAGTTTTCTTTTTATTTTATTTTCTTTTAGGTTTAGGTTTAGGTTTAGTTTAGTTTTAGTTTATGTTTTTATTTTATTTTATTTTATTTTATTTATATTTTTAATATATTTTATTTTTAGGTTTTATTTAGTTTAGGTTTACGATTTTAGCTTTCTAGGGTTTAGGGTTTAGGATTTAGTGTTTAGGGTTAGTTTCGGGTTTAGGGTTTGGGGTTTATGGTTTAGGGTTTAGGGTTTAGGGTTTAGGTTTTAGGTTTTTGGTTTAAGTTTTAGTTTAAGGTTTAAAGTTTTTTTTAATAGAGAACAAATTCAAATTTAACATTTCTTCTTTTTGATTTCATCAACCATGTAGCACCCTAAGTTTTTTAAGACATAAGAGGAGATATAGATAAAAAATGAGCACGCATAGAGCAAATGAAAAACCCTAGATAACTAGAACCATCTCTACTATAAAGACACAATTCCATAAGCATCAGATCGGATCGACCATTCTTCAGTTTCTCCAGTTCCCATCAGAACCCCATCATATCCCTGATCTCTCCCTCCGCCACCACCAGGGCTATAACCTCCGTCGCTCCTCCCACCTCCATAACCACCATTGCTTTGACCGCCACCTCTATATCCACCAGCACTTCCAGATCCACCAACAGCCCTACGATAACTGCCGCCTCCACTTTTGCATCCACTACCAGACCTAGACTGAGCTTGGTTGATGGTGATGTTCCTACCATCAAGGTTCTGCCCATTATTATAGTTTAGGTTTATTAGGTTTTATGGTTTAGTTTTATTTTTTTAATTTATTTAATTACATTAGGTTTAGGTTTAGGGTTTGGGGTTTAGGGATAAGGTTTAGGATTTAAGGTATAAGGGTTAAGATTTTGGGCTTTATGGTTTATGATTTTAGGGCTTAGGGTTTAGGGTTTTAAAGTTTAGGGTTTAGGATCAGGGTTTATGGTTTAAGTTTTAGGGTTTAGATTTTAGGGTTTAGGGAGGGTTTAGGGTTTAGGGTTTAGGGTTTAGGGTTAGGGTTTTATTTTTTAAAATTAAATAAACTATTAGGTTTAACTTTATTTTGTTTATTTTTTATTTATTTTAATTTTTTTTACTTTTAGTTTCTATTTAAGTTTATCTTTTATTTCTATTTAGTTTAGTTTATTTATTTCATGTTTATTTATTTTAGTTTAGGTTTTTTCTTTTAGTTTATTTTTTAGGTTTAGGTTTAGGTTTATGCTTATTTTTTAGTTTAATTTTATTTTTACTTTATCTTTAAAGTTTAGGTTTTATTTTTTATTTTTAGGTTTAGGTTTAGGTTTTTATTTTTTTTTTAGGTTTAGGTTTTAGGTTTTTATTTCAGGTTTATTTTTAGTTTATTTTATTTTATATAGTTTAGGGTTTAGGTTTAGATTATTTTAGGTTTAGGATAATTATTTATTTTAGTTTAGGTTTAGGTTTATTTTATTTTGTTTATTTTTGGTTTAGGTTTCCTTTTTTAATTTATGGTTTAGGTTTTACTTTTTGTTTTATTTTTAGGTTTATTTTTTATGTTTAGGTTTTTATTTAGTTTTTATGTTATTTTATTTTAGGTTTATTTTATGTTTATTTTACAATTAATTTTTATTTTATTTAGTTTTTTTAGGTTTATTTTTTTTAGTTTAGTTTAGGTTATATTTATTTTATTTTAGTTAATTTTTATTTTTATTTTATTTACACGTTTATGTTTGGGTTTAGGTTTAGGTTTAGGTTTAAGTTTTAGTTCAGATTTTTATTTTATTTATTTTTTTATTTTATTTAGGTTTAGGGTTTTACTTATTTTGTTTTAGGTTTTATTTAGGTTTAGTTTTTAGGTTTTATTTTATGGTTTAGGGTTTAAGGTTTAGAGTTTAGGGTTTAGGATTAGTGTAGATTTTGTGGCTTTAGGGTTTTGGGCTTAGGCTTTAGGGTTTAGGGTTTAGGTTTAGGATTTAGGGTAGGTTTGTTTAGGGTTATAGGTTATATAATGGAGGGTTTGGGTTAAGGTTAGTTTAGTTTTAGGTTTTTTTTTTTAATTAAGCAAAGCCATAGTTTAGGTTTATTTAGTTATTTATTTTATTTATTTTAGTTTATTTTATTTTTTAATTTTATAGGCTTATTTTTATTTTTATGTAGGTTAGTTTAATTATTTTAGTATTATTTATTTTAGTTAAGATTTTTTATTTTAGTTTATTTTTTAGGTTTAGGTTTAGGTTTATTTTTTTCTTTATGTTTAGGTTTTATTTTTAATTTTTAGGTTTTGGTTTATGTTTTTATTTTATTTTTTTTGGTTTAGGTTTTACATTTTTTTTAGGTTTATTTTTAGGTTTTATTTTAGTTTTTAGTTGATTTTAGATTATATTTTATTTTAGGGTTTAGTTTTAGGTCCAGGTTTAGTTTATTTTAGTTTAGGTTTAGGTTTTATTTATTTTAATTTAGTTTATTTTAGCTTTAGTTTAAGTTTTTGTTTATTTTATTTTTATTTTAGGTTTAGTTTTTTTTTAATTTAGGTTTCAAGTTTTATTTTTTATTTATTTTTAGGTTTATTTTTTAGGTTTAGGTTTTTATTTAGTTTTTATTTAATTTTATTTTAGGTTTATTTTATTTTTATTTTAGGTTTAGTTTATATTTTATTTAGGTTTTTTTATATTTTTTTTTTAAGTTTTGTTTAGGTTTTTATTTATTTTATTTTAGTTTAGTTTTTATTTTTTATTTTATTTTTAGGTTTATATTTAGGTTTAGGTTTTGGTTTAAGTTTTAGTTTAGGTTTTTATTTTATTTAATTTTTTTATTTTATAATGGTTCAGGTTTATTTTTTTATTTTATTTTTAGGTTTTATTTAGTTTAGGTTTAGATTTTTAGTTTTAGTTTTGGGTTTAGGGTTTAGTTAAGGGTTTAGGGTTTAGGGTTTTGGGGTGGGTTTAGGGTTTAGGAAGTTTGGGGTTTAGGGTTTAGGGTTTAGGATTTTGGGTTTAGTTTTTAGGGTTTAGGGTTTAGGGTTTTTATGGTTTAGGGTTTAGGTTTTAGGTCAATGGTTAAGGTTTTAGTTTAGGGTTTAGGATTTTTGGTATATTTTTAATAGTGAACAAATTCATATTCAACATTTCTTCTTTTCGATTTCATCAACCAAGAAACACACCAAGTTTTCTAAGACACAAGCAACAACATTGATAAAAAATGAGCACACGTAGAGAAAATCAAAAAGCTTAGATAGCTAAAATCATCTCTACTGTAAAGAACAGTTTCATAAGTTGCTGATCAGATCGGCTGTTCTTCAATTTCTCTAGTTCCCATCAGAACCACCCTGGTCTCTTGAGTAGCGGGATCCACCATCATATCCCTGATCTCTCCCTCCACCACCACCATAACTGTAACCTCCGTTTCTCCTCCTGCATCCATAACCACCACTTCCAAATCCACCAGCACATCTAGATCCCGCACCACCACTGCGATAACTACTGCCTCCACCTTCGCCTCCACCATATGATCCAAACTGAGCCTGGTTGATGGTGATGTTCCTGCCATCAAAGTTCTACCCATTCTTAAGGTTTAGGTTTATTAAAATTTAGGGTTTAAGTTTATTTATTAAAATTATTTAATTACTTTAGGTTTAAGTTTAAGGTTTGGGGTTTAAGGTTAGGGTTTAGGGTTTAGAGTTTAGGGTTTAGGGTTTTAGGGTTTATGCTTTTAGGGTTTAGGGTTAAGGTTTAGGGTTAGGGTTCAGTGTTTAGGGTTTTAGGGTTTGGGGTTTTAGGGACTACGATTTAAGGTTTGGGTCTAGGGTTTAGGGTTTAGGGTTTAGGGCTAAGTGTATAGGCTTTATGGTTTAGGGTTAGTTTAGCATGGGTTTAGGTTTAGGGTTTGAGGGTTTATTTTAAGATTTAGGGTTTAGCATTTTAGGTTTTATTTTTTTTTTTTAAAATTAAGTAAACCCTAGTTTTAGTTTATTCAATTTATTTCATTTATTTTTTTATTTATTTTTTATTTCATTTTTTATTTAGGTTTGTTTATTTTAATTTAATTTTAGTCATTTTATTTATGTTTATTTATTTTAATTTGGGTTATTTTTTTTTAGTTTATTTTTTTTAGGTTTAGGTTTAGGTTTATTCTTAATTTTTAGTTTATTTTTATTTTTATTTTATTTTTAAGGTTTAGATTTTATTTTTTATTTTTAGGTTTAGGTTTTAGGCTTTATTTTTGATTGATTTTTTATTTTATTTTTAGGTTTATTTTTTAGGCTTAGGTTTTTATGTAGTTTTTATTTTATTTATTTTAGGTTTATTTTATTTTGATGTTAAGTTTAGTTTTTATTTTATTTTATTTTTTTCATTTTTAAGTTTATTTTATTTTTTGTTTAGTTTAGGTTTTTATATTTTTATTTTAGTTTAGTTATTATTTTATATTTTATGTTATTTTTACATTTAGGTTTAGGTTTAGTTTTAGGTTAAGGTTTTATTTTATTTTATTATTATATTTATTTAGGTTTAGGTTTTTAATTTTTTATATTTTATGTTTTATTTAGTTTAGGTTTAGTTTTTTATGTTTTTTAGAGTTTCAGGGTTTATGGTTTATTTAGGGTTTTTTTAGTTTTAGCTTAGAGTTTAGGCTTTAGGGTTTATGGTTTAGGCTTTTAATATTTGGGTCTAGGGTTAGGGTTTTTTTTAAAAAAACTAAGTAATGTCATAGGTTTCAGTTTATTTAATTTATTTTTTTATTTATTTTAGTTTATTTTTTTTTATTTTTATTAGGCTTATTTTTATTTTATTTTAGGTTTATTTATTTTAGTTAATATTTTTTTAGGGCTATGTTTAGGTCTATTTTTTAGTGTAGTTTGATTTTTATTTTATTTTTCATGTTTAGGTTTTATTTTTTATTTTTACATTTAGGTTTATGTTTTTATTTTTATTTTTTAGGTTTAGGGTTTAGGTTTTTATTATAGGTTTATTATTAGGTTTTATCTTTTAGTTTTGGGTTAAGTTTATTTTTAGTTTATTATATTTTATATAGGGTTTAGGTTTAGGTTTTTTTTATTTTAGTTTAGTTTATTTTAGTTTAGGCTTAAGTTTAGGTTTTTTTTATTTATTTTAGGTTTCATTTTTTTTCAAGTTTAGGGTTTAAGTTTTATTTTTTATTTACTTTTAGGTTTTATTTTTAGCTTTAGGTTTTCATTTAGTTTTTATTTTATTTTATTTTAGGATTATTTTATTTTTATTTTAGGATTAGTTTCTATTTTATTTAGGTTTTTTTATTTTTTTAGTTTAGTTTAGGTTTCTATTTATTTTATTTTATTTTAGTTTTTCTTTATTTATTTTCTTTCTAGGTTTAAGTTTAGATTTAGGTTTAGGTTTAGGTTTTAGTTTAGGATTTTATTATATTTTATTTTATTATTTTATTTTAGATTATGTTTATTTATTTATTTTATTTTTAGGTTTTATTTAGTTTAGGTTTAAGTTTTTAGCTTTTTAGGTTTTGGGGTTTAGGTATAGTGGAGGGTTTAGGGCTTAGGGTTTGTAGTTTAGGGTTTAGGGTTTAGGGTTTAGGGTTTAGGGTTCAGGGTTTAGGGTTTATGGTTTAGGATTTTAGGGTTTAGGGTTTAGGGTTTAGGGTTTTTAGGGTTTTGGGTTTAAGTTTAAGGTCTAAGGTTATGGTTTTAGTTTAGGGTTTAAGATTTTTATTTTTTTCTTAACAGTGAACAAATTCAAATTCAATATTTCTTCTTTTTGATTTCATCAACAAAGTAGCACACCAAGTTTTCTAAGACATAAGCGATGACAAATAAAAAATGAAAACGCTTAGAGTAAATCAAAAAGCCTAGATAATTAGAACCGTCACTACTGTAAAGACACATTTCCTTAAGCAGCAGATAAGATCGGTCATTCTTTAGTTTCTCCAATTCCCATTAGAACCACAATGACCTCTTAAGTTACAGGATCCACCATCATATCCCCTATCTCTCCCATCCGCCACCACCATGGTTGTAACCTCCATCGTTCCTCTCGCCTCCATAACCACCACTACTTCGACCACCACCTCCACATCCACTAGCACGTCCAGATCCACTACCACCACTGCATTTTGGGTTTATGCTTTTAGGGTTTAGGATTAGGGTTTAGGATTTAGGGTATTAGGGTATGGGGTTTTGCAGTTTAGGGTTTAGGGTTTAGGGTTAGTTTAGGATTTGGGGTTTAGGCCTTTGAGTTTAGGGTTTTTAAGGTTTAGGTTTAGGGTTTAGGGTTTAAACCCTTAAGGTTTAGGGTTTAGGGTTTATGATTTAAGTTTTATGGTTTTGAGTTTGTTTCGGGTTTAAGGTTTAGGGTTTAGGGTTTATTATAGTGGTAGGTTTAGGGTTTTAGGATTTAGGGTTTAAGGTTTCGGTTTTAGAATCTAGGGTTTATGGTTTAGAGTTTAGGGTTTATTAGTTTTTTTCTACAAAAAGTAAGTAAACCGATAGATTTAGGTTTTTTAAGTTTATTTAGTTTACTTTTAAATTATTTTAGTTTTTTTTATTTTTTTATTTTTTATTTAGGTTAATTTTTTTCTTTTTGTTTAGTTTAATTTATTTAAGGTTTATTTATTTTTGTTAGGTTTTTTTTATTTTGGTTTATTTTTTAGGTTTAAGTTTAGGTTTATGTTGATATTTTAGTTTAGTTTTATTTTTATTTTTATTTTTAGGTTTAGGTTTTATTTTTTAATTTTAGGTTTAAGTTTAGGTTTTCCTTTTATTTTTATTTTTGTTTAGGTTTTAGGTTTTTATTTTAGGTTTATTTTAGGTTTTATTTTTACTTAAAGTTTAGTTTTATTTTAGTTTATTTTATTTTATTTAGTTTAGGGTTTAGTTTATATTTTAGGTTTAGGTTTATTTTATTTTATTTATTTTAGGTTTAGGTTATTTTTTAGTTTGGGTTTAGGTTTTATTTTATTTATTTTATGTTTAAGTTTTAGGTTTAGGTTTTTATTAAGTTTTTATTTTATTTTATTTTAGGTTTATTTTATTTTTATTTTACATTTAGTTTTTATTTTATTTAGCTTTTTTATTTTTATGTTTATTTTATTTTATTTTTAGTTTAGTTTGGGTTTTTATTTATGTTATTTTAGTTTAATTTTTACATTTTATTTTATTTTTTTTACCGTTTAGGTTTAGGTTTAGGTTTAGGTTCTAATTTAGGCTTTTATCTATTTATTTTATTTTATTTTATTTAGGTTTATTTTTTTATTTCTAGGTTTTATTTAGTTTAGGTTTAGGTTTAGGCTTTTAGGTTTTTAGAGTTTAGGGTTTAGGGTTTGAGGTTTAGGGTTTAGGGGTTAGGGTTGTAGGTTTTAGGGTTTTGTATTTAGGGTTTAGGGTTTAGGGTTTTAAGGTTTAAGATTTAGGGTTGTAAGTTTAAGGTTCAGGGTTTAGGGTTTATGCTTAGTTTTAGGGTTCAGGATTTAAGGTTAGGGTTTTTTTTAAATTTTTTTCTTTGATTTTTCTTTTTTTATTTTTTTCAATTAAGTAAATAGGAAGGTTTAGGTTTATTTAGTTTAGTTTGTTTATTTAGTCTATTTATTTAATTTTATTTTATTTTTATTTAGGTTTATTTCTATTTTTATTTAGTCTAGTTATTTATTTTAGGTTTATTTATTTTAATTTATCTTTTTTTATTTTAGTTTCTTTTTTATTTTTAGGTTTAGGTTTATTTTTTAATTTAGTTTTTTTTTTAAGGTTTAGGTTTAGGTTTAGGTTTTTTTTGTAGGGTTAGGTTTTAGGTTTTATTTTAGGTTTATTTTTAAGTTTTATTTTTTAGTTTAGGTTTTGGATTTTTTTTAATTTATTTTATTTTCTTTAGTTTAGGGTTTAGGTTTAGATTTTATTTACTTTATTTTAGTTTATTTTTTTAGGTTTAGGTTTAATTTATTTTCTTTTTTTAGGTTTACATTTTTTTTAGTTTATGGTTTAAGTTTTATTTTTTTATTTATTTTTTGATTTAACTTTATTTTTTTTAGTTTAGGAATTCATTTTGTTTTTATTTTATTTTATTTGATGTTTAGTTTTTATTTTATTTAGGTTTTATATTTTTAAGTTTTTTTATAAATTTTTAAGTTTAGTTTAGGTTTTTATTTATTTTATTTTATTTTAGTTTTTATTTTTTATTTTATTTTATTTTTACATTTTGGTTTGGGTTTAGGTTTTGGTTTAAGTATAGGTTTTAGTTTAGGTTTCTATTTTATTTTATTTTATTTAGTTTATTTGTGTTTAGGATTTTTATTTATTTAATTTTCAGGTTCTATTTAGTTTATGTTTAGGTTTTTAAGTTTTTTAGGGTTTATGGTTTAAGGTTTAGGGTTTGGGGCTTAGGGTTAGGGTTTGGGGTTTAGGGTTAGGGTTTAGGGTCGTAGGTTGTAGTTTGTAGGTTTTAGGGTTTACGGTTTCAGGTTTATGGTTGAAGGTATAGGGTTCAGGGTTTAGGGTTTACGGTTAATTTTGGTTTTAGGTTGTTGATGGTTAAGGGTTCAGGGTTTAGGGTTTCGAGTTCAGGGATAAGTATTTTTTCTATTTTTTTTATTTAGGTAAAGTCATAGGTTTATTTAGTTTATTTTTTATTTATTTTAATTTATTATATTTTTTGTTTTATTTAGGCCTATTTTTATTTATTTTTAGTTTAGTTTATTTAATTTAGGTTAACTTATTTTAGTTTAGGCTTTTTATTTTAGTTTATTTTTTAGGGTTAGGTTTAGGTTTATTTTTTTAGTGTAGTTTTATTTTTATTTTATTTTTTATGTTTAGGTTTTATTTTTTATATTTAGGTTTAAGTTTAAGTTTTTATTTTATTTTTTTAGCTTTAGGTTTTAGATTTATTTTTAAGTTTTATTTTTTAGTTTAAGTTTAGGTTTATTTTTAATTTATTTTATTTTATTTAAGGTTTAGGTTTATGTTTAGGTTTAGTTTATTTTAGGTTTAGGTTTAGGTTTTATTTATTTTAGTTTAGTTTATTATAGTTTATGTTTAAGTTTATGTTTATTTTATTTTTATTTTAGGTTTATGTTTACTTTTAGTTTAGGGTTTAGGGTTTACGTTTTGTTTATTTTTAGGTTTATTTTTTAGGTTTAGGTTTTCATTTAATTTAATTTATTTTATTTTAGCTTTATTTTATTTTTATTTAAGTTTAGTTTTTATTTTATTTAGGTTTTTTATTTTTCAGTTTAGTTTAGGATTTTATTTATTTTAGTTTAGTTTTGTTTTTATTTTTTATTTTATTTTCTTTTTAGGTTTAGCTTTAGGTTTTAGATAAGGTTTTATTTTATTTTATGTTTTTATTTTATTTTGGTTTAGGTTTTATTTAGTTTATATTTAGGTTTTTCAATTTTTAGGGTTTAGGATTTAGTGTTTTAGGTTTTGGTTTAGTTGAGGGTTTAAAGTTTAGGGTTTGAGGTTTGGGTTTAGGGTTTAGGGTTTAGGGTTTAGGATTTTAGGGTTTAGGGTTTAAGATTTAGGGTTTAGGGTTTTTAGGGTTTAGGGTTTAGGTTTAGGTTTTAGGTCTAGGGTTCAGGTTTTAGTTTAAGGTTTTGGATTGTTTATTTTTTTAATAGAGAATAAATTCATATTCAACATTTCTTCTTCTCAATTTCATCAACCAAGTAGCACACCAAGTTTTCAAAGACACAAGCGATGGCATAGATAAAAAATGAGCTCGCATGTATGAAATCAAAATAGAACTAGAACTCCTCTATAAAGACACATTTCCATAAGTAGTAGATTGGATTAGTCATCCTTAAGTTTCTCCAAGTCCCATCAGAACCACCCTAGCCTCTTGAGTAACGGGATCAACAATCATATCCCTGATCTCTCCCTCTGCCACCACCACGGCTATAACCTCCGTCGCTCCTCTTGCCTCCATAACCACCACGCTTCCTACCACCACTATATCCACCAAAGACCTGATCCCCACCACCATTGATAAACGTCACCTCCACCTTCGCCTACACCACCAGATCTAGACTGAGCTTGTTTGATGGTGATGATCTTGTTGCCAAGGTTCTGCCCATTCTTAAGGTTTAGGTTTAGGTTTAGGTTAATTTTTTTAATTTATTTAATTACTTTAAATTTACGTTTAGGGTTTGGGGTTTATGGTTTAGGGTTTAGGCATAGGGTTTAAGATTTAAGGTTTAGGGTTTATGATTTTTTTTAAAAATAAATTAAATAAACTGATAGATTTAGGTTTATTAAGTTTACTTTTTATTTTTATTTATGATTATTTTCTATTTTAATTTAGTTTATTTTTTTTATTTTATGTTTATTTATTTATTTTTTTAGGTTTTGGTTTAAGTTTAGGTTTATTTTTTAGTTTAGTTTTATTTTTGTTTTATTTTTAGTGGTCTTATTTTTTATTTTTAGGTTTATGTTTAGGTTTTTATTATTTTTTAGGTTTAGGCTTTAGTTTTTTATTTTAGGTTTATTTTTATATTTTATTTTTAGTTTAGGTTTAGGTTTATTTTTAGTTTATTTTTTTTTGCTTTATTTAGGGTTTAGGATTAGTTTATTTTAAGTTTAAGTTTAGGTTTTATTTATTTTAGTTTAGGTTTAGGTTTATTTTAGGTTTAGTTTTTTTTAGTTTAGGGTTTATGTTTTATTTTTTATTTATTTTTAGGTTTATTTTTTAGGTTTAGGTTTTTATCTAATTTTTATTTTATTTTATTGTAGCTTTATTTTATTTTTAATTTACGTTTAGTTTTTTCTTAGGTTTATTTTTTTTAATTTAGTTTAGGTTTTTATTTTTTATATTTAGTTTAGTTCTTATTTTTTATTTTAATTTATTTTTAGGTTGAGGTTTATGTTTAAGTATTAGTTTATGTTTTTATTTTATTTTATTTTATTCATTTTATTTTGGTTTAGTTTTTTTATTTATTTTATTTTTTAGTTTTTTTTAGTAGTTTAGGTTTCATTTTTAGGTGTTTTAAGCTTTAGGTCTAGGTTTTTATTTTAGGTTTATTCTAGGTCTTATTTATTTTAGTTTAGATTTTATTAGGTTTATTTTATTTTGTTTATTTTATTTTAGTAGGGTTTGAGTTTTATTTTTTATTTATTTTAGGTTTTATTTTATTTTAGGTTTAAATTTTTATTTTATTTTTATTTTATTTTATTTTAGATTTATTTTATTTTAGATTTATTTTATTTTTACTTTATCTTTAGCTTTTATTTTATTTAAGTTTTTTATTCTTAGGTTTACTTTATCTTTTTAGTTTAGTTCACATTTTCATTTATTTTATTTTAGTTTATTTTAATTATTTTATTTTATTTTATTTTTAGGTTTTAGTTTAGGTTTTTATTTTATTTCATTTTTTTATTTTATTTAGGTTTTAGTTTTTTGTATTTATTTTACTTTTATATATTTACTTTAGCCAGTTTTCGATGTTAGTATTTCAAGATTTGGGATTTGGTTTAGGTTTGTGGTTTAGGTTTTGTTTTAGTGTTTGGGTTAGGGTTTAGGGTCAGGTTTATGGTTTATGCTCAGGTTGAGAGTTGGTTTGGGTCAGTGGGCCCAGTGTCACCAGTTTGAGTTAGCATGTAGTTTATTTAGGTTTATTTAAGTTAGTTTATGGTAGCTTTAGGAGTGTTTTAGGTCAGGGTGGTTTCAGGTCATCAGTGGTCAGAGCCTGGGGTTACCAGGCTCAGGTCTAGGTGGTTTGTGGGTCAGTGTAAGTGGTTTAGGTTTAGTTTGAGGTAAGTAGTAGTTTAAGATTTAGGATTTTAAGTGCAAGGTTTATATTTGTTTATTTATTTATTTATTTATTTATTTTATTTTAATTTTATTTAGTTTATTTTATTTATTTTAATTTTATCATTTAGTTTAGGTTTTGTTTATTTTAGATTTAGGTTATGTATTTATTTAGTTTAGTTTTAGTTTATTTTAATTTTTAGGTTTTATTTTATTTTTAGTTTAGGTTTAGGTTTTTATTTTATTTTTTTTAGGTTTATGTTTTAGGTTTTTTCTTTTTGGTTTATGTTTAGGTTTTATTTTTAGTTTAGGTTTAGGTTTATTTTTAGTTTATTTTATTTCATTTAGTTTAGGTTTGTTTAATTTATTTTAGGTTTAAGTTTTATTTATTTTAGTTTAGTTTATTTTAGTTTAGGTTTAGTTTATTTTATTTTATTTATTAGGTTTAGGTTTTTTTTTTTAGTTTATGGATTTGGTATTTTTTATTTATTTTTATGCTTTATTTTTATGTTTATTTTATAGGTTTAGTTTTTTATTTAGTTTTTATTTTATTTTATTTTATGTTTATTTTAAGTTTATTTTATTTTTATTTTACATTTAGTTTTTATTTTATTTAAGTTTTTTATTTTTAGGTTTATTTTATTTTATTTACATTAAGTTTTTATTTAGTTTAATTTTTATTTTTTATTTTATTTTATTTTTTATTTTGTTTTATTTTTAGGTTTAGGTTTAGGTTTAGGTTTAAATTTTAGTTCAAGTTTTTATTTTATTTTATTTTATTTTATTTATTTTATTTAGGTTTAGGTTTTTTATTTATTTTATTTTTAGGTTTTTTAATTTAGGTTTAGGTTTTTGAGGTTTAGGGTTTAGGGTTTAGGGTTGTAGATTTTAAGGATTAGGGTTAAGGGTTTAGGGTTTAGGTTTTTATGGTTTAAGGTTTAGGGTTTAGGTTTTAGGGTTTAGGGTTTTAGGTAGGGTTTGGGGAGGGTTTGGGTTTGGGTTTTTTTATTAGGGGAATTAAGAAAATTTTATTGCCATGAAGAAAACGTGCAAAGTCTTTAGGGGGGTAAATCTCTATGCCAATGCTCAGAAAGGTACAATAAATCCTAAAGAGATAAACCCCCTAACTATTACAATAATGAAGGATATAAAGAAAAAGAAAAACTAAAAAAATCAATAGCAGAAAATCCATGTGAGCAAAGAAGAACTTCATTTGGTCTGTGATACCAAAGAAGATCCACCTACAAGACTCAGCCAACCTAGAAACAAAATCTGCAACATACTTTTGAAAGGATGAGTACAATTAAGAAGCATAAAAAGTAAGAGCAAAGAAAAGGCTTAGGCTCAATTACAATCATCTCAAGGAGCAACACTATATGTAAGCATCCAAACTTCAAGAGGAGGGTTACAATTACATATAGCACTACCAACCAAAAGAAGAAAGAGTGGGAAATATCAAGGCCACCATAGCCAAAGATATCTCGTAGTCCATCATTCAAAGTCTCATCCAAGAATACAAAATCCTCCAAATAGCAAACATAAAAGCCAACCACCAAGCCATTAGAACAACCAAGCCCAATAAGGCAGATAATCAACCAACCATCTGGGATAGCAGCAATATAGTAGGAGCACCACCAAAGCCACCACCAAAAAAGAATAACAAAATCAAAAGGAGAAAGCATCATGACATGGGTAACAACACAAACCAAAGACAAACAAGAGCAAAAAAGAAAAACACAAGTGCTCATATCCTCCACCAATAAAGTAGAAACAAGAGCTAGTAAAAACAACTAGCCTAATTGCAAAAGGGGTGGACAGCAAGGCTGCCACCCAAACAAGAAAAAGTGGGTCAATTGTAGCCAAGAGAGAAAAAATAAAGCAAAAGGAAACTAGAAATATAGGTCACAGAAAGAACACCAGTAGGTTCCTATAACATTCACCAAAGGAGCAGGAAAAATTGGCCAAAATAGCAACCCACCAACCAACCTAGCCAACCAATACAAACAACCAAACCAGCCAGCCAACATAACCTCCTCACCAACCACCACAATAGAAGAAAATCCAAGTCAGTTTAAAGGCCAACAACAGTCACCAAGCTTAAATCACCCAAGATAGCAAGGGAACGGGTAGAAAAAGATAACAGCCACCGAACCCAACCAAGGAAAAAGAAAATCTGATCTAGGTAAGTAGAATAGCCAGCCAAAGAAAAAAGGTACAAAGCACAATATGATAGACTGCAAGCCAGCCAACAAGAACAACAATAATAATGGCACCCAACGAAGCCACCAGCCCCCGAGGCTAACTAAGAGCCATTAAATAGCCTTCAACCAGCCAATCCAGAACATTACCCAAACAAAAAACCCCTACAACTAAAAGAGGAAGGCAAATATAGGAGGAGGTCAATATAATAACCAAAAGAAATAGAATAAAAATCAACAAAACTAACCACAAAGCCCTAGTCAAGAAGATAGAGAAAATAACTGCCAACCAACAACCTCCACCATGCCAAAATCAAGCCAGAGATAAACCACCAATAGCCCCTAGATCAGTCATCAATAGAAAATGAAAAAATAGTCAAAACAGCCATCCATACAACCAACTACACTAGCCAACTAAACATGCCAACAAAGCCACATAGTCAACCACCACAGCAGCTGAACCAACTTAGGTAAGTTAGCAAGCAGCCCAAAAAAAAGCAGAACCCACATAGAAAGAAAAAGCTACAGCAGCCACAACCACAAACCAAAAGAAGGATATAAAAAATAGCCGAGGGAAAATTATGGTAAATAGCCAGCTAGATAGGTAATAGCCACCAAGAAAAAACCAAAACAACACAGGCCACACTTACAATAACCACCAGGTAGCAAAACCAGGCCAATCCAAAAGTAAGAGATCAAAAACATAACCCAGCTCAAGCCAAAGAGAGAAAATAAGTTGATAACCATAACCCAAAGAGGGCTTAATAAGGGGAAACCAAAAGAAAATGACCATCAAAACCAAGCTAAGAATTTATAATCTGAGATAAGGCAATCCAACCTATTCATTAACCAAACCTCTTAATAGTTTAGAAAAAATTGGTTGTCAAATAAAGTGAACTCAGATAAGTTGGCACCAAAGTTAGACAAGTAATCAGCATAAGCATTACCGTCATGAAAGATATGGAAAATTTTAAAACAAACTTGAGAAAGAATATTTTTAGTATGATTAATAAGATAAAACAATTTAACATTCCAATTTTATTGGAATTAAGCATGCCAAGAAGCAAGAGAGCATCAACTTCAATCATATTTATTATAAGCAACAGAACCATCAGTGTTCACTTTAATCAAATTGTCTTTAGGATTGAACCAATGAATAATCCTAGAACTTTTATAAGGGTCAAACTCAGGCATAATGATACCTAATTTTTTAGCCATAAATTTATAACCTCTAAAATGAATATTACTAATAAGATTGGCATTAAATAGAGCATGAATTTTTTTCTTTAGTTCTATCCATGACCCTTTTATGGTTCATAGGAGTACCACAATATTTAGCATCATTTATATCCATCCAGATGAACCAGATAAGGGTAATAGCAATTAAAACTTTGATATGACCTTTCATTGTATTTTTGAAGCATACTTCAAGAAGTTGATGAAACCATAATTTAGAAGCAATAGCACCATTGACAAAAACATGATTTACATTTTCAATATGAAAGCAACAATAGCACTTTGAAGGTAAGTAAAACCCTTTAGTCCAAAGCAAAGAGTCCATAGGAATAAAGTTATTCAAAATCCTCCAAGCTAAAATTGAATAGGAAATGGGAATGATATTGTTCCAAAATTTAATAAAAGCATTAGTTGGGTTTTGTTTATGTATGATAAAATTCCAAACCTCTTTAAGAACAAAGTCACCATTATAAGAAAGCTTAAAAAGAATTTGGTTAGGTTTCTTTGAAGAATACGGATATTTCTAAAGTTGTCAAAAATAGATATAGGGATATAATTATCAAGTTTACTTTCATTCCAATTGTTATTAAGCCAAAAAGAATTAACTTTGATAGCAGCAATAGAGTGGATGTCTTGACAAAAGAAGGAAGAACCTGACTGAATACCACAAGATATTAATGATTTGACAACCCATTTAATGGAACAAAGGCTTTTCCAAACCGGAGAGTCACCAACTTTATAAGCATAGTTAAGGGGGTGTTTACCGTGGCAATAATTTTCCATCATAAAAGTAGCCCAAAGTCTATCATTCTTTCTAAAATTCCACCAGAGCTTATGAGAGAAGGTAATGATAGCTTTACGAATAGTTTGCAACCAAGAGCACCTTCTCCCAAAGGACCACAACATTTATGCCAAGATGTCCAATGCATTCTTTTGGTGGAATTATTGAGCCCAAAAAAATTTGTTAAGCAAATGATCAATTCGATAAGTGTAGCATTAGGGATAATAGTTTGAATCAAATAAAGAGGCATTGAGTTAAAGTGCTTTTAAGAATAGAGTCTACCACAAAGGAAAGTAAATGAAATTCCCAAATAAAAATTTTATTTGAAATTTTTTGAATTAACTCGTCAAAGAGATGGGAATATTTTGGGCCTTTAAAGAGCGGGGCATCCAAGTACTTAAGTGGTAAGTGTTGATGTTTAAAATTAGTGATATGTAGGATTTGATTGATTTTATTATTGGAGATACTAGAGGAAGTGATAAAATATTTTTGTTATCATTGATAGAAAGGCCACTTTCTACCAAATTTATTTAAAAAGGACTTGAGATGCTTGATGTGATAAGTAGAAGCATTGCAAAAAATAATGAAATCATATGCAAAACTTAAATGGGAAATCGAAAGACCATCAAGTGTTTTGTAGTACATATTATGATTATTTAAGAATAAATCATTGATGCTCCTAGATAAGTACTCAACAACAATAATAAATAAAGTAGGAGATAAATGATCCCCTTATTGTAAGCCATGGGAAGAGAGAAAGAAACCCAAGGCTTCCCCATTAAGCAAAATCAAAAACCATGCATTATTAATACAATTTTTTATAAGAAAATAAATTTATTAAAAAAACCCAATTAAATTCAGAATATGGAAAAGGAAATCCTAAGAGATGTTATCAAAGGCTTTGGTAATATCTAATTTGAAAATGATGTTGCCATATCTAGTCTTGGCATCAAGATCATGAATTAATTCTTAGGCAAGTAAAATATTATCAGAAATAGATCTACGTCTAACAAAACCAGTTTGGTTGAGAGAGATAATTCTATTAAGTAAAAGACTATGTCTGTTGGTAAGAACTTTGCAAATCAGCTTACTGAAGAAGGTGTAAAGACTAATAGGTTTGAAATCACTCCAATAGTCCATATTATCTTTCTTAATTATGAGAATAATAGAAGTACTAGAAAGATATCTAAGAAAAGGATTACCTTCAAAACAAAATCAATCACAACCTCAATCAAATCATTTTTAATGATAAACCAACCTTTTTGAAATAATTGAGCAGTGAAACCCTCCAAACCAGCAACAAAATCTATGTTCATGCTATTTAAAACTTTGAAAATTTCATCTTCATTATGTATAATGGTAAGAAAATCATTATCATCTTTAGTAATAATAGAAGGAATCCACTATGATTGATAAATAGTTTTATAATAGCAGTTCTTGTTAAGCACATTTCTAAAGTAATTAATAAGTGATTCCTTAATATCATTATTCTCCATAATCTAATCTCCATTATCATTTTTAATGTTTTGAATATTATTTAATGCTATCTTTTTATTAACCAAAGCATGGAAATACCTAGAATTCCTGTCACCATTAGCAATTTGTTTACTAGCATCTTTTTGGCACTAATAGATCACTTCCATATTTTGGAAGTTAATAGGTTTATATTTCACTTCAGTCAAGTCTGTAATCTTAGAAGGATCAGACATAACAGAAACTTCAAGATCCCAAACAAATTTTGTCATATCTTTAATATTAGAAAAAAAAGGTTTTTAAAATAATGCTTGTTCCACCAGCCCAAATTTTGTTTAGGTCTTTTAAGTTTAAACCAAAGTGTATTCATCCCCATAATCAATTATCATGATGTAAAGCTTTTCCAATTATTAGCCACAACATTAAAAAAATCAATATGTTGAATCCACATGTTTTGAAATCTAAAAGGAGTGGGGTTTTTAGTCTATTAGAATTTTCTTTAATTGAAACTAGAAGGGGTGCATGATCTGACAAGGTTTTGCTTAATTGGTCATTAGAATTAATAGGCCATTGAGTAATCCAATGAGTATTAAAAAGAATCTGGTCCAACCTTTGCCAAATTCTAGAGTTTTTCCAAGTATAATTAGTTCTCTTAAAGCCAATATCAATCAAATTACAATCAAGGATCATATTGGATAAATCTTCCATGGAATGAATATTAAGAGAGCAACCACCACTTCATTCAGAAGAGATTTAAATGGTGTTGAAATCACCACCAACAAACCAAGGTTTATTGACAGAGGTAGCAAAATTCCTTAAATTATCCCAAAGAAGATTTCTACCAGATCTATAACAAGTTGCATAAACAAAAGAGCCCAAAACATAATAATCACCATAAGAGATTTGAGCATTGACAACTTGATGAAAGTCATCAAGAATAGAGACCTCAACAAAATTGTTCCAAAAACACCAAATCTTATTACTAACATTAGAGAAAAATTTATTGAAAGATCATTCTAGCAACATGGTTAATTTTATAATAAGGCTCTAGAACAATAAGAAGAGAAATATTATGAATGCAAAAAAGATTTCTATTATGATTATGAATAGAAAGGGTACCGATCCCTCTAACATTCCAAACAAGAAAATTAACCATAAGGAAAATAAAAAAGGGGGGTTAAGCAAAGGTTAATTAAGAGAGGAGTGAGAGGTCATGGCAGATTTAGTGTTTTTGGACAATTTGGGAGGGAAATTTTTAACATTTTTTTTCTTTTAGCATGATAAGTTTGGAAGCCATTTTCTTTTCCCCTAGAGTCATCATCCGAGTAAGATTTAGTAACATTGGTCATAGATTTAGGAGAAATCTCCAAGTGTTTGGAGGGGAGTTTACCTTCTTCCAAATCCATATTTAGTTGAAAAGTAGGATTAACATGAATATCAAGATTAGAAATGAGAGATGGTGATGATTTAGAGCCATTTAAAGCACAAGTAGTAAAATTTGGATCATAAATGTTTTCAACATGCTCAACATCATTTTAATTTTTATTAAAAGCTTTATTTTCATCAATCAAAGCCAGCATAGATGCAGGAATAGAATCAAATGAAATAAAATCATTTTCTAATAACTTAGAGAATTTATTATTCTCTACATTAGAAATATTCAAATTCAAAGAAGAAATAAGAGGTAAAACATCCTTCCCATTTTGAATATCAGTCAAATCCCTACCAACATTAGAAGCCAAAACATGTTTAACAAGATTAACCCCGATATCCAAGTAATCAACCTCAATAATAGACTTCATACCATCTTTAGGATCTAGGGCCGATTTCTAAACATAAGTAGGAATCAGTTTATGGGTAGAGACAACATTTTACTTAGGAGGAATTCATTTTTTTATGTGGGGATGGAGAATAAAATATTTCAAATTATCATGACTGTGTATTTTATAGTGGGAACAAAAAATCGAAAGGTTCTCCAATTCAACCTTTTGCAAATACCTATAATTTTCAGAGCCAATCCAAACTTCCTTAGGGTGTTTTTTAGTTATGCCTAATTCCACGATGATCCGAGCCATAGGGTCTCGAATACTTGGTCGAGTTGCAAATGCCAACAAAATAAAGCCCCAACACCAAAAAGCACATGATAGGTAACAAAATACTACACATATTAGGAAGAGATAACCACACAGGGATAATACGAGATTCCTCCTTAATGTCAAAAATGGGTGACCACTTCAGCAAACACTTTTGAGAATTAAAGATGAAATAAGAATGACGTGATAAAACACATGAATAATCCAGATCATTAGAAAGTTTAATCAAGATATGCCTATGGTCTCAATAAGACCAATCGAGAAGGCACTTGTAAGTTTGAGATTATGGAAAAAAGAGTGAATATTATCCAAATTCAGACAGCGCAAAGTAAATTTACCAACAAGAGAAAATTCAAAGGGTTTTGTCAACTTTTCAACATCAACATCAGAACACATTATGGCTGGGAAACCTCTAAAAGATGTCAAAATTAGATTAACCAAATCAATAGAGGGAGAAATCTTACCAAAGAGTGCTTCCTTAAAAGATTTAGTAGAACATGCAGCATTAGGACTGGCAATCCCCAAAATTTCGGATTGCCTAACCCAAACATCCATATCTTGTGGTGGAGCCGAATGAATTGAACTCACCATAGCCATGGTCAATGAGAAAACATAACGTAAATAGTCAGATGTTGTTCAAGCCTTTGAAATCAGTCGAAATCGAAGCCAAATCCACAAAAATCCCCAATCGGGGGCGTGCCACCAAGACGGATTCCAAAATCGCCAGAGAATAAGAGAGCACTTGGGGGAAGAGGGTTCTGGGTTTAGGGTTTAGAGTTTAGGGTTGTAGGTTTAGGGTTTAGGGTTTATTTATTTATTTTTATTTTTTTATTTTTTTAAATTAAATAAACTGATAGGTTAAGGTTTATTTAGTTTATTTTTTTATTTTAGTTTATTTTATTTATTATTTTTATTTAGGTTTATTATTATTTTTACTTAGTTTAGTTTATTTATTTTAGGTTTATTTATTTTAGTTTTTATTTTGGTTTAGGTTTAGGTTTATTTTTAATTTAGTTTTATTTTTTATCTTATTTTTTAGGTCTAGGTTTTATTTTCTATTTTTAAGTTTAGGTTTAGGTTTTTATTTTATTTTAGGTTTAGGTTAGGTTTTTTATTTTAGGTTTATTTAGGTATTTTTTTTATTTTAGGTTAGGTTTATTTTTAGTTTAGTTTATTTTATTTAGTTTAGGTTTAGGTTTAGTTTATTTTAGGTTTAGGTTTAAGTTTTATTTATTTTAGTTTATTTTATCTTAGTTTAAGTTTAGGTTTATTTTATTTTTATTTTAGGTCTATGTTTTTTTGGAGTTTAGGTTTGTTTATTTTTAGGCTTAAGTTTTATTTAGTTTTTATTTTATTTTATTTTAGGTTTACTTTTATTTTTATCTTAGGTTTAGTTTTTATTTTATTTAGGTTTTTAATTTTTTTAGTTTAGTTTAGGTTTTAATTATTTTATTTTAGTTTCATTTAGGTTTAGTTTTAGGTTTAGGTTTTAATTTATATTTTTATTTTATTTTATTCGTTCATTTAATTTTTGTTTAGTTTTTTTATTTATTTTATTTTTAGGTTTTATTTAGCTTACTTTTAGGATTTTAGCTTTTTAAGGTTTAGGGTATAGGGTTTAGTTTTAGGTTTTTATTTTAGGTTTATTTTAGGTTTTCTTTTTTTTATTTTATTTAGGTTTAGGTTTTAGGTTTTATTTTTTTATTTTTTTTTTTAGGTTTTAGGTTTTATTTTAGGTTTATTTTAGTATTATTTTAGTTTATTTATTTTATTTTATTTATTTTATTTAGGGTTTAGTTTTAGTTTTTAGTTTAGTTTATCTTTTGGTTTAGTTTAAGTTTTTTTTTAGGGTTTAGGTTTATTTTTTTTTTTTTGATTTTTTTTAGGTTTTATTTTTTTTATGTTTGGTTTTATTTAGTTATTTTATTTTATTTAGGTTTATTTTTACTTTTAGTTTAGGTTTTATTTTATTTTAGTTTAGTTTTGTTTTTATTTTCTTTAAGTTTTGGTTTAGGTTTATTTTATTTTATTTAGTTTTTTAGGTTTTATATAGTTTAGGTTTTAGCTTTTTAGGGTTTAGGGTTTAGGGTTTAGGTGGGGGGTTTTGGGTTTTGGGTTTAGGATTTAGGGTTTAGGTTTGTGGTTTAGGTTTTAGGTTTGTGGTTTTAGGGTTTAGGTTTGTGGTTTGGGTTTAGTTTAGTAGGGGTTTAGGTTTAGGTTTTATGTCTAGGTTCAGGTTTTTAGTTTTTTTAACAAAGAACAAATTCATATTCAACATTTCTTCTTTTTGATTTCATTAACCAAGTAACACATCAAGTTTTCTAAGACACCATTGATGACATAGATAAAAATGAGTATGCATAGACAAATTGAAAACCCTAGATTACTAAGACCATCTCTACTTTAAACATAGTTTCATAAGCAGCAGATCGGATCAGCCGTTCTTCAGTTTCTCTAGTTCCCATCATAACCACTTTGGCATCTTGAGTAGCGGGATCCAACATCATATCTCTGATAGCTCCCTCCGCCACCACCACGGCTGTAAACTCCGTCGCTTCTCGCCTCCATAACCACCACTGCTCTGACCACCACCTCCATATCCATAAGCACCTCTAGAATCCCCACCACCACTGCGTTAACTGCTTCCTCCACCTCCGCCTCCACCGCTAGAGTTAGACTGAGTCTAGTTGATGTTGTGTTCTTACCGTCAAAGTTAGGCCCATTCTTAGGGTTTAGGTTTAGGTTTAGGTTTATTAGGTTTACTTTTTAATTTATTTAATTAAAGATTTAAGGTTTTGGGTGTAGGGTTTAGGGTTTAGGTTTGGGTTTAGTGTTTATGATTTAGGGTTTAGGTTTAGGGTTTAGTGTTTGGGGTGTATGCTTGTGGTTTTAGGTTTATGCTTAGGGTTTAGGGTAGGATTAAGGTTTAGGGTTTAGGTTTAGTTGGTTTAGGGGTTTAGGATTTAGGATTGTGATTAGTTTAGGTTTTTTTTTTTAAAAAAAACCCATAGGTTTAGGTTTATTTAGTTTAGTTTAGGGTAGGGTTCAGTCTGGGTTTGGTTGGGTTTGTTTAGTGGGTTTTGGGTTTAGGGTTTAGGGTTTAGGGTTTAATATTTTTTTTACTTAAATAAATTGTATGTTTAGTTTTATTTAGTTTATTTAGTTTATTTTTATTTATTTTAGTTTATTTTTTTTTATTTTTTAGGTTTATTTTTATTTTTATTTAGTTTATTTATTTATTTTAGTTTAGGTTTTTCATTTTAGTTAATTTTTTAGGTTTAGGTTTAGGTTTATTTATTTGAGTTTTCTTTATTTATATTTTAAGTTTAGGTTTTATTTTTTTATTTTAGGTTTAAGTTTAGGTTTTTATTTTATTTTTTTAAGTTTAGGTTTTAGGTTTTCATTTTAGGTTTATTTTATGTTTTATTTTTTAGTTTAGGTTTAAGTTTTTTTTAGTTTATTTTATATTATTTAGTTTAGGTTTAGGTTTAGGTTTTATTTATTTTAGTTTAGTTTATTTTAGTTTAGGTTTAGGTTTATTTTATTTTGTTTATTTTATTTTCATTTAGGTTTAGGTTCTTTTTTTAGTTTAGGGTTTAGGAATAATTATTTATTTTTATGTTTTATTTTAGGTTTTTTTTAAGTTTAAGTTTTATTTGGTTTTTATTTTAAGTTTATTTTGGTTTATTTTATTTTTATTTTACGTTTAATTTTTATTTTATTTAAGTTTTTTATTCTTAGGTTTATTTTACTTTTAAGTTTATTTTGGTTTTTATTTATTTTATTTTAGTTTATTTTTATTATTTTATTTTATTATATTTTTAATTTTAGGTTTAGATTTAAGTTTAGGTTTTTATTTTATTTTAAACTCAAATCTTCGATGTACTTATTCATCATCAAGTTGACTGCTATGTCGATGATCTCGTTGTAAAAAGTATAGAGAAGGAAGATCATCTCTTTGACTTGAGAGTAGTTTTCAAATAGTTAAGACAATTTAACCTCAAAATGAACCCCCTGAAGTGTGCATTAGAGTGGCTTGAGGAGATTCTGGGTTTATTTGACACCAGGGAATCAAAATCGATCCGGAGAAGATCAAGGCCATATTAGAAATTCCACCCCTTAAAAATTTAACCCAACACAGATCATTTCAAGGGTGGTTTACGTATCTAAGATGATTTATATCCAACCTATCGGGAAGATGTCAGCCATTCTCGACTTGTCAAAAGGCGTTTCAAGTGGGATGATGAGTGTGAACATGCCTTCGAAGACATCAAGCATACCTGATGATGTAGCCGATTCTAATAGCCCCTATCCCGCAAGCCGCTCATTCTTTACACTACTGCATTAGATGACTCCCTTGGTTTTTTGTTGGCCCAAGCCAATGATGAAGGGAAGGAAAATGCACTCTACTACCTCAACCATCGCCTAATCCCTACTGAGGCTAATTATCCAACCATTGAGATGTATTTCCTAGCTTTAATCTTTGCATCCCAAATACAACACTACATGCATCCTCATAAAGTGAACTTAATCTCTAGTGTCAATCCACTATAGTAACTCATGACATCTATCCTAATAATTGGCATGGTCCTTGATCCTCTCACTTTGACATTACCTGCACCCTCGTATGGTGAAAGGACAAGCACTAGCGAATTTCACAAGCAACACACCCACTTCTTGAATCTTAAGTGATGATCTCCGATGAACAAATCATGAACTTAGGGATACTAGCATTCATTGGAGATGTACTTTGATGGGGGCTTCCTCTCAAAGAGGAGAAAACCATAATCTACTATTCCAGAAAGGTAAGGGTAGGAATAATTCTCTTAACTTGATGTGATGAGATTGTCATATCATTTGTCCAATCCTTGCACCAATAATGAAGTCGAATATGAGGCTCTAATTGTAGGTCCGAGTTATCCATTACTCTAAGCATCCGAACATCAACATCTTTGGGATTCTCTAATTATCAACCAAATTGCTAGGTCCTATAATGATCACTACCACAAGTACACCATGGAGTTGTTGGCCCAAATCCCGTGAGGTTAATTTATAAGATTCCTCGAGATAAACATAGTATACTTTAGCCAAACTTGCATGAAGGAAACGAAGGATGAGTCCTTATCAATAAAGGTCCAAAATAGACAATTCTTATCCCTTATTGATATTGAACTCATCAAAATGTACTCTCTTAAAGGGGAGGTTTCCATTGCCAAAAGGATGAGGAGTTAGATTGGAGGCAACCATTCTTGGATTACCTAAATAAAGGCAAACTACCTCAAGAGAAGTCCCAAGCCCATCAAATGAAGCAGAGAGCACTTTCTTACACTCTTGTTGATGGTGTCTTGTATCGACAATCTTTTGATCATATGTGGTTACATTATTTAGACAATCATGAAGCCGTAAGATCATGATCTAGAATGAATAAAGAGACTAGGATACTACTAACCTTCGATGATCAAATATTACATGGATATGGCTAGAGGCCACCAATGTCAATACTGTGGTCCTACACCAACCACCCAATATTCTACATCCTACATTGCCCTCATGTCCATTCGAGTGTTGGTACCGATATAGTGGGTCGATTGATCCTCCTTCTTCCAAGGTCATTGGTTCATCTTAGCTACTACTAACCACTTTTCCAACAAAAGGATTCGCTAGAGAGGTCACAGCCAAAGATGTGCTCCAATTTTTAGGAACCATATCATATATGTTAGAGTGCCTCGATGAATTATATCCGATAATGTATTGTATTCAACCGAGATAAACAACTTTGCCTGAGACACAAGAGATAGATTGGAGATATTCTACCATCAACTACCAAAGGGAAAACAACTTAGTAGAAGTCTTCAACAAAATACCATCCAAATACTAAAGAAGACACCGACAACAACAAGTGATAGTGGCATGAATAGTTAGTTGAAGCCTGGGCCAACCGCACTACATATAGAACTCCAACTCATTCTACTCCTTTCTCCTTAGTTTATTGGTCCGAAGCTGTTATACCATTAAAAGTCCAACTCCATCACTAAGGATAGCTGTGGGTAGCAAGATCACATCAAAGCAGAATGCCAAGTTACGATTAGAAGAGCTTGAAGGTTTGGAGGAGAGACGCCTTCAGGCATTCCAAAACCTTGAGTTATACAAAGCTAAATTGATTCAAGCTCACAACAAGTTGGTTTTTCTTAGACCATTTCAAGTAGGAGAGCTTATTTTAGTTCTAAGAAGACTGATTATTATGAGATGTAAGATGGGAGGCAAGTTTGAACCCACTTGGGAAGGCCCTTTTGCCATAGAGAAGGCCTACCAAGGAGGACCTTATTAGCTTATTAATCATAAGGGAAAGTGCCCAATACTTCTAATCAATGGGATCTACTTAAAAAATATTATAAATCATGTTTAAAAATAATTATCATCAATGAAAATTCCATTTTGAATTCAATCTCTTCCATGTTGAAAGTATTCTTGTTTGTGAATCTGCCATGATGTGTTTAGGTAGGTGTAAAGAACCAGTGCATCCTATCTTTCATCGACACAACATGAAGACAAACTATGCACAAACATAGAAAATAAACACATATCTTTTATCTTGGGCTACTCTGAGTTAATATAATGCCCCTAGTGTCACTCACTCAGTAGCTTCCCTAGGTCGGGCTGACATGCTACCCTGCTAGTGTGTCACTTCTTCTTGCTTTGGAGGATGTAAGTCTTATGCTTTCCTTCCTTACTTGGACACCGCATGATCACCTTATTAGTTTGGTAGGCCTTATCAGTGGTAAGCTACCTCATGTTGGCTTCATTTAAGAGGATGTGAGTGCTATGCTTTCTTCTTGGATTAGCCTTTGTGCACTAACTGAGTATATTTGAGGTTTAGGATAAGTCCCCACAGCCCTTTCCTACTGACTACTTCAAGTGGTGCACCTCCTTGGGCTCCCCACTAGTCACTCAAGGTCGATAGTATCTGTCCTAATAATGATAGACTATCCCGATGATCAGTTTCACTTGAAAAGTTGTACGCCTACCCTTTTTATTTCTAGGTTGAACGTTGCACACCAACAGGCACCTTAAGTTTCTTAGTTCTCACTATGCTAATGGGTACACCACTCATGCTGATGGATACACCTTAGGTTGGTTGGTTCTCACACCTCAAGATACACCACTCATAGCAAATTTAAGTCTATTATGCTTTCTCCTTGAGTTGGCCACCTTACACCTATAAGCTTTCTTTCCGTGGCTCGATGCTCAAAAGACCTCCCTTGTGGGTACTATATTTGGATCACGTGCTTTGTGACCCCATTTAGACACTACCATGGTTACTATCAGTTTGGACTGTTCCTCTTTCCTAGTAACCACTCTTATGGTTGGAGATTCCATCCTGTAGATGTACTAATTCTCCCTAGGTCCAATAAATCTGAGATAGGTCAAAGCCGACAAAGGCCCTTTTAAGTGTGGTCCCTCGCACACCAACAGGGTCCATGAAATTATATAAACAAAATATATATTCACTTGTGGATTAGGAGGACACCCTTAGTGGTACCTTTTCCTAAGAAAGTATCTTATCTTTAGGCAATGTCAGCAAAACTCCCTATAGGAATCACCTGACTACTCTTGAGTTGATATAAGCCCCTTGTGGAATTCACTCAGTAGTCGCCCCTAAGTCAGGTTTGATTTGTTGTGCTAGCAATAGGTCACCCCAGCGGTTGTTCCCTAATTTAGAAGATGTAAGTCCACTTCTTTCTAGCATTCACATTGAAAGGAAACCCCTAAGGTTGGCTAGCTCTACCCCACGACTAGAAGGCTATCCCTTGGATTTGTAAATCTGAGATAAGATAAGTTTGATATAGCCCCTTCTGAGTGGGTCCATCGCACACCAACATGGTCCATAAATTAAATCTATCAAATTTGACTGAGCTCACATCCCCAGTAGATATGCCCTCAATTCAAAACCAAACTAAGCCAAACAAACCATATCAAATCACATGAAATTAAGATAAAATTAATCTTCACTACTTTTGAGTTCACATAAGTCCCTAGCGACATTCACTCAGTAGTCTCCCAAGGTTAGGTTTGATTTGTTGTGCATCTAACAGGTCACCCCAGTGGTTATTCCTCGATTTGGAAGATGTAGGTGTGCTTCTTCCTAGCACTACGCACATCAAAAGGTAACCCCTTAGGTTGGCTAGCTTTATCCCACAATCGATAGACTATCCCTTTGGATTTGTAAACCTGTGATAGGTCAACTCTGGTATAGCCGCTTCTCAGTGGGTCCATCACACACCTACACAATCCATGCATTAACTCAGATTAAATTAAACCCATTCTGATTTTCCCTAGTGGAGTTAAATCACACTCTTCTCCATAGTGGAACCCTAAATCAAATATCAACAAGTCAAGCAAACAAATTCAAAACCAACTCCTGTGGAGCCAAATTAAACCAACTCCCTAGTAGAGTCTAAATCAAATAAATCCAACCAAACTGTTATCCTTAGTAGATATATCACCAAACAAATTAGTGAAATCAAACTCAAATCCCAATCCCTAATGGATAGCCCAAACCTGCTTCCTTAGTGGAAGGTCCATATACCCAATCCCCAGAGAATCGAGCACATATCTCCAACAGATATGCCTCCACATCAATTAAAATAAAATAAATTAAAGTCGATTCGATCTTAATCCCATGTGGATTATAGATTCTTATCCCTAACAAACTTCTTTCCATAAATCAAATCAAAGTCAAACCTTATCCCCATTATAGTTTCTTCTTATATGCCCTCGACATAGACCCCTCACATGTCATTTCCAATGCATGTGTGATCCCTTAGAAAATCTCCCTCCATGTCTTCAACATGGAATTCTCATCAAATCTTATTTCTTCTCTCATGCACACCTTTTATACTTCAACCAAAAGCCTAATAATGTATTCATTCATATTACATCATCTTAACATTGTAATCAATATTTTATGATTTGTGATGGTGCAAGCTCAAACTAACTATACAATATCATGCTAAACATATTAAAGTGTGAATTAACACACTATATTATATTATAATATATGATGTTATATAATAATTTTTATAATATAATATATTATCTAACATTACACCTCATTAGAATCACATAAAATAAATAATAAAATTTTCTCAAAATATAAATAATGTTCATTTTAGATATAAAATTATTATTATTTTATTAGAAATGGTGCAAAATAGCATAATTTTGGTGTTGCTTCTTGGTGTGTGCCATGAATTTGGCCAAATTCTTCTATCTCAACCTTCAATTTATCTTACATTACACCTTCAAATGAATCACTTTAAGCAAAAAATTATAAAATTTGGTTGAAAATGAACATTTATTTTGGATGCAAAATTCCATTCTTTTGATTAAATGACACACCATAGCTGATGTTCCCTAAAGCTTACCTTAAATTTTTCAAATCCCATCATCTTAGCCTATAAATCAATATTTTTATGAATTATACCACAAACTCTACTACATCATACTATAACAAACTAATAAATGCTAAACAACAACTAGTGATACACAATAGTATGCTATAATGCATGTTGCTACACTATGTTATGGAATCATATATTATAATACACTATAACATATTGTATATATTATTCGCATATCATCATAAGGGATTGCTTAAGATAAAAAATCATAATATTAGTCTAAACAATAAAAAAACTATATATTTTAGTCATATTACTTACATATTCTAAATTGAAACAATATATTATGATGTCATGCTCTACCTATTATGAATTTAGTTTAGCCAAATTCAACCATTTTAAAGTCTAAATCAACATTTTCATAAATAATAATTCTATCGTGCTCATGCATGATTGAAAATACTAAAAAAATATTAAAATGCATAAAAACATATAATATTTATTTTGAACAAAAAATCTTACTTTTTAGACTACAAGTGATACCTGGTTCTACAACCTAATTCTCAAATTTAACAAATTTTATCATCGATTTATTAAATCAATATTTTATGATTTCTATTAATATAGTATAGGGCAAAATACCATAATATACTAAAACATTTCAAAACATCTTCTAACATCCAAAAACACATTACTACATGCTCAAATATATGATCTACATTATATTATAATATATGATTATAATATGATTTAGGTTAGGGTTTAGGTATTCAATTCTCTAATAGTCAAGGAAAACTCTCTTGAAGACATTTTCTTTAGCTACCATAACTATGTTAGGATTAGGCCATTCTTTCAATCTACTCATAATAACATCTTTATTCAAGGTTTAGGGTTTAGGGTTTAGGGTTTAGGGTTTAAGGTTTAGGGTTGTAGGTTTTAGGGTTTAGGGTTTATGGTTCTAGGGTTTAGAATTTAGGGTTTAGGGTTTAAGGTTTAAGGTTTAGGGCTTAATGTTTAGGGTTTAGGATTTAGGTTTAATGTTTAAGGTTTATGGTTTTTTAGGTTTAAGGTAATGGGTTTAGGGTTTAGGGTTTTGGTTTTAGGGTTAGGGTTTAAGTTTTAGTTTAGGGTTTATGGTTTAAGGTTTTTTTTTAACAGAGAACAAATTTAGATTCAACATTTCTTCTTTTTGATTTAATCAACCAAGTAGCAAGTTTTCTAAGATAGAAGTGATGACATAGCTAAAAAATGACCACCCATAGAGCTAATAAAAACCCCTAGAGAAAGACATAGTTCCATAAGCAATAGATCAGATCGGCCATTCATTAGTTTCTCTAAGTCCCATCAGAAGCATCTCACCCTCGAGTAGCAGGATCTGCCATCATATCTTTGGCACGACCACGATTGTAACATCTATAGCTCCTCCTACCTCCACCATAACCACCACTGCTCCGACCACCACCTCAATATACAATAGCATCTCTAGATCCCCCACCACCACTATGATAACCATTGCATCTACCTTCGCCTCGATTGCCAGACTTTGATTAAGCCTAGTTGATGGTGATGTTCCAACCATCAAGGTTCTGCCCATTCTTAGGGTTTAGGGTTAGTTCAGGGTTTACAGTTAGTTTATGGTTTAGGGTTTATGGTTTAGGGTTGTAGGTTTTAGGGTTTAGGGTTTAGGGTTAGTTTAGAGTGTAAGGTTTTTTAGTGTTTAGATTTTAGGGTTTAGGGTTTAGGGTTTAGGGTTTAGGATTTACAGATTAGGGTTTAGGGTTTAGGGTTTTTTTTTAAAAATTAAGTAAACCTTGAGGTTTAGGTTTATTTATTTTAGTTTATTTTATTTATCTTTACTTAGGTTTATTTTTTATTTTTATTTAATTTAGTTTCTTTAATTTAGGTTTATTTATTTTAGTTTAGCTTTTTTATTTTAGTTTATTTTTTAGGCTTAAGTTTAGGTTTATGCTTATTTTTACTTTAGTTTTATTTTTATTTTATTTTTTAGGTTTAGCTTTTATTTTTTTTATTTTTAGGTTTATGTTTAGGTTTTTATTTTATTTTTTTGGTTTAGGTTTTAGGTTTTATTTTTTACTTTAAGTTTAGCTTCATTTTTTACTTTATTTTATTTTATTTAGTTTTCGCTTTAGGTTTAGTTTATTTCATGTTTAGGTTTAGGTTTTATTTATTTTAGTTAGTTTATTCTAGTTCAGGTTTAGGTTTATTTTATTTTATTTATTTTAGTTTAGGTTTAAGTTTATTTTGTTTTGTTTATTTTAGGTTTAGGTTTTTTTAGTTAAAGGTTTTGGTTTTATATTTTATTTATTTTTAAGTTTTATTTTTATGTTTATTTTTGAGGTTTAGGTTTTTATTTTGTTTTATTTTTGGTTTATTTTAATTTTATTTTACGTTTACTTTTTATTTTATTTATGTTTTTTATTTTTAGGTTTATTTTATTTTTTTAGCTTAGTTTAGATTTGTACTTATTTTATTTTAGTTTAGTTTTTAATTTTTTATTTTATATTGTTTTTATGTTTAGGTTTAAGTTTAGGTTTATATTTTTATTTATTTTATTTTATTATATTATATAGGTTCAGATTTTTTTTATTTTTTATTTTTAGGTTTTATTTAGTTTAAGTATAGGGTTTTAGTGTTTAGGGTTTAGGGTTTAGAGTTGTAGGTTTTACGGTTTAAGGTTTAGGCTTTAGGGTTTATGGTTTTAGGGTTTAGAGTTTAGGGTTTATTGTTTAGGGTTTAAGGTTTTAAGGTTTTTGGATTAGGGTTTATGGTTCAGGGTTTAGGGTTAGTTTTTGGGTTTAGGGTTTAGGGTTACGGTTTTTTTAAATTTTTTCATTTTTTAATTTTTTGATTTTTTTTAAATTAAGTAAACTCGTAGGCTTACATTTATTTAGTTTTAGTTTATTTTTTATTTATTTTAGTTAATTTTAGTTTTTATTTTATTTAGGTTTATTTTTATTTTTATTTAATGTAGTTTAAAAAATTAGAGTTTGGGATGTTCATAAGGAAGCTAACGTTATGTGGGAAAAAATATCAAGTGATATTAAGCAAGTTGCTAAAGATGTGCTTGGCGAATCAAAATAAAAAGCTTCTTTTAATAAGAATAGTTGGAGGTGGAATCAGAGTGTGCAAGAAAAGATAAGAAATAAGAAGCATTATTATAAAACTTGGTTTAGATGTAAAAACTCGGAGAATTGGGAATGATATAAAATGTCCTGTAGAGATTCTAAGAAAGCAATATATGATGCAAAAAATTTAGCTTTTAGTGATTTATACAATAGATTAGATACCAAAGAAGGTGAAAGATGTATGTACAAGTTAGCCAAGATAGGAGAAGAGTAAAGACATAATTCAAGTGAGGAGTATTAAGGATGAAAATAATAAAGTGCTTTTCTTAGAAAAAGATATTGAAAATAGGTGGATGAGGTATTTTAATAAACTTTTCAATGAAGGATCTGAAAGTATGATTGATTTTAGCAACCTTAATACCCTAAACAAAAATAGAGAATTTCATTTTTGTCATCGTATTAGTAAATCTAAAGTTAGTGAAGCTTTAAAGAAAATGAAATGTGGAAAAGCAGTAGGATCGGATAATATTCCAATAGAAGTGTGGAAATGTTTAGGAGATCAAGAAATTTCTTGGCGTACAAATCTTTTTAATGTTATTTTAAAGAATAAAAAGATGCCAGATAAGTGGAGAAAGAGTTTGTTGGTTCGTATATTTAAGAATAAAGGTGATGCACAAGAGTGTGCAAATTATAGAGGAATTAAGTTAATGTGCCATACATTAAAATTATGGGAGAAATAGTGAGCATAGGTTACGATGTGATACAAAAGTTTCTCAATCAGTTTGGTTTCATGCCAAGTAGATCTACTATGGATGCTATACATTTGTTAAGAGGTTTGATGGAGAAGCATAGAAAATAAGAAGGATCTACTATGATATTTATTGATTTAGAGAAAGCTTATGATAAAGTCTCAAGAGATGTTCTTTAGAGAGTTCTAGAATAGAAAGAAGTTAATATTAGTTATATTCAAGTCATTAAGGATATGTACACTAGAGCTATTACTTGTGTCCAAATACAAGGAGGATTGACAAAATATTTTCCTATTTTAGTTGGATTACATCAAGGATCAACATTAAGCCCTTATCTTTTTTACTTTAGTTATGGATGTTCTTACGAGGAATTTACAAGTAGATGTACCTTGGTGTATGCTTTTTTGATGACATTCTTCTTGTTGATAAGACTAGAGGGAGTCCAACAAAAAATTGAATTATGGAGGTCAACTTTAGAGTCTAAAGGTTTTCATTTAAGTAGATCTAAAACTGAATATATGGAGTGTAATTTTAGTTGTAAAAGTTTTAGTGGTATTGTTGTGACTTTAGGTGATCAAGTCATTAATAAGAGTGAGCGATTTAGATATTTAGGCTCTATTATTTAAAATGATGGCACAATAGATGGAGATGTTATTAGTAGAATTCAAGTTGGATGGTTGAAATGGAGGAATGCATCTGGCCTATTATGTGATAGAAAAGTTTCACTTAAACTTAAGGGAAAATTTTATAAGATGGTGGTAAGACACATGACTTATAGTGCGAGAATGTTGGCCAATAAAGAGAAACATAAGACTAAGTTAAGTGTTACGAGATGAGGATGCTTGGATGAGTGGCTTTACCCTTTAGAGATAGAATGCAAAATGAGTATGTTAGGGAAAAAGTTGGAGTAGCTCAGTGGTAGATAAGATTAGGGAGTCGCCTTAGATGGTTTGGCCACATAAAGCGTTGGCCATCGATGACAGATTAGGAGAGTAGATGCATTAGATTTGCCTTATGTTAAGAAAGGTAGAGGTAGACCTAAAAAGACTTGGTTAAGATGTATAAAAAATGATCTTAGTATACTTGAATTAAATGAGAATTTGACACATAATAGGACACAATGGAGACGAAGGATTCATCTATCCGACTCCACCTAGTGGGATTAAGGCTTGGTGTTGTTGTTGTTGTCGTTGTAGTTTATTTATTTTAGGTTTATTTATTGTAGTTTAGGTTTTTTATTTTAGTTTATTTTTTAGTTTGTTTTTATTTTTATTTTAGTTTCTAGGTTTAAGTTGTATTTCTTATTTTTTTGGTTTTGGTTTTGGTATTTATTTTATTTTTTTAGGTTTAGGTTTTAGATTTTATTTTAGGTTTATTTTTTGGTTTTATTTTTTAGTTTTGGTTTAGGTTTACTTTTAGTTTATTTTATTTTATTTAGGGTTTAGGTTTAGGTTTAGTTTATTTTAGGTTTAGGTTTAGGTTTTATTTATTTTAGTTTAGTTTATATAGTTTAGGTTTAGCTTTATTTTATTTTTTATTTTAGGTTTAGTTTTTTTTTTTTAATTTAGGGTTTAGGTTTTATTTTTAACTTTTTTTTAAGTTTTATTCTTAGGTTTATTTTTTAGGTTTAGGTTTTTATTTAGTTTTTAGTTTATTTTATTTTAGGTTTATTTTATTTTTATTTTATGTTTAGTTATCATTTTATTTAGGTTTTTTATTTTTACTTTATTTTAGGTTTACATTTACTATTTTATTTTATTTTTAGGTTTAGGTTTAGGTTTAGGTTTTAGTTTATGTTTTTATTTTGTTTTGGTTTTGGCTTTTTAATTTCTTTTATTTTAAGGTTTTAATTAGTTTAGGTTTAGGTTTTTAGCTTCTTAGGGTTTCAAATTTAGGGTTTAGGGTTTACGGTTAGTTGAGGGTTTAGGGTTTGGTGTTTAGGGTTTAGGGTTTAGGGTTAGGGTTTAGGGATTTGGGTTAAGGGTTTAGTCTTTAGGTTTTATAGTTTAGGGTTTAAGTTTTAGGTCTAAGGATCAGGCTTTAGTTTAGGGTTTAAGGTTTTTGGTTTTTTTAATAGAGAACAAATTAAAATTCAACAGTTCTTCTTTTCGATTTCATCAACCAAGTAACATACTAAGTTTTTTAAGACACATGGGAAAATATAGATAAAAAATGAGCATGCTTAAATTAAAAACCCTAGATAACTAGAACCATCTCTACTATAAAGGCACAGTTCTATAAACAGCAGGATATCGGCCATTCTTAATTTCTCTTCCCATTAATGACCCGACTCTCAGTAGTGGAATCCACCATCATATCCCCGATCTCTCCCTCAGCCACCAGCACGGTTGTAACCTAGGTCACTCCTCTTGCCTCCGAAACCACCACTGCTTTGACCACCACCTCAATATCGACTAGAATCTCAAGATCCCCCATCACCACAGGAATAATTGTCACCATTGCCTTCACCTCTAGTGCCAAATTAAGATTGAGCCTAGTTGATGATGATATTCATATCATCAAGGTTATGCCCATTCTTAGGGTTTAGAGTTAGTTTAGGGTTTAGCATTTAGGTTTATTTCTTAAATTATTTAGTTTCTTTAGGTTTAGGTTTAGGGTTTGGGGTTTAGGGTTAGGGTTTATGGTTTAGGGTTTAAGGTTTAGAGTTTACAATTTAGGGTTTTAAGGTTTATGCCTTTAGGGTTTAGGGTTTAGGGTTAGGGTTTATGATTTAGGGATTGGGGTTTAGTATTTAGGCATTAGGGTTTAGGGTTTTACGGGTTTAGGGTTACGAGTTTAGGGTTTTTTAAGGTTTAGGGTTTAGGGTTTAGCATTAGTTTTATGGTCTAGGGTTTAGGGTTTAGGGTTTAAGATTTTGGGTTTAGGGTTTAGGATTTTTATTTAAAAAAAATTAAGTAAACTAATAGGTTTAGGTTTATTTAGTTTATTTTTATTTATTTTAGTTTATTTTATTTTTTATTTTTACTTAGTTTATTTTATTTACTTCAGGTTTATTTATTTTAGTTTAGGTTTTCATTTTAGTTTATTTTTAGGTTTATGCTTATTTTTTAGTTTAGTTTTATTTTTATTTTATTTTTTAGGTTTAGGTTTTATTTTTAACTTTAGGTTTAGGTTTAGGTTTTTATTTTATTTTTTTAGGTTTTGGTTTTTGGTTTTTATTTTAGGTTTATTTTTAGGTTTTATGTTTTTGTTTAGGTTTAGGTTTCTTTTTAGTTTATTTTATTTTATTTTATTTAGTTTTGGGTTTATGTTTAGTTTATTTTACGTTTAGATTTAGGTTTTATTTATTTTATTTTATTTCATTTTTTAGTTTGGGTTTAAGTTTATTTTATTTTGTTTAGTTTAGGTTTAAGTTTCTTTTAGTTTAGGGTTTAGGTTTTATTTTTTATTTAATTTTAGGTTTTATTTTTAAGTTTATTTTTGTTTTGGTTTTTATTTAGTTTTATATTTTTTATTTAGGTTTATTTTATTTTTATTTGATGTTTAGTTTTTATTTTATTTAGGTTTTTTATTTTTAGGTTTTTTTTTTTTTTAGTTTAGTTTAGTTTTTATTTTTTATTTTATTTTATTTTTACATTTAGGTTTAGGTTTTGGTTTAGGTTTAGGTTTAGGTTTAGGTTTTAGTTTAGGTTTTTATTTTATTTTATTATTTTATTTTATTTACATTTAGGTTTCTTTTATTTATTTTATTTTTAGGTTTTATTTAGTTTAGGTTTAGGTTTTTAGGCTTTTAGGTTTTAGGGTTTAGGGTTTAGGGTTTTGGATTTAGGATTTGGGGTTTAAGGTTTAGGGATTAGGGTTGTAAGTTTTAGGGTTTAGGGTTTAGGGTTTAGGGTTTAAGGATTAAGGTTTTAGGGTATAGGGTTTTGGGTTTAGGCTTTAGGGTTTTGGGTTTAGGGTTTAGGGTTTTAAGGTTTAGGGTTTAGGGTTTAGTGTTTAGGGTTGTAGGTTTAGAGTTCAGGGTTTAGGGTTTAGGGTTTAGGGTTTAGGTTTATTTTTTTTTAATTTTTTTAATTTTGTTATTTAAAAAAATAACTAAACTAGTAGGTTTAGTTTATTTAGTTTATTTGGTTTATTATTTATTTATTTATTTATTTTATTTAGCTTGATTTTTATTTTTCTTTAGTTTAGTTTATTTATTTTTGGTTTATTTATTTTAGTTTTGGTTTTTTTATTAAAGTTTATTATTTAGGTTTAGGTTTAGGTTTAAGTTTATTTATTTAGTTTATTTTTATTTTTATTTTATTTTTTTAGTTTTGGTATTATTTCTTATTTTTAGGCTTAGGTTTAGGTTTTTATTTTATTTTTTTACTTTTAGGTTTTAGGATTTTACTTTAGGTTTATTTTTAGGATTTATTTTTTAGTTTAGGTTTAGGTTTAATTTTAGTTTATTTTATTTTATTTTATTCAATGTTTAAGTTTAGGTTTAGGTTTAGTTTATTTTATGTTTAAGTTAAGGTTTTTTTTATTTTAGTTTAATTTATTATAGTTTGGGTTTAGGTTAATTTTATTTTTATTTAGGTTTAGGTTTTTTTTAGTTTAGGGTTTAGGTTTTATTTTTAGATCTTATTTTTATGTTTGGATTTTTATTTGGTTTTAATTTTTTTTATTTTAGGTTTATTTTATTTTTATTTTAGGTTTAGTTATTATTTTATTTAGGTTTTCTATTTTCTCACTTTATTTTAGATTTTTCTTTATTTTATTTTAATTTAGTTTTTATTTTTTATTTTATTTTCCTTTTAGGTTTAGGTTTTTATTTTATTTTATTTTATTTTATTATTTTATTTTAAGGTAGGTTTTTTAATTTATTTTATTTTTAGGTTGTATTTAGTTTAGGTTTAGGTTTTTAGCTTTTAGGGTTTAGGGTTTAAGGTTAATTGAGGGTTTAAGGTTTAGGGTTTAGGTTTTAGGGTTAAGGTTTTAGGGGTTTAGGGTTTAGGATTTTTAGGGTTTAAGGTTTAGGGTTTAGGTTGTAGTTCTAGGGTTCAAGTTTTAGTTTAGGGTTTAGGATTTTTGGTTTTTTTAATAGAGAATAAATTCATATTCAACATTTATTCTTTTGATTTCATCCAAGTAACACACCAAGTTTTCTAAGACATAGCGACAACATAGATAAAAAAATGAGCATGCATAGAGCCATTCAAAAAATCTAGATAACTAGAACCATCTTTATTATAAAGACACAATTTCATAAAGCAGAAGATCAGATTGGTCGTTCTTTAATTTCTCTAGTTCCCATCAAAGCCACCACGACCTCTCGGTAGCGGGATCCATCATATCCCGGATCTCCCTCACCCACGGTTGTAGTGTCTCCTCCTCCTCCATAGCTGTCGACCACCACCATATCCACCCGGCACCTCAGATCCCCCCCCCCACCAGCGCCTGCCTTTGCCTCCACCGGATCTAGGAGCACGGTTGATAGTGATGTTCCACGCCAACAAGGTTTTGTCATTCTTAGCATTTAGATTTAGGTTTTTTGATTTATTAGGTTTTAAGTTTAGGTTTACTTTTAATTTATTTAGTTACTTTATGTTTAGGTTTAGAGTTTAGGGTTTAAAGTTTAGGTTTTAGTTATTTTAGTTTAGGTTTTGGTTTATTCTATTTATTTTATTTTATTTTTATTTTAGGTTTAGTTTTTTTTTTAGTATAGGGTTTGGGTTTAATTTTTTATTTATTTTTAGGTTTTATTTTTAGTTTTATTTTTTATGGTTAGGCTTTTATTCTGTTGTTATTTTATTTTATTTAAGTTTTATTTTTATTTTTTTATATTTAGTTTTATTTTATTAAGGTTTTTTATTTTTAGGTTTATTGTATTTTTTAGTTTAGTTTAGGTTTTTATTTAATTTGTTTTATTTTAATTTTATTTTTAATTTTAGGTTTAGGTTTTAGTTTAGGTTTTTATTATATTTTAATTTTTTTGTTTAGGTTTAGGTTTTTTTGTTCATTTTATTTTTAGGTTTCATTTAGTTTAGGTTTTTAGGTTTTTAGGGTTTATGGTTTAGGGTTTAGGGTTTTAGGGTTTATTATTTTAGTGTTTAGGATTTAGGGTTTAGGGTTAGGGTTTAGGGTTTAGTGTTTAGGCTTTAGAGTTTATGGTTTTTAGTCTTTAGGGATTAGGGTTGAGGGCTTAGGGTTTAGGGTTTAGGTATAGTTCAGGGTTTTGGGTTAAGGGTTTGAGGTTTTTTATGGTTGTAGGTTTGGGGTTTAGGGTTTAGGTTTTAGGGTTTAGAGGTTTTCTTACAAATTTTAAGTTTATGTTTATTTTTATTTAGTTTTACTTTTATTTTATTTTTTTAGGTTTAGTTTTATTTTAATTTTAGTTTAGTTTTATTTCATTTTTAGCTTTAGCTTTTGGTTTTATTTTAGGTTTATTTTAGGTTTTATTTTAGTAGGTCCAGGTTTATTTTAGTATTTTATTATTTTTTAGTTTATGTTTAGGTTTTTATTTATCTAGTATTTTATTTTATATTATTTATTATTTTAGTTTAGTTTATTTTTAGTTTAGTTTAGGTTTTATTTTTTATTTTTAGGTTTTTTAGTTTATTTTTATTTTATTTTATTTTATTTTATTTTTATTTATTTTATTTTATTTTACATTTAGTTTATTATATTTTTTTATTTTAGGTTTATTTTAATTTTACTTTTGTAGGTTTTATTTATCTATTCTTTTTTGGTTTAGGTAGGTCACATTTAGGTTTAGGTTTAGTTAGCTACATTTATTTATCTATTTTATTTTATTTTAGGTTTATTTTTATTTATCTTATTTTTATGTTTTATTTTTTGTTTAGTTTTAGGTTTTTAGGTTTGGGTCAGTTTGGGCCTAGTTTGGGGCTGGGGTTTAGAGTTTAGGGTTTAGGGTCAGAGATTCAGTGGACCTGGGTTTTGGGTTTAGAGGGATTTGTGGTTTTGGTTGTTTAGGCCTAGGGTTTCTGGCTCAGGGTTTTCTCTTTATTTGTTATTTATTTTATTTTTTTTCATTTTTAAAATTAAAACAAGTAGGTTTAGGTTTATTTAGTTTATTTTATTTTATTTAGTTTATTTTATTTTTTATTTTTTTAGGTTTATTTTTTATTTTTATTGTTTAGTTTATTTATTTTAGGTTTATTTATTTTAGTTTATTTTTAGGTTTTAGGTTTAGGTTTATTTTTTAGCTTTTTTATTTTTATGTTATTAGGTTTTATATTTTATTTTGTTTTTTAGGTTTTATTTTAGGTTTATTTTAGGCATTATTTTAGTTTAGTTTAGGTTTATTTTTAGTTTTATTTTATTTAGTTTTGGTTTAGGTTGGTTTATTTATTTGGTTTAGGTTTAGGTTTTATTTATTTTAGTTTAGTTTATCTTAGTTTAGTTTAGGTTTTTAGGTTTAGTTTTTTTTTAAGTTAGATTTAGGTTTTATTTTTATTTAGTTTTAGGATTTTTTTTTAGGTTTTATTTAGTTTTTATTTTATTTTATTTTAGGTTTATTATAATTTTATTTTAGGTTTAGTTTTATTTTATTTAGATTATTTTAAATTATTTTATTTTATTTATATTTATTTTATCTTTTTTTATAGTTAGTTTTAGTTTATGTTTTATTTTATTTTATTTTTTCATTTTATTTTATTTAGGTTTCATTTTATTTTATTTTATTTTATTTTAGTTTAAGTTATTTTTAGCTTTTAGGTTTAGTTTTTAGTTTTAGGTTTGTGTTTTTTTATTTAGGTTTATTTTAGGTTTTATTTTTTTTAGTTGGTTTAGTTTATTTTTAGTTTATTTTATTTAGTTTAGTTTTAGGTTTAGTTTAATTTATTTTATTTTTAGTTTATTTTAATTTAGGTTTAGTTTATTTTATTTTGTTTTATTTTAATTTTATTATAGATAATTTTTTTATTTTAGCTTAATTTTGGGTTTTATTATTTTTATTTTTTAGTTTTTTAGTTTTATTTTTTATTTTTTTTATTTAGCATTTATTTTATTTTATATAGTTTATTTTATTTTATTTTTTTACATAAGTTTTATTTTATCTTTTTTTATTCCAGTTTATTTTATTTTAGTTTAGTTTTAGTTTTTTATTTATTATATCTTTAGTTATCTTTATTTTTATTATTTATTTTATTTTATTTTAGGATTAATTTAGGATTTAGCCCAGGTTTTATTTATTATTTTAATATATGTTTTACATTTATTTTATAGTTTAGTAGCCCAGTCAGTAGGCCCAGGGCCCAGAGTTCTTGCTCAGGCTCAGTGGCCTGGCTCAGTGGCCCAGGGCCTGGCCCAGTGCCCAGGCCTGGGCTCAGTTTAGGGTTTTTGGCTCAGTTCAGGCCTAGGGCTCAGCCTGGGCCTGTGCCATGTGTTTAGGGTCTGCCCAGGCTCAGGTTTGTGGCCCAGTGGGTCAGTGGCCAGGGCCAGGGCCTGGAGCCCAGGGCCTGGTGGCCCAGGCTCAGTTTATTTTTAGCTCATGGCTAGGCAAGTTTAGGTGGCTCAGGATTTAGGCTCAGTAGTCTTTCCTTAAAATTAGGGCAAACCCGGCAGCCTAGTTTATTTAGTTTATTTATTTATTTATCTTTTATCTTATTTAGGTTTATTTTCTTTATTTTAGTTTATTTATTTTTTAATTTATTTTAATTTAGTTTTATTTTTAGTTTATTTGTTAGGTTTAGGTTTTGTTTTTTTTGTTTTATTTATATATATTTTTATTTTAGGTTTATTTTTTTTTTAGGTATATGTTTATGTTTTTATTTTTTTTTTTAGGTTTATTTTAGGTTTTATTTTAAGTTTTTTTTTAGGTTTATTTTTAGTTTATTGTTTATTTTTTTTATTTTATTTTATTTTTTTTTTTTTAGGTTTTATTTTAGGTTTTATTTATTTTAGTTTTGTTTATTTTAGTTTAGGTATGTTTAATTTATTTTTATGTTTTTAGTTTAGGTTTTTTTTTTTTATTTATTTTAGGTTTATTTTTGGGTTTAGGTTTTATTTAGTTTTTATTTTATTTAGGTTTTGTGCCACCAACCTTAAGATCTTTGATAGCAAGTGGAGCTCATAACACATTGCACACTTTAGAGTGATGTTGCAACACCGCAAAGATCGCACTCCTCTTCTCCTTTTCGCTAGCAGCTTGTCGTGTTGCATTTGATTGGTACGCCGAACCGCCCAATGGTTTGGTGAAGACTTTGTTGAGTTGGAAGACCTCTTCATCAAAAGGTTTGGAGCTCCAGAGGTGATAGGGCACCTCATTGTAGAGAAATAGAAACTCAACAAGTCCCTTGTTGATTACATTCGTGGCACAACTGAACATGAAATGTGAACCACAACGTCCAACAACATGCCATTGATTCTACTCAAGAATATCCATGGCCCGGTCACTTTCATGCTTAAGGACTTTACCATCAAAACATTCAAGAAATTAATCAACAAGGCAGCTAGCCTTCAAGAGGAAGCCAAATAGTTGCCCTTTCCTGACAAATCATCTAGGCCCAAGCCGCAGAAGGTGACCGACTTCTAGACTTATAACTACCTGGAGTGGCAGCTAGCTAACTCCTCCTCTGATTTTAAAACCATGTAGTCCGGTCTTATGAATTGCAAGATAGCTAAGGTAGTTATTTAATTAGAAAGAGACTAAAGTCCTAAACATGCTCCCTAAGAGACTAGAGCATGAGTGGAATGAGCATATGACTTAATATATAGATGCAAAATATTTTTAAATTTTATTTTAGTTTAGACACATCATTTTGATAGAGGCTTTAGGATTTCTTATGCCTAAATGCTTGATGAAATAGGTTATGGGTCAAATCAGCTAGAAGAAGGTGTTCTCCACCACAAGGGATGCCCTCACAGGTTAAGCATTCCTATCATGCAAAAATGGAGATCCTTCATGTTCAAGGGAGAAAGAATATGCATGCATGATGTGAAACATACAACTGTATAATTAAGGGGTTGCTAAATCTTTTAATTATCTTTTTATCTCTTAGGATTTATGATGAGGTTATGAGTTGTTTAAAATTTAGTTATGAGTAATTAGTTGGGTAGAAAAGTTATTTTTTATCCTAAGAGCCTAATCATATCCAAGCCACCCATTAAAGCATCAATCATTTTAGAAACTATGAAAAGCATGCCATCCTAATGCACAATGTAAACATAACATCTAACAATTATATAAACTATCATAAAAGAATAAAAGGCCGGTGCAATCAGGTACCGCCGTACAACCCAAAGAGAGAAAAGATGGGTAGTCGAGCTCTACCCTTATACAACCTAGAATAGGAAAGAATAATTGTAATTGTATTAAATGCTATGGGGGTCTTCTTTTTTTATATCTCCATTTTGATTTGGTTCCTTCTTTGATTTGGATGGTGCTTACTTCAAAGGCATCACTGGCACCCCAGTGACAAAGCCTTCTGCCACTACTCATCCTAATCCCCATAGCACTAATCCTAATTCCTATTACAAAATTACATTTATGAGGGAAAAGTAAATTTAACTACACTTGCAAAATAGAGGTTAGCTAAATATATATAATATAATCCAAGTAGTTGTAATTGTAATTTGGACTTAGCACCCCACACATGGGTAATTAAGCCCACCTATCCTAACTTGGATTATGCTTAAGGATTTAAGCAACCTGCAAAAGAGAGCATTCACATTTATTTTAAGCATCCATTAAGCATAATCCCATGAAAACATGATTAGCTAATATTGGCCTATCATCCAGTTTACAAAGCATACACCCTAACATTTAATCTAAAATAATATATCATAAAAAAAAACATACATCACATCATACACCGTCCTAACTTAGAACTAGAAGTGGTGACTTAATTCTAATGTGTGTATTAAGGATTGTGTGGTAAGTGTTGTTAGGCATTAGTGTTGTATTTTCTAAGTGTAGAAGGATTCAATTTAACATGAAAGGTTGATTTCACTTGAAGTAGTTTAATTGATTTGAGAATTTTAATTTGTGTTTCCTTTTGTTTCATTTGATTACACTTAGCAACTAAGTGTTATAAAGAGAGGAAAAGAGGATTCCCCTCTTTCATCCCTACCATAAGTCACTTTCTAAAGTATATTAAATTGATTTAGTTCTCTTTAGTGAAAGGCTTATTAAATGATTTTATTAATCCTAAGTTTAGGTTCACTTTAAATAATCCTATTCAAAATGAAAGGCATCTTAAGATTAATTTAATTGAATTACTACCACATGACATATATTAAATCATTCCTTTCCACATGTAACATTCATATGATTTAATCCTAAGTGTATCTATACATGCAACATATTTTAACACACTTAAATGATGAATGTATGTGTATGTTTAGAATTTATATTTTATTTAATTGAATTATTTAAACATATTAATTTAAAACTTTATCCAAATTCTTATATAAAAAAGAAATAAGAATGAAATTAAATAGGCATGTGCCATTGTTAAACCAAGGAAGTGAGGTAATCAAATGACCTCTTTGGAGTTAGCTAAAACCTCGTATTCTCGAGATGTCCAGACTATATACCCATTTGCATTCAAACATATGTAAACTCATATACATGAACATAGGAAGTAAGCTCCAAATCATATGGCTAATTAATTCAACCACTTAGTCAATTATGAATGCATGCAATTTTAATGTAAAATGTGATTTTCATTCACTAATCACATATACATATACATGTACAAAGATATAGGCAAGTACATGTCATTACTAAACCAGGGAAGTGAGGTAATCAGATGACCTCCTTGGGGCTAACTAAAGGCTCGTATTCCCAGGATGTCTAGACTATATACTTGCTTTTCTTCGACACACATGGATGTATACATAAATGAGGGAAAGAAAACCATGCAAAGATTGTATATGTTGAATATATATATATATATATATATATATATATATATATATATATATATATATATATAAAAATAAAATCCAAATTCAATGTTGAAATACATAAGAATGAAATAAAATGGGTATGTGCCATTGTTAAACCATGAAAGTGAGGTAATCAAATGGCCTCCTTGGGGCTAGCTAAAGCCTTGTTCTCTGATGTGCACTATATACCCAATTTCAATCTTATATAAATCAACACTTGAATAGAGGAAAGATAACTCACCATTCATACACTTAAGCTATAAGCACATGCATTTCTTATGTATTTATAACTAGCATCATAACACATATTATTATTCATTTATAAGCTTTTGAAAAATACATTTGGATTTAATAGTGATAATAGCCATGCATATATTAAATTAAATCAACACATGCAAGCTTACATAAAGGAAATCCATTTTATTTTACTTGATTTTGAAAAGATGGATGCATGAATTCAAATGACATACAAAATTTAACATGATTGGAAAGAGGACAATCAAATATAAGCATGTGATTCTTTCAACCAAACTAGTTTTTAAGGACAATCAAATCAAATAAGATTATTTAAAGCAAACCAAAGCTTCTTTATTAATTAAGTTTTTGATTTGATTTGATTTAAAGAGGAGAAGAGAAATCATCACTTGTTGTTTTAAACCCATTCCCACATTAGTGATTTGATTTAATTTAAGGAAATGTAATTAAGTCAATTTTATGTGTTAATTAATTTGAACCCTTAATTAGATGAATTATTACCCTTACCTATGTCACCTTAAAGTAATTAACTAAATAATTATGATCTAACATGATATGCATGGAAAATAAACTTGCAATGATCCTAAGAATAAAAAAGGGGCCTAATGCAATTGGCTCATGATTAATAGTTAATTAGATTAAGGGACTTAATTAATTACTCTTATGGTTTTCTCACACATGTGAACTAACCATAATTTCATTAAACTCCTTTAGGTTATTAAACACCTAAAGATCTACCCCATCATTTAATTAATTAAGGTCTGATGTGATTATGATTTCAATTTGATTAAGTGATTTAATTAATTAGTTAAATCTTAATTAATTTCATTTTAAAAAAGGGTGGAATGAACATAGGGAAAAGGGTCCCAACCCTATTCCTTAGTTCACTTACTGTTGAATAATGATTAAAAATCTTAATTAACCAATATATTACTATTCATGGGATTAATTAATCATTAATTAACTTAAAAGAGTAGTTAAGGTTTAATTAGTCAAGTTGTTTAAGTGAGCAATAAATCCCAAGAAAATTATGGGAGGTGAGGTCATCCCATTAAATTAACCCACAAAATTTGGGATTAATTGCTCAAGTAATTAAGGAGTAATTAAGCTAGTTAATTTTGTAATTAAACCTTAATTACTATTCAAAATTTGTTAAGATCATTTTTAATTTATTCTCCTCTGAAATACCTATAAAATGAGTATTTATTTGCATTTTTTATTTCTCTATGCTTTTTAATGATTTTTAGAAGTTTTAGCTATTAAAAATGATTAATTAAAGCCTAATCTTATTGGTGCACATTTTCCATGTGGCATCGCGGGATTGGCTACTTAAAACTTATCCGACTCAGCACCTATGTGGTGGCGACGAATGAATTTTATTGTTCACCATATGATCTAAGATCAAAGATCTACGATTAATCCCACAGCTTAGTAGGATTTAATCATATCGATCTAGTGGATCTAATCATGACCATCTATTCTGATCAAGTGGAATGGATGATGCGTGATCTAACGTCACATGAGTGAGGGAGAATGGAGTCCTTCCACCATTGCTCAGTTGATCTGAGCTTACCTGAGCTCGAATCAATTCCAAAAAAATCTCACACCTTCATGACATCGACAGAGGGGATCCAATGGTCAAGATCACATGAGATGCAAGTTTTCTTCAAAAGCTCCAACCCATTTTTTCTAAGGATCAATTTTGGAAGCATACCTGAGCTCAAGACCGAATGATTGAGGAAGCTTCATCTAGTGGAGATGAAGCTGATCGAATTGGATCAATTCCTTGATGTTCACTCAGAAGGCCATGAACTGACCATTTGGAGCTTTGCTTTGATCGAAGTCCCACTTTCAGTGCTCGAGAAGCTAAGGAGATGATTCATTCTTGCTCAATGAGGCCTAGGGAAGGTGCGTGCAAAGTTAATTTGAGTTTGATGGAGAAATGGGGAAGTCAGGTCAGAAATGGGAGTGTCCTATTTCAGGGTGGATGGGAATGGCATTTTTGATCGAGGAACAAGGGGAGCTAGGAATGGCTCTAGCAGCCTTGGGTAGTTATGGCTCGAAATGATTTTATGTGTATTTGAGTGGAAATGAGGAGGTGTATACCCCTTCATCTTGATCGATGGTGGGATCAGTTTGGCTTCTAGTGGCCACCATCTTGGGAGTCGGGTGGCATGAGGAGAGTTGGTTGGCTTGGTTGGTCAAGGTGGAAGTGGCTACCAAAAGAAATCATGGGTGTCCTATGGGTTTCAAATGCTCCAATAGGGAGGGTGAGGTGATTTCACCTCCATGGTCATGGTCGACCCAACCACCCTTAGGTTAGGTTAAAGGTCCTAGCCTGGGTGGACCATCGGGAGAGCACCAAGTGACCAACGAATGGAAATGACCACTTACATGGTTGATTTATCTCATGTGATGCCCTTGACCCAAAAGTAGAATGCTCATTTAGCATTATATTTTATTCGGGTAGATTCTAAATGAGCAAAATGTGGGTTAGCTTAAATTTCAAGTCAATCAGAGTTGATTTGGTCGTTTTGGCTCGCTTTGACTCATTTAGGTCAAATTGTTGGGGTTGACCAATTGGGTCAAATTTGGTCAAACCAAGGGTCAAGTCATATGATCATAAATGTTTTGGTTCAATTGGTTTGGTTTAGTTTGGCTTAGATTTGATTTTGGCTCATTTGAATTCATTTGGGTCAAATGAGTTGACCAATTTGACCAAATTAGTCAAATTTTGGGTTGGTTTTGGGTTTAGTTGACCAATTGAAGATGATTGTAGGCTTTGGTTTCAATTAATTTGGATTTGATTTAGGCCAACTTGAAACTTTAGGTCAATTTGGGCTAAGTAGTCAATTGTCAATTGGGTTCAACATGGCTTTGGTCAAGCTCAATCAATTTGGAATGAACTTGAGCCATTGGTTGCAATCAATTTGGTTTATATTTTGATGGGAGGTTTTGATGGGGTTGGTTCATTCTAATTTGGGTAGGATTAGAACTTAGCTCAAATAGGTCAAATTGGCCACTTTGGGTCAAGTGGACAAATTGGGTTTAGTTGGCTTGATTTTGGGTTGAGTTTGATTTATTTGAGTTTATATATTGATTTGGGATTGATATATAAATTCAATTGTAATTGGCTTGGGTTCAAAAGGGTTAAGTTAGGTTTGACTTGGGTTGATTTTGGTTTGGCTTGATGATTATAAATTTCATTTATATTTGAAAATATGATTGAAGGTATGATTGATTCATGAGAAAATCAATTGAATTTGGGTTTTTGAATGAAGGAATTTGGGTAAGTCCATGGAGGTGGGTCATGTGGCTTAGGTTTGGATTTTGATTTGGTTTGATTTAGTTTTGATGATTTAAATGTATATTTCATTTAAATTTGTGAATATGATTGAAAACATGATTGATTTGTGAGAAAATCAAAATTGATTTGGATTAAGATTTGCTAAGTCCATGGGATAAGGTCAAGGGACTTAGGAAGGGTTTTGATTTAATTTGATTTAGTTTTGATCATTTTAATGTAGATTTGATTTATATTTAGAAGATGATTGAAGATATAAATTGATTATGAGAAAATCAATTGATTTTGGATTGATGTGGATTAAGATTTGGCTAAGTCCATGGGACAGTTATGGCTTAGGAAGGGTTTCAAGTTTGGATTTGATCATGGGCTTCAATCATTTGGTTTTGGAATTTGGTCTTGGATTTGGATTTAAATTTTATGTTTGAATTGAACTTCAGGTTTGGTTTGAGAAGGTGAACATGGATTGATTTGGGTGGGTAAGTGGATTATCCTAATCCCTAAGGCATAACCTAATCCTATGGTTAACCCTTCTATGTCATTTGGTTTAGGTTAAGTGTTTACCTAATTGTTAGAAGTGTCTTATGACTAGGGAAGTCTTAGTGTCTAGAAGACTCCTAAGTCTAAGATGGGAAGATTGAATCTGCACTCCAAAAGTGAGGTCAACATGCCTTAGGCACCATAGTGTTGCTCTTGGAGATAGATGATTTGGAAGATTGAAGACAAGTTTCATATTATAGATCTTTCAACACTTTGCTTGGGAGACCATGGATACATGAGAATAACATAGTTCCATTCTCTCTACAAGTATTTGAGAGGTGGGATCATCTATGTGTCAAAGGAGATCTCAAGCCATCATTTAGGTTGGTATATATGAGGATGCGCTTACCTCCCTCAAAATTAACAAGTCTATTCTCGCAAACAAAGTAAAAGTTTAAAAATAAAAAAGAAAAAGAAAAAAGAAAAGGAAATAGAAAAGAAAAGAAAGGAAAAGAGAAAATGAAAAGAAAATAAAAGGGAGCAAAATAGACTTGAGGAGGAAGTGGAGCCCTGATATTAAATTCCACCTAGTTCATTACTCCATTCAACATATGGGTAGGATGATCGACCTCCACCAAAGAGAAAGAGGCCATTTTAGAGGCAGGTGGAAAACCTTTTTATTGGCCACCTAATACAAGATATGTCCCAGCTAGCAGGAGTACACCTGCTATCCATATAGACTTAGAATCTAGTTCATAGGATGAGTCTTATATGGTTAGCACACTAGCTAGCTCTTCTCAATAGTAGATTCCCTTGGAGGTGACACTTGAGCCAAATAACAAAGAAGACTAGGCTCCAAAGCAAAGCATAAGTATATCCAAGTCTATATGTGAAATAATTAGGCATCAGTTGGGAGTCTTAGCTCTAACCCCACTTTTCTCTCAAAAAGCTAAGGGTTTGGTAGTTAATGAAGCCCTAAGTCATCCAGTGAATACTCGAGGTTCTTGGGAGCATCATCCTCAAGATAAGAAGTTGATGTACAACTTTAGGATGATTCATATAAAGATTTAATAGAATTGCCTTTTGATTAGTACTTGGCTTGTGTTCATAATTCAACAAAGAAAGGGCTAATCCCACATACTTGGTCAAAGCACAGGTCAGATTACTTTGAAAGAATATGGAAGAATAAATGCAAAAGCTCTCAATCAAGATAGGGACTAGGATTGATATATGGGTCCAATGATGATAATTACGCTAGTCATCATCAACCATTTAGAATCTAATAGATTCTTTTCAGATCACATTAAATCATATAAGGAGCTATGCTTAGAAACTTCAAATGATCCAAATGATTTTGAAGTCAAAAATGCACCGGCAGAGTTCAAAGAAGAGATCAAGTCAACCATCGATGAAGTCAAGAAAATAAACTTAGAATCAAGAAGATCCACCCACATACATCGTAATTGAATGAAATTGAAACCAATGACTTAGTTAGTTAGGCTATGAAGTTTAAGGACTACTTTTCATGGAGTTATGAAGAGATGCCCGGATTAGCTCATATACATTCCATAAACAAGCAATAGAGCTTAGTAGCTCTATCAAGTAAGCTCCTATGCATGCAATTAGACATAGAACAACTGTCATTTATGAAGTCAAGAAACTGATCGATGTTGGCTTCATCCGGGAAGAATAATACCATATATGGTTAGCCAACATCATCCCATTTAAAAAAAAGAATTGCCAAATTCACATATGCTTCAATTTTAGAGATTTAAATAAGGCATGTCCAAAAGATGAATTTCCACTATCAATCCTGGAGTTGATGGTGGACATTACCTCATCTCATGCGCCTTCTCTTTCATGGATGGCTCATCCGATATAACCAAATAAAGATGGCACCAAGATGAAAGAAACACTACTTTAGAACCCCGATCGAATCTATTGCTATAAGGTCATGCCTTTCAAGCCTTAAAATGTCTGCTACATACCAAGGGCTATGACTCAATCTTTGATGAACTCATTCATCATCAAGTCAAGTGCTATGTTGATGATCCTGTGGTCAAAAGTAGAGAAAAGGAAGGCCATCTCTTTGACTTGAGACTAGTTTTTGAATAGTTAAGATAATTTAACCTAAAAATGAACCCCCTGAAGTGTGCATTCGGAGTAGCTTCAAGGAAATTCCTTCAGTTTGTTGTCCAATAGCACAAAATCAAAATCAATCTGGAGAAGATCAAGTTGATATTAGAAATGTCACCCCCTAAAAGTTTAACTCAACTCAGATCATTCCAAAGGCGGTTGGAGTATCTAAGATACTTTATATCCAACATATCGAAGATGTCGGATTCTCAAAGACTTATCAAAAGGATGCCAAGTTCAAGTGGGATGACAAGTGTGAGCATGCCTTCAAAGACATCAAGCATTACTTGATGACTTCATTGGTTCAAGTAGCCCCTATCCCATGCATGCTGCTCATACTTTACATTGCTATGTTAGATGACTCCCTTGGTGCTTTGTTGGCCTAAGCTAATGATGAAGGGAAGGAAAACACACTCTGCTACCTTAGCCATCATCTAATCCTTGCTGAGGATAATTATCCACCCATTAAAAAGCATTGCCTAGCTTTAATCTTTGCATCCCAAAAGCTACAACACTACATGCTTCCTCATAAGATGAACTTAATCTCTAGGATCAATCCACTACAGTATCTCATGACACTGTCGATGCTATCTGGATGGCTGGGATGATGGTCCATGATCCTCTCGTAGTTTGACATTACCTTTATACCTCTCCGTTCGGTGAAAGGACAAGCAGTAGCGAATTTCTTAGCAGCACACCCACTTCCTGCTAACTCTCTGCTTAGTGATGATCTCCCCAATGAATAAATCATGAACTTAGGGGATACTAGCATTCACCATTGGGAGATGTACTTTGATGGCATGGCTTCTTCTCAAAGAGGAGAAGAATCACAATCTACTATTCCAAAAGTGGTAGGGGTAGGACTAGTTCTCTTAACTCTAAGCTGCAATGTGATTTGATTCTCATATCATTTGTCTAATCTTTGCACCAACAATGAAGTCAAATATGACACTTGATTGACGAGTTAATCGCTTACTCTAAGCATCCATAACATTGACATCTTGAGGATTCTTAGCTAGTTATCAACCAAATCACTTGGGTCCTATAAGGTTATAAAGCTCCATCACTACCATAATTACACCATGGAGTTGTTGGCCCAAATCCTAGAGGTTACCATTTATAAGATTCCTCAAGGAGAGAACATCATAGCATATGCTTTATCCAAACTTGCCAAGGAGTTGGCATATTCAGAGGATAAGTCCATATCAATAAAGATTCAAAATAGACAAGTCTTATCCTTTATTGATATTGAACTCATCAAAAAGTACTCTCTTGAAGGGGAGGTTGCCATTACCAAGAAGGACGAGGAGTTAGATTGGAGGCAACCATTCATGGATTACCTAAATAAAGGTAAACTACCTCAAGAGAAGTCCCAAGCCCATCGATGAAGCAGAGCACTTTCTATGCTCTTATGGATGGTGTCTTATACGATCTGATCATATGTGGTTACATTATTTAGACAAGCATGAAGCCCATAAGATCGCGGATCGAGGTATACTCAGGATTATGTGAAGCCAACCACTCTGGCTCAAAGATGAAAGCCAAGATCAAGAGACTAGGATACTACTGGCCATCGATGATCAAAGATTGCATGGATACAGCTAGGCGATGCCACCAATGTCAAATACATGGTGTAGTCCTACACCAACCAACCAACATTCAACATCCTACATTGGCCTCATGGCCATTCGAGTGTTGGGGTACCGACATAGTGGTCGATTAATCCTCCTTCTTCCAAGGGTCATCGGTTCATCTTAGCTACTTGTTTTTCCAAATGGGTGAAGGTGATTTCACTGAGAGGTCACAACTAGCATGTGCTCCAATTTTTTTAGGAATCATATCATATAGGTTCGTGAGTGCCTTCATAAATTATAATAATGGTACTACATTCAAGAGCACGAGATCAATAACTTTGCGTGACACAACATAGATTAGAGATATTCTACCATCAACTACCCAAAGGAAAAATGGCTTAGAAGCCTTCAACAAAACTCGATCCAAATACTAAAGAAAACACTGACAATAACAAGTGATAGTGGCATGAGGAATAGTTGAAGCCTTGTGGGTCTACCACACCACATATAGAACTCCAACTCGCTTCCTTTCTCCTTAGTGTGTGGGTCAAGCCATTCTACCATTAGAAGTCTAACTCCCATCACTAAGGATAACTGGGTAGCAAGATCATAACAAAGCGTAATGCCAAGTTGTGTTAGAAGAGCTCAAAGGTTTGGAGGAGAGATGCGGCATGCCAAAATCTCAAGTTGTACAAGCTAAAATGATTCAAGCTCACATGAAGTTGGTCCATCCTAGATTTTTCAAGTAGGAGAGCTTATTTTAGTTCTAAGGAGACCATTATTGTCGCCATAACATGGGAGGTAAGTTTGAACCCACTTGGGAAGGCCCATTTACTATAGAGAAGGCCTACCAAGGAGGACCTTATCAGCTTATTAATCATAAGGGAGAGCGCCCAATGCTTCCAATTAATGGGTTGTACTTAAAGAAATATTATAAATCATGTTTAAAAATAGTTATCATCAATGAAAATTCTATTTCAAGTTCAATCTCTTCCATGTTGAAAGTATTCTGTTTGAGAATCCCATGACGTGTTTAGGTGTGTAACGAACCCAAGTGGTGTCCTATCCTTCATCAACAACATAACATAAACACAAACACAAACTACACACAAAACATATAAAATAAATACATATCTTTTATCTCTACTTGAGATAACACCTCTAGTGGCACTCACAATAGCTTTTCGACAAGCTACTGCTAGTTGTCACCCCAATGGTCTTCTTTGCTTTGGAGAATGTTACACTTTTCTTTCTTACTTGGCCATCCATCTTTTAGTTTGGTAGGCATTACTACGTCGTAAGCTACCTCATGTTGCCTTTGTTTAAGAGGATGTGAGTCTGCTCTCTGGATTAGCCTTCATGCACTGACTGGGTTGAGTATATTTGAGGTTTAGGATAAGTCCCATAGAGGCTCCTTCCATCCTGACTGCTTCAAGTCTGGGTTCCCTTCCAGGGCTCCCACTTAGTAGTTGCTCTAGGTCGATAACATCTACCCCTCACGATGATAGATTATCCGATGATCAGCTTGGAAAGTTGTAAGCCTACATGCTTTCTTTCTAGATTGATCATTACACCGGCACCTTAGGTTGGTTGGTTCTCACTATGCTGATGGATACACCACTCATGCTAATGAATACACCTTTGGTTGGTTGGTTCTTGCACCTTAGGATACACCGCTCATGGAAAATGTAAGTCTGCTATGCTTTCTCCTTGAGTTGGCCACTGTACATCCATAGCTTTCTTTTAAGGGCTCGATAACACCCCTAGTAGCAACTCCCCTGTGGGCACTATATTTGGATCACATCCTTTCCAAACCCATTTAGACACTACTTAGGTTACTATCAACTTAAATAGTTCCCCAGTTCCTATTACCCATGTGGTTGGAGAATCCATCTGGATGCGAAGATTCTCCCTTGGTCCAAATAAACTGAGATTACATTAAGTGAATGGCTTATTACATCTTGATAATTTAATATCCTTAATATCTAATGAAGTTTAAGTTTGTTTAAATTCATGTGCTTTTGATTGATTAATTTTAGATTAGATTTTTGGTTTAATTAAATCTTGATAATTCAATATCTTAATATCTAATGAAGTTTAAGTTTGTTTAAATTCATGTGTTTTGATTGATTAATTTAAGATTAATTATTTTGGTTTAATTAAATCTTGATAATTCAATATCCTTGATCTCAAATAAAGTTTAAGTTTGTTTAAATTTATGTGTTTTAATTGATTAATTTTAGATTAGATGTTTGGTTTATAAATCTTGATAATTCAATATCCTTTTAAATTAATATTTAATTCTTTCTTTGATTATGGTTATGTGACTTAATTTTATGCTTATTTGATTTGATTGGGGTTCATTTATTTGTAGTTTGATTTGATTAGATTAATTGAGATTTTATTTTGATTTTAATTGTGTTTGATTCTTTGAATTAGATGTTATTTTTAATCTCATCCATTTATCATGTTTATCAAAGTTTGGTTTGTATTTTGATTTCAAACATTGGATAGTTAACTAGTTTATCTTATTTAAATAGGTTGAATGAGATTTGATTTGATTACATATTAAATTGATGAGAGTCTTTCTTAATTTAATTTAATTTGATTTAATTTGATTTGATTAGCTTTATTAGTCTATGGGTTTGCTTAGGTTCATTGTGATTATGTGATTAGTTTAATTAAGAAGTGTATTCATGTTAATTATAAAGGTTTGTTTAATTTTTAATTTGATCTCATATTTGCCTTAGGTTAATGATGTAAAAAATGACTTAATAATTTAGGCTAAGTTTAGGTTTTGATTAGTATTTAATTGCATTTATGTTTGATTAAGTTTAAGTTTAATATGATCAATTTGATTGACTTAATTAACTTATTTAAGAAGTGTGATCAAATTAGTAGATTAATTAAGTGTTTCATTTGAATTTGATTTTATAAAGTTAATTTGGTTCATTAAGATGATGGATTAATTCATTAAGCATTAATTAGGTATTTATTCAGTTGGATTAGCTTAAGGGTAATTAATTTAATTAATCTGTGTGTTTAAGTTAATTAATAAATTAAATAAAGATTTATTTAATTTTTAATTTGGTTTTATATTTATTTAGATTAACGATGTAATTAATGACTTAATGATTTATGTTTAATTTAGGATTTGATTGGTATTTAATTGCATTTATGTTTGATTAAGCTTAGGTTTAATATGATTAATTTGATTAACTTAATTAGTTGAGGTGTGATTATTAAATTAATAGATTTGTTTAATTTTTTTAATTTCATTATTTTATTTAGGTTAATGATGTAATTAATGACTTAATGATTTAAGTTTAAATTAGATTTGATTAGCATTTAATTGCATTTTATGTTTGATTGCTTAAGATTAATATGATTAATTTGATTGACTTAATTAGTTTATTTAAGAGGTGTGATTAAATTATTAATTAAGTGTTTGATTTGAATTAATTTAATGTGATTTATAAAATTAATTTGGTTCATTAAGATGATAAATTAATTCATTAAATTTACATTAATTAAATGTTTAATTAATTAAGTTTGATTAAGGGTAATAAAACTTTTTTAATTAGATTAATCAAAGATTTATTTAATTAATGACTTAATTTCACAGTGAGTGATTTGATTTAGTTAAGTGTTTACTTAAGTTTGATTTGATTAAAGGATTATTGTTATTATCATTTGATTAGATGTTATTTAATTGTTTATTTTATTTCAATTAAACGATTATTCATAATCATAGTTTGATTTTCTTCATTTATTATGTCATAGATTTCATTCATGTTTGATTTAGTTGTTATGTATGATTAACTAATTAATTATCTTATTCCAAACGATGTGATTTACCATATGTTAATTAAGTTTATTTTGACTTTATTTGGTTTAATTTGATTAATATCAAATGATTATGTTGAATTGTTAATCAACTTGATTTTAGTTTAATGATTATCAATTTTTGTTTATATTCATTAAAGAGTTTCATATGATTAAGACTCATGCTTAGTGTAGTTTAGTTATACTAGTTTGACTTATGTTAAAGTTTCTAGGTTGAATTTTAAGTTTGATTTAAGATTTATCATTGAGTTTTATTGATTTAAATAGTTTAATAATTTTTCTTTAATGATATTTCTCTGATTTGAGGTTTGATTAATTGCTTAAGTGTTATTTCATTTATGATTTTGATTTTGATATTTAAATTATTTTTTAGATTATATTTTAATTAAGTCCTTAATTGATTAAACTTTACAAGTTTGTTTGGGGTTCATTAGATTTAGAAAATCACATTATTTTCTTAAGAGTCCTAGATGTCAAGTGATTTTAAGCCATTTTGAAGATTTTGTTTTTTATTTGATTTATTTTATTAAAATGGACAATCTAAACTTCAAAATTTAATTTACCAATCCAAAAGTCCTTTTCACTTGAGATTTTTATGATAGGTGTTTTTAACTTTAGTTTCAATCTAAAATTTAAACTTAACATATATATATTTTTGTTTGATTAATAAAATTTGATTTTTACTAAAACTCAAATTAAGCTCAAAATACCCAGTGACATTTGGGGATTTTGCATTTTTTGGATTCCTCTTGGAAAGATGAATCCAACGAGCCTTGTTTGCAATTTTGTCAACTATTTTATTTTCTATGAATTTTTGAAGTGAGATTTAAATTAATTTTTTAAATCAAAAATCTGCGCGCACCACGTGCGGCACGCGCGATTGACACGCTGCCGCGATTTGTGCATGTGCCACATTAGCATTGACAAGTGGAAACATGTCAATGCTTGGAAAGCTCCTTCGCTCATTCTAGACATCCGACAGATCGGTCCGTGACGATCGCGTTATTGAACCATCTCGATCAAGATCGAGTTTACGACTGGGTCACTTTCCAAGCATTGACCCATTTCCTCCTCAGCGCCGAGACACGGCATAATCATGCGTGCCACATGGTGCACATTGCCACGCGCCGCCGCATATTTTTTGATTTAAAAAAATTAATTTAAATCACCTGAAACTTCAAAAAATCATAGAAATTAAAATACTTAACCAAAAATTGTAAACAAGGGCTTGGTGGATTTGTCTTTCCGAGAGGAATTCAACAAACACAAAATCCCCAAATTTCACTGAGTATTTTGAGCTTAATTTTAGTTTTAGTAAAATAAAATTTTATTAATTAAACCAAAAAATATGTCAGATTAAGTTGAAATTTTCAGGGATTGAAATTAAAGTTAAAGCACACCTACCATAAATATCTCAAGTTAAAAGGACCTCTAGATTGGGAGAAATTAAAATTTGAAGTTTAGATTATCCATTTTAATAAAATAAATCAAATCAAAATTCAAAAATTTACAAAATTTTCAAAATGGCTTAAATTACTTCGATTGACATCTAGGACTCTTAAGGAAATAATGTGATTTTCTAAATCCTAATGAACCTCAAACAAACACTTAAGATTAAAGTTTAATCAATTAAGGACTTAATTTAAATATAATCTAAAAATAATTTAAATATCAAAATCAAAATCATAAATAAAATAACACTTAAGCAATCATTAATTAAAACTCAAATCAGAAAAATATCATCCTCCTAAGAAATTAAATTAAATATGATTAAACCTATTTAAATCAGTAAAACTCAATTAAATGATTAAATCTTAAATCAAACATAAAATTCAACAAATCTTGAAAACCTTACATGAGTCAAACTAGTATAACTAAACCTACACTAAGCATGGAGTCTTAATCATATGAAACTCCTTAATGAATATAAACAAATTGAAACTAATTAATCATTAAATAAACTAAAAATCAAATTGATTAACAAACCAATTCAACATAATCATTTGATATTAATCAAATTAAACCAAATAAAGTCAAAGTAAACTT
>CM038214.1:355911019-355975302 GCA_021442155.1 Cymbidium sinense | reverse complement strand
ATTAATAACTTATTCCATAATATCATTATTCTTCATAATCCAATCTCCATTATCATTTTTTAATTTTTTGAATATTATTTAAAGCTCTCTTTTATTAACAAAGCATGGAAATACCTAGTATTCCTATCACCATCTGTAATATGTTTACTAGCAGCTTTTTTGCCAATAAGTCTCTTCCATATTTTGGAAGTTAACAAGTTTATCTTTTCATAAGTCTAAATCTTAGAAGGATCAGAAATAACAGACTTCAAGATCACAGACCAATTTTTCCATATCTTTAATATTAACAAAAAGGTTTTAAAATAATGCTTGTTCCACCAGCCCAAATTTTGTTTAAGTCTTTTAAGTTTAAACTAAAGTCTATTCATCCACATAATCAAATTATCAGGATGTAAAAGAGCTTTCCAATTATTAGCCACAACATTAAAAAAATCAATATGTTGAATCCACATGTTTTGAAATTTAAAAGAAGAGGGGTTTTTTTAGTTTATTAGAATTATCTTTAATAGAAACTAGAAGAGGAGCATGATCTGACAATGTTCTCCTTAAATGGTCAATATAAGTAATAGGCCATTGAGTAATCCAATGAGTATTAAAAGAATCGGTCCAACCTTTGCCAAAGTCTAGAGTTTTGCCAAGTATAACTAGAGCCCTTAAAGCCAATATCAATCAAATTACAATCAAGGATCATATTGGAGAAATATTCCATGGAATGAATATTAGGAGAGCAACCACCACTTCATTCAAAAAAAAAATAAAATGGTGTTGAAATCACCACCAAAAAAATCAAGGTTTGTTGATAGAGGTAGCAAAATTCCTTAAATTATCCCAAACAAGATTTCTACTAGATTTATAACAAGATGCATAAACAAAAGAGCTCAAAACATAACAATCACCATAAGAGATTTGAACATTGGCAACTTAATGAAAGTCATCAAGAATAGAGACCTTAATGAATTATTCCAAAAATACCAAATTTTTATTAGAGAAAAATTTATTGAAACTGATAATTCTAGCAACATGGTTAATTTTACTCCAAACCATAAGAAGAGAAATAGTATGAATGCGACAAACATTTCTAATACGATTATGAATAGAAAGGGTACCGATCCCTCGAACTTTTTAAATAGGAAATTTAAGCATAATGAAATTTAAAAAGGGGGTTAAGCAAAGGTTAATTAAGAGAGGAGTGAGAGGTTGCAATAGATCTATAATTTTTGGAAAATTTAGGAGGGAAATTTTTAACATTTTTTTTCTTTTTAGCATGATAAGTTTGTAAGCCATTTTCTTTTCCCTAGAGTCATCATCAGTAAGATTTAGTAACATTGGTCATAGATTTAGAGAAATCTCCAAGTGTTTGGAGGGGTTCACCTTCTTCCAAATCTATATTTAGTTGAAAAGTAGGATTAACATCAATATCAAGATTAGAAATGAGAGATGGTGATGATAGAACCATTTAAAGCACAAGTAGTAAAATCTGAATCATAAATGTTTTGATGCTGACATCATTTAAATCATCATTAAAAGCTTCATTTTCATCGATCAAAGCTGGCATAGATGCAAGAATAGAATCAGAGGAAATAGAACTGTCTTCTAATAACTTAGATAATTTATTATTCTCCACATTAGAAATATTCAAACTCAAATAAGGAATAAGCGGTAAATCATCTTTCTCATTTTGAATATCGGTCAAATCCTTACCAACATTAGAAGCTGAAACATGTTCAATAGGATTAACCTCAATAACAGCCTTTATACCATCCTTAGGATCCAGATTTATGAACATAAGTAGGAATCGACTTATGGGTAGAGACAACATTTTTCTTTGGAGGAATTCATTATTTTAAGTGGGGATGGAGAATAAAACATTATGAATTATCATGACCATGTATTTTACAGTGGGAACAAAAAATCAGAAGGTTCTCTAATTCAACCTTTTGTGAATACCCATATTTCTCAGAGCAAATCCAAACTTTTTTAGGTTATTATTTTAGTTATGTCTAATTCCATGAAGAACCGAGCCACAGAAGGGCGAGATCACTCAGCGGTCGCTTGGTCAAGTTGCAAAGGCCGAACAAATAAAGCCTCGATAGCAAAAAGTACATGATGGGTAATAAAATGAATGCACATATTAGGAAGAGATAACCACACAGGGACAATAGGAGATTCCTTCTTAATGTCAAAAAGGGTGACCACTTCAACAAATGCATTTGACAATTAAAGATGAAATAAGAATGACATGAAAAACACATGAATAATCTAGATCTTTAGAAAGTTGAATCAGGATATACTGAGGGTTAATAAGACCAATCGAGAAGGCACCCATAAGCTTGAGATTATGAAAAAAAGAACTGATCTTATCCAAATTTGGACGACCAAAGAAAACTTACTGACAAGAGAAAATTCAAAGGGTTTTGCCAAACTTTTCAACATCTACATCGAGCACACTACGGCAAACCTCTAAAAGATGTCAAATGAGATTAACCAAATCAATGAGGGAAAAATCTTACATGAGAGTGCTTCCTTAAAAGATTTAGTATAAGATGCAGCATTAGGGCTGCCAATCCCCAAAATGTCAGATGCCCTAGCTGAAAAATCCATATTTTGAGTTGGAACCCAAGGAATAGAACTCACAACCATGGTCAATGACAAAACATCATGCAATCATCCAGATGCCTTTCAAGTCTTTGAAATCTGTCAAAATCAAAGCCAAAGCCATAGAAATCAATGGTGCCACCAAGAGGGATTCAAAATTGCCGAGAGAGCACTGGGGAGGAGGGTTGGTTTAGGGTTTAGGGTTGTGTTTAGGGTTTATGGTTTTCTAATTTTTTATTTCATTTTTTAAATTAAGTAAACTCGTAGGTTTAGGTTTATTTAGTTTATTTATTTTAGTTTATTTTAATTTTTATTTGATTTAGGTTTCTTTTTTATTTTATTTAGTTTAGTTTATTTATTTTAGTTTATTTTTATTTAGGTTTAGGTTTGTTTATTTTTTTAGTTTTTTTTTAGGTTTAGGTTTTATTTTTTTTCTTTAGGTTTGGGTTTTATTTTATTATTTTTATTCTTTTAGGCATTTAGTTTAGTTTAGGTTTAGGTTTATTTTATTTAGTTTAGTTTATTTTAGTTTAGGTTTAGGTTTATTTTTTTATTTATTAGGTTTAGGTTTTTAGTTTAGGGTTTAGGTTTATTTTATTTATTTAGGTTTTATTTTAGGTTTATTTTTAGGTTTAGGTTTATTTAGTTTTTATTTTATTTTATTTTAGGTTTATTTTATTTTTATTTTAAGTTCATTTTATTTTATTTAGTTTTTAGTTTAGTTTAGTTTTATTTATTTTATTTTAGTTTAGCTTTATTTTTTATTTTATTTTCTTTTAGGTTTTTAAGGTTTAGCTTTAGTTTACTTATTTTATTTTATTTTTTTATTTTATTTTTTTTGGTTTTATTTATTTATTTTATTTTTTTTAGCTTTTAGGTTTAGGTTTAGATTTAGGTTTTATTTTAGGTTTACTATTAGGTTTTATTTTAGTTTAGTTTAGTTTAATTTTAGTTTATTTTATTTTTTAGTTTAGGTTTAGTTTTTAAGTTTTAGGTTTTATTTATTTTATTTTAGGTTTAGGTTTATTTTATTTTGTTTATTTAATTTTATTTTAGGTTTAGTTTTTATTTTAGTTTAGGGTTTGGGTTTTATTTTTATTTATTTAGGTTTATTTTCTAGGTTTATTTTTTATGTAGTTTTCATTTTATTATATTTTATTTAGGTTTATTTATTTTTTATTTAGGTTTTTTTTATTCTTAGGCTTATTTTATTTTTTTTTTAGTTTACTTTAGATTTTATTTCTTATTTTAGTTTATTTTATTTTTATTTTATTATTTTAGGTTTAGGTTTAAGTTTAGTTTAGGATTTTATTTTATTTTATTTTTTTATTTTATTTTAGGTTTTATTTTATTTTTTATTTTGGGTTTTATTACTAGGTTTAGGTTTAGGAGTTGGGTAGGGTTTAGAGTGTTTAGGGTAGTGGGGTGGTAGGAGTTTAGTGGTGGGTTTTAGGTTTAGGGAGGAAGTAGGGTAGTAGTGGTAGTATTTAGGGTTGGTTTAGGGTTTAGTTTTAGGTTTAGGTTTAGTAGTTAAGTGGATAGGGTAAGTTTTGGTTGGGTTGGCTCAGTGGGTAGTTTTAGTTAGGGTTTAGTGGTAGGAGGAGGGTAGGGTTTAGGGAGTTTAGGTTGGTAGGGAGGAGGTTTAGTGAGGGTTTAGGTGGTTTTAGGGAGTTTAGAAGGTAGGATAGGGGGTTTTTTTTTTAGTTTAGGTTTTAGATTTAGGTTTATTAAGGTTTAGTTCTTTTAAAAAAAAATTAGGTAAACTAGTAGTTTAGTTTTCTTAATTTTATTTATTTTATTTATTTAGTTTATTTTATTTTTTATTTATTTTATTTATTTATTTTTATTTTTATTTATTTATTTTATTTTATTTTTTATTTTATTTATTTTAGGTTTATTTATTTTAGTTTATTTTTTTTATTTTTAGGTTTAGGTGTAGGTATTTATTTATTTTTTTAGTTTATTTTATTTTATTTTTAGGTTTATTTTTTTTAGGTTGTTTAAGTTTTTATTTTATCATTTTAGGTTTAGGTTTGGGTTTTTATTTTAGGTTTAATTTTGGTTTATTTTTAGTTTAGTTTAATTTTTAGTTTATTTTTTTATTTAGTTTAGGGTTTAGGTTTAGTTTATTTTAGTAGGTTTAGGTTTTATTTATTTTAGTTTAGTTTATTTTTTTTTAGCTTAGGTTTATTTTATTTTGTTTATTTTAGGTTTACTTTTTTTTTTTAGGTTTTATTTTTTTATTTATTTTTAAGTTTTTTTAGGTTTATATTTTAGGTTTATTTTTTATTTAGGTTTTTTATTTAGTTTTATTTTATTTTATTTTAGGTTTATTTTATTTATTTTTCATTTAGTTATCATTTATTTTTTTGTTTTTATTTTTATTTATTTTATTTTAGGTTTTAATTAGTTTAGGTTTAGGTTTTAGCTTTTATGGTTTAGGTTTAGTGGTTTAGGTTTTATTTTTATTTTAGATTATTTTAGATTTGATTTTAGTTTATTTAGGTTTATTTTTATTTATTTTTAGTTTAGGGTTTAGGTTTTGTTTTATTTTTTATGTTTAGGTTTTATTTATTTTAGTTTATTTTAGTTTAGGTGTAGTTTATTTCATTTTGTTTATTTTATATTTATTTTAGGTTTAGCTTTATTTTTTTTAGTTTTTATTTTTATTTTTTTATTTATTCTAGGTTTTATTTTTAGGTTTATTTTTTTAGGTTTTATTTTATTTTATTATATTTTAGGTTTATTTTATTTTTATTTTTTAGTTTTATTTTATTTAGGTTTTTATATTCTTAGGTTTATTTTATTTTTAGTTTAGTTTAGGTTTTTATTTATTTTATTTTATTTTTTATTTTATTTTATTTTAAGTTTAGTTTAGGTTTATTTTATTTTATTTATTTATTTATTTTTTTATCTTTTATTTTTAGGTTTATTTACTTTAGGTTTTGTTTAGGTTGGGTTTAGGTGGGTTTAGTTTAGTGGGTTTAGGGTTTAGGGTTTAGGTTTAGATTTAGGGTATGTTAGGGTTAGATTTAGGGTTTAGGGTTTAGGTTATTTTAGGGCTTTAGGGTTTAGAGTTTGGTTAAATTTGGGTCAGTTTAGGGTAGTATAGAGTTTAAAGTTTTGGGTTTTAGTTTAGGTATTTTAGGTAGTTAGTAGGGATTTAGGTTAGGGTAGGTTAGTGGGTTTAGGGTTTAGGTTAGAAAGGGTTTAGGGAGGATTTATGATTTAGGGCAGGTTTAGGGTTTAGTGAGGGTTTAGGGTGGTATAGAAGTTTAGAGTTTAGGTTTAGGGGTTTTAAAATAGGTAAATAGGTAGGTTTTAATTTTAGTTTATTTTAATTATTTTAGTTTATTTTTTTTATTTGGTTTATTTTATTTCATTTAGTTTATTTTATTTATTTAGGTTTATTTATTTTAGAAGTTTTATTTTAGTTTATTTTAGGTTTAAGTTTAGTTTATGTTTAATTTTAGTTTAGTTTTATTTTATTTTAGGTTTAGATTTTATTTCTTATTTTAGGTTAAGGTTTTCTTTTATTTTTTAGGTTTAGGTATTAGGTTTATTTTAGGTTTTATTTTTTAGTTTAGTTTAGGTTTATTTTATTTTATTTAGTTTAGTGTTTAGGTTTAGTTTATTTTAGGTTTAGGTTTAAGTATTATTTATTTTAGTTTAGTTTATTTTATTTTATTTATTTTAGGATTAGATTTTTTTTAGTCTATAGTTTAGGTTTTAATTTTTTATTTATTTTTAAGTTTTATTTTTAGGTTTATATTTTACGTTAAGGTTTTTATTTAGTACTTATTTTAATTTTTTTAGGTTTATTTTAGTTTTATTTTTTTTAGTTTTATTTATTTTAGGTTTTTTTTTAGGTTTTATTTTATTTTAGTTTGTTTAGGTTTTATTTATTTTATTTATTTTATTTTTTTATTTTTTTTTATTTTATTTATTTTATTTTGGGTTTAGGTTTAGGTTTAGGTTTTAGTTTAAGTTTTATTTTATTTTATTTTATTTAGGTTTAGGTTTTTATTTTTATTTTTTAGATTTTATTTTATTTAGTTTAGGTTTTAAGGTTTAGGATTAGGTTTAGGTTGTTGGGTTTGTGGGTTAGGGTTTATTTAGGGTTTATTTTAGGGTTTTAGGTTTGGTTTAGGATTAGGGTGGTTTAGGTTTAGGGTTTTTATTTTTTATTATTTTTTATTTTTTTTATTTTTAGGTTTAGGTTTAGGTTTAGGTTTAGGTTTTAAGTTTAGGGTTGGTTTTAGTGGTTTTTTGGTTTTTTTAATAGAAGAAATTTAGATTCAAGATTTCTTATTTTTGATTTCATCAACCAAGTAACACACTAAGTTTTCTATGACATAAATGATGACAAATAAAAAATGAGCATGCATAGAGCAAACAAAAAATGCTAGATAACTAGAACTGTCTCTACTGTAAAGACACAGTTCCATAAGCAACAGATCGGATCCGTCTTTCTCTTCCCATCGAACCACCCCACTCTGTGTAGGGATCCACCATCATATCCCCAATCTCTCCTTCTGCCACCACCAAGTTCGTAACCTCCATCTCGCCTCCTGCCTCCATAACCACCACTACTCTGACCACCACCTCCATATCCACCAGCACCTTGAGATTCCCCACCACCACTACGATAACGCACCAGCCTCCACCCATCTAGACTAAGCCAGCTGAGTGATGTTCTGTCATCAAGGTTATGCCCATTCTTGGAGGTTTAGGTTTAAGTTTATTAGGTTTTAGAGTTTAGGTTTATTTTTTAATTTATTTAGTTACTTTAGGTTTTTTTTAGGGTTTGGGGGTTTAGGATTTAGGTTTAGGGTTAGGTTTAGGTTTAGGTTTAGTTTGGGTTTAGGTTTTTGGGTTTGTGGTTTAGGTTTTAGGGTTTAGGGTTTAGGGTTTAGGTTTGTGGTTTGTGGGTTTAGGGTTTAGGTTTTAGGGTTTAGGGTTTTGGTTTGGTTTAGAGTTTTAGGTTTAGGGTTTTAGGTTTAGGTCAGGGTAGTTTTAGGTTTAGGTAAGTTTAGGGAGTTTAGGGTGAGTTTAGAGGTTAGTTTAGGGTTTAAGTTTTATTTTAATTTTAATTTTAAATAGTCAACCTATAGTTTATTATATTATTATTTAGTTTATATTTTATTTGATTTAGGCTTATTTATTTTAATAATTTAGTTTATTTTATTTTAGGTTTATTTATTTTAGTTTAGGTTTTTAGTTTATTTTTTAGGTTTAGGTTTATGTTTAGGTTTAGTTTATGTATTTTATTTTATTATTATTTTATATAGGTTTAGGTTTTATTTATATTTTATTAGATTTTATTTAGTTTAGTTTAGGTTTTTGGGATTTAGGTTTAGGTTTAGGGTTTAGGGTTTAGGAGTGTAGGTGTGGTTTAGGGTGTAGGGTTTAGTGGTTTAGGAGTTTAGGGTTTAGGTGTTTAGGTTTAGGGTTAGCAAAAGGTTTAGGGTTAGGTTTTAGGGTTTAGTTGACCAATTGAAGATGATTGTAGGCTTTGCATTCAATTATTTTGGATTTGGTTTTATTTAGGCCAACTTGAACCTTTAGGTCAATTTGGGCTAAGTAGGTCAATTGGGTTCAATTGGGTCCAATGATGGCTTTGGTCAAGTTCAAATCAATTTGGAATGAACTTGAGCCATTGGTTGCAATCAATTTGGTTTATATTTTTATTTGACCCAATTTAGTCTTTTAAGTCAATTTGGGTCAAGAGGGCCAATTAGGTTTGGTTTGACTCAATTGAAGGTCAAGTCATATTCAAATATTGATTTTGATTTGGTATGAATCATTGGTTTCAAGGATTTGTCTTAGGTTGCAATTTGGCTAGTTTTGGTTCATATTGGTTAAGGGATTGACAAAATGACAAGTTGACTTGGTTTGACCCAATTTATGGCAATTGATCAACCTAGGGTGATCAACAATCATGATGGGAGGTTGTGATGGGCTTGGTTCAATTCAATTTGGGTAGGATTAGAACTTGGTTCAAATAGGTCAAATTGGACTTTGGTTCAAGTGGACCAATTGGGTTTAGTTGGCTTGATTTTGGGTTGAGTTTGATTTAGTTGAGTTTATATATGGATTTGGGATTGATATATAAATTCAATTGCAATTCTTGGGTTCAAATGGGTTTTGGTTCATTTGAACATTTCAAGTCAGAAGGGTTAAGTTGGGTTTGACTTGGGTTAATTTCATTTTGGCTTGATGATTGTAGATTTCATTTATATTTGTGAATATGATTGAAGGTGATTGATTCATGAGAAAATCAATTGAATTTGGGTTTTGGAATGAAGGAATTTGGCTAAGTCCATGGAGTTGAGTCATGTGGATTAAGTTTGGATTTTGATTTGGTTTGATTTAGTTTTGGTGATTTAATTGTATATTTTAATTAAATTTGTGAAGATTATTGAAAATATGATTGATTTGTGAGAAAATCAATTGAGTTTGACTTGATTTGGATTATGATTTGGCTAAGTCCAGGATAGGTCATATGGGCTTAGGAAGGGTTTTGATTTAATTTGATTTAGTTTGATTTAGTTTTGATCATTTGAATGTAGATTTGATTTATATTTAGGAAGATGATTGATGATATAAATTGATTATGAGAAAATCAATTGAATTTGGATTGATTTGATTAAGATTTGGCTAAGTCCATGGGATAGTCGATGGCTTAGAAAGGGTTTCAAGTTTGATTTGATCAGCATCATCAATCATTTAGTTTTGGAATTTGGGTTTGATTTGGATTTGAATTGGATGTTTGAATTGAACTTAAGGTTTGGTTTGAGAAAGTGAACATGGACTAGATTTGGGTTGTAGGGTGATCTCTTGTTCAAAAGTAGAGAAAAGGAAGACTATCTCTTTAACTTGAGAGTATTTTTCGAACAGTTAAGATAATTTTACCTCAAAATGAACCCTTGAAGTGTGCATTTGGAGTTGTTTCAAGGAAATTTCTTGGGTTTTTTGTCTGACACCAGGGAATCAAAATCGATCCAGAGAAGACAAAGGTGATATTAGAAATGCCACCCCTAAAAGGTTAACTCAACTTAGATTATTCTGTGGGTTGGCATATCTAGAAGCTTTATATCCAACCTATCGGAAGATGTCACCATTCTCCACTTGTCAAAAGGATGTCGAAGTTCAAGTAGGATGACAAGTGTGAGCATGCCTTGAAGACATCAAACATTACCGATGACGCACCTCTAGTAGCCCCTAACCCGTGCTGCTCATACTTTATACTACATTAGATGACTCCCTTGGTAATTTGTCCTCAAGTCAATGATGAAGGAAAGAAAATGCTACTACCTCGCCATCATCTAATCCCTGTTGAGGCTAATTATCCACCCATTGAGAAGCATTGCCTAAGTTTAATCTTTGCATCCCAAAAGCTACAACACTACATGCTTTCTCATAAGGTGAACTTAATCTCTAGGATCAATCCACTATAGTATCTTATGATACAGCAGACGTTATCTTGATGGTTGGCACAACGGTCCATGATACTCTCGTAGTTTAACATTACCTTCATACCCCTCCATGCGGTGAATGGATAAGCACTAGAGGATTTCTTAGGACACCCGCTTCTTGGTGATGATCTCCCGATGATCAAATCATGAACTTAGGGGATACTAGAATTAACCACTGGGAAATGTACTTTGATGGTGTGGCTTCCTCTCAAAGCAGAGAAGAACCACAATCTACTATTCCAAAAAGGCGGGTAGGAATAGTTCTCTTATCTCAGACGTGATGTGATGAGATTCTCATATCATCTGCCTAATCCTTGCACCAACAATGAAGCCAATATGAGGCTCGATTGCGTTTGGAGTTAGTCATTACTCTAAGCATCCAAGAACATCAACATCTTATGGATTCTCACCAAGTTATTAACCAAATCGGGTCCTATAATGTTATAAAGCCCAAGCTCCATCACTACCACAAGTACACCATAGAGTAGTTGGACCAAATCGAGGTTACCATTTATAAGATTCTTTAAGGATAGAATGCCATAGTATTCTTTATCCAAGCTTGCCAAGGAGTTGGCATGAGGAGGATGAGTCCATATCAAAAAAGGTCCAAAATAGACAAGTTTTATCCTTATTGATATTGAACTCATCAAAAGTACTCTCTGAAGGGAGGTTGAAGGATAAGGAGTTAGATTGGAGGCGATTCATGGATTACCTAAATAAAGGCAAACTACCTCAAGAGAAGTCCCAAGCCTATTAGATGAAGCAGAGCACTTTCCTACACTCTTGTGGATGGTGTCTTATATTGACGATCTTTGATCTATGTGGTTACATTATTTAGACAAGCATAAAGACCGTAAGATCATGAGGTACACCGGATTATGTGGAGCCAACCAATTCAATTCAAGATGAAGCCAAGATCAAGAGACTAAGATACCACCGACTCGATGATCAAAGATTGCATGGATATGGGCGATGCCACCAATGTCAAATACATGGTGTGGTCCTACACCAACCACCCAACATTCTATATTCTACATTGGCCTTGGACCATTAGTGTTGGGGTACCAACATAGTGGGTCCGATTGATCCTCCTTCCAAGGGTCATCGTCATCTTAATTGCTACCGACTACTTTTCCAAATGGGTGAAGGCAATTCCACTCAGAGTTCATAGCTTAGCATGTGCTCATTTTTAGGAACCATATTATATATAGGTTCAGAGTGCCTCGACGTATTATATCTGATAATGGTACCGCATTCAAGAGTACAGAGATCAACAACTTTGCTCGAAGACATAACATAGACTGGAGATATTTTACCATCAACTACCGAGGGCAAAATGGCTTAGAATCCATCAACAAAACTCTCATCTAAATGCTAAAAAGACACACAACGATAGTGGCATGAGAAGTTAGTTTAAGTCTTATGGGCCTACCACACCACATATAAAACTCTAACTCGCCTACTCTTTCTCCTTAATGTATGGGTCCAAAGCATTCTACCATTAGAAGTCCAACTCCCATCACTAAGGATAGATGTGGGTAGCAAGATCATATAGAGAAACACCAAGTTGGGTTAGAAGAGCTTGAAGGTTTGGAGGAGACGCTGCGCTTATGCCAAAACCTCAAGTTGTACAAAGCTAAAATGATTCAAGCTCACAACAAGTTGGTCCATCCTAGAGCTTTCAAGTAGAGAGCTTATTTTAGTTAAGGAAAATTGTTGCCCATCATAAGATGGGAGGCAAGTTTGAACCCACTTGGGAAGGCCTTTTTTCCATAAAGAAGCCCTACCAAGGAGAATCTTATTAGTTTATTAATCATAAGGGAGAGCGCCCAATGCTTCCAATCAATAGGCTCTACTTAAAAAATATTATAAATCATGTTTGAAAATAATTATCATCAATGAAAATTCCTTTTTGAATTCAATCTCTTCCATGTTGAAAGTATTCTTGTTTGTGAATCACCATGATGTGTTAGGGTAGGTGTAAGGAACCAAGTGGTCATATCCTTCATCAATGCAACACAAACACAAATTACACACAAACATATAAAAAAATACATATCTTTTATCTCAGGCTACTCTGAGTTGAGATAACGCCCCTGGCACTCACTGGCTGTCGGGCTAACGATACCCCTGTCACCCTAGTGGTCTTCTTGCTTTGGAGGATGTAGTCTACTATGGTTTCCTTCTTTACTTGGCCATTGCACAGATGAGCACCTTGTTAGTTTGGTAGGCCTTCATGCAGAAGTTACCTCATGTTCACTTCATTTAAGAGGATGTGAGCGCTATGCTTTCTTCTTGGATTACCTTCATACACGATTGGTTGAGTATATTTGATGTTTAGGATAAGTCCCTTAGTGGCTCCTTCCCTCCTGAGCTTCAAGTTTGGGTCCTCCTTCCTTGGGCTCCCCACTTTGTAGTTGCTTTTTAATATAACATCTATCCACCGATGAGAATTATGATGATTATGCTTGGAAAGTTGTAAGCCTACATGCTTTCTTTCGATTGATCATTACCACGGGCACTTATGTTGTTGGTTCTCACTATCGACATACACCACTCATGCTAATGGATACACCTTAGGTTGGTTCTCGCACCTTAGGATACTCCACTCATTGTAGATGTAAGTCTGCTATGCTTTCTCCTTGAGTTGGCCATTGTACACCTATGCTTTTCTGGCTCGTGATAATGCCCTAGCAAGACACCTCCCTGTGGGCACTATATTTGAATCATGTCTTTTGCAACCCTACTTAGATACTACCTGGGTTACTATCAGATTGGATAGTTCCCCTTTTCTATTAACCACCCCTGTAGTTGGAGAATCCCATTGATGAAAGAATTTCCCTTAGTCCAAATGAGATAGGTCAAGGCTGACCGATGTTGACCTCACTTTTGGAGTGAGCTCTCAACTTCCTCATTACAGATCTAGGACTCTTATAGACATTAAGAGCTCCTTAGTCTTAAGACACTTCTAGTGATTAGGTGAACACTTAAAAGCCTAGAGACTTAGAAGAGTTAGCCATAGAATAGTTTTATAGGGATTTAGAAAGATTTGCCTACCCTATAGCCTTAAACACAATCCTTACTTCCTTCTTCAAACCAAACTTCCCAATCAAATTCCAAATTCAAATCAACCCCAATTCAATTGATTTTCTCAAATTTCCATTCAATCTCAAATTAAATTCCAAATCAAATCCAACTTAAAATGATTGAAACCCAAAATCAAAATCAAATTTCTAAATCCTTCCTAAGCCATATGAACCACCTTCATATGCTTAGCCAAAACCCCTTTGAAACCAAATCAAACTTGATTGATTTCTTTAAAAATCAATCATTCCTTCATTTATATTCACAAATATAAATGAAATCTAAATTCAAACCATTCAAATCAAATCAAACCAAATCAAGATTTTTCTTAAGCCATATGGACTTACCTCCATGAAATCAAATCTCAACCCCAATCAACCCAAACTCAATTGATTTCTTTATAAATCAATCATTCCTTCATTTATATTCACAAATATAAATGAAACCCACCCTCCAATGACCAAAAATAAATCAAACTAAATCAATCCCTACTTAAGCCCTTTTGACCTAAATCCTTAAGCTTGGTCAAATTTGCTTCCAAATCACCAAACTCAAGTGATTTTATCATGAATCATTTATATCTTCATTTATATTCACAATATAAATGAAATATAAATCCAAATAGCCAAAATCAAACCCAAATCAAATCAAATTTCCAATTTTATCTTTTCTTGAACTTGGCTAAATGTTACCCAAATCAATTCAAAACCCATGGTTTTCTTCATGATTCAATCATTCCTTCAATCATTGTTCCAAATATAAACACAAAGTACAATTATCAAACCAAATCTAAGTCAACTCAAATCAAGCCCATGTTGGCCCCTTTTGACTTGAAATTATCATTTGAACCAAAATCCATTTGACTCCAAACCAATTGTAATTGGATTTATATTTCAATCTTCATATGTTAGTTCAACTAAACTTGAATCAAGCCAAAACCAAACTAATTGATCCATTTAAGTCCACTTGACCCAAAGTGACCTAAAGACTCTTTTGAGCTAAGTTATAATCCAACCCAAATTGGATTGAACTAAGCACATCCAAACCTCATATCATGATCATCATCCTAGGGTGATTAAGCCTTGAATTGGGTCAAACCAAGTCAACCTAGCCCAAATGAAATGAAACAAACTAGCCAAAACCTACCATATACCAAATTAATTGAAACTATTGATTCAAACCAATGCCTAATCAATGATTGACCATGACCAAACCTTCAATTAAGCCAAACCAAGTCCAATTGGTCATTTGACCTAAGTTGACCCAAAATGGCCCAAAAGTCAAAATGGGTAAAATCATGATTTTGATCCAAATTGATTACAACCAATGGCTCAAGTTCATTCCAAATCACTAATTGAACTTGACCAAAGCCATGATTGAGCCCAATTTGACCAATTGGTCAACTTGACCCAACCTAGCTCAAATTGACCTAAAAGGTCAAACCAAACCAAAGCCTACAATCATTTTCAATTAGCCAATTGAACATGAACCAACACTAACCCAATTCAAATTCTAAATTGGTCAACTTACATTTGACCTATTTGAATCCAAATGAGCCAAAATCAAACTTAAGCCAAATTAATCAAAACCACTTGAACCAAAACTCTTGAAATCATCATTTAAACCTAACCCAAGTCTTGGTTTGACCAAATTTGACCAATTGGTCAACCCAACCCAACCAACCCAAATGAACTATTTTGACCAAATGAAGCCAAATCACCCAAAACCAACCCATGGGATCTTAGAGCTAGCCAAACCGACCCAAACCAGTCCTAGTTCCTCAAATTAGCCAAATCTATAGTGGACCCCACCCAAGGGATTAGCCATTGGACACACCCCATTTATATTGGATTCTTTCCATAAGAGGCAAAGTCCACTTTCTCCTCTCTCATGGCCATCCAATTGCCAAATAAGGTATTCTAAACCCCTAGCCCAATGTAAGCAACTTAGCACTTTCCATGGACTAAGGGAAACAAACCAAGCCACTTCACTCATGGTCAAACCCTATGGGCAAAGGGAAAGCCAACCCAATCTCCCCATATCTTGCCTTGAGCTCCTGCCATAGCTTCCTCCACTCAAAGCCATGTGGAGCTCACGGACCCTTCGATGCCTGGTGGTGAATCAGTAGAATTTTAAGGATGAATCTCGTCCATCCCTCACACACAATTTCGGGGTATACTCTATCAATTCGAGCGATAGTTGTAATAATTCCCACTGTGAGAGTTCCCTAAGCATTTTTGAAACTCCTCAGAGCCTACCCAAGCCTCCGAGCTCCCATGATTGGAATTCTCCATTCTGTGCAACTGAAATAGGCATCTTTCCTTTGATTCAAACTCCTCCCCACTCAACCAAACCTCAATTAAACTTACCCACACCATCACAACACCTAGTCGAGCAATGCCAAACCATTTCCCAAGCTTCCAAACCATTGAAAGCCATACTTCACTTTAGACTAAATGCCAAAAGGGAGGATCTTGGTCCATAAAGTAAACCACCTCAAATCAAAGCTCGTGTGGCTCAACTTTTCTACCAAATGAAGCTACCTCAATCATTGGAACTATCAATTACAAGCTTCGGTGAGGTAATTTGTCAAAATTGATCCTTGAATGAAAAGGTGTTGTTCCTTTTTGAAGAAAACTTTTATTTGAGCCAGTCCTAGCCGTTGGATCCTTGTGGATCCTTTGTGCGAAGGTGTGGACTGAGTTTGGAGTGGATCCTAGCTCAGGTGAGCTCATATCGAGTGACTCATGGCAGAAAGGCTCCATCGTTCATCGGTTGTAGAAAGATGGATCATGTGTCATCCATTCTGCATGATTGGAATAGATGATCAAATCATAGAATCCCCTCATTTACTCTTAATTATGGGATCTGATCATCATCCGATCTTAGATCTACTCTACGGAAAGCGTATCCAGTAATCTAAGTTAGCCTCCTAATTTAACAACTTAAATACCTATCCCATCATGCCGGAAATCATGTCGCAACACATGTGGCCGATAGATTAAGGGTTAATTAGGACTATTTTAATTAATTTTAAGTCTAAAACTTCCTAAAATCATAACTAATCCTAAAAAAATCAAAAAATATAAATGAGGGCTCATTTTAAAGATATTTTGAGTAGAATTCAAGAAAATTATATAATTAATTTTGAATAAATTTCTTTAATCAAGGTTTAATTAAAAATTTACCTAATTACTATTTGATTAATTATCCAATTAATTTCAAATTTTCTAGAGATGTTTAGGTGGATGACCTCTACCTCTCCTATTTTTCTTGGGATTGGATAGTTAGTTAGGAAATCAATGGATTTAGCCTTAATTACTCCCCAACCTTATTAATGATAATTAAGCAAATGAATAGTGGATTAACTAATTAATTTAGCTTATTTTGTTAATAGTGAGAAGTCTTGGAAGTGGTTTGGATTCATTCCTTATGACCATTTCATTAAGCCTCTTCATTTGTTTCAAATTAATTAAAGCTTAAATAATTAATTAGCCACTTAATTAATAAATTAAGAAAAGAAAGGATAACTAATTATTTCAAAGCCCAATTGATTATTTGAAATGACTTAGGGATTGGGATTGAGGTCTCTTCCTTGATCTCTTTCCCTAAGTTAATTTCATCATCCTAATTAAAAGATATAATCAAAGGAATTAATTGACCAATTAAGGGCTTAATTAATTTAAAATCCATTCATTCATAACCTTCCTTAATTAACCCTTGGGTAGTTCTTTGGGTGTTCAATAACCAAAGAGAGAGATTAATGAAATTATGGTTAGCTCAATGTGTGAGAAAACCATAAAAGTAATTAAGTGAGTCCCTTAAGCTTAATTAATAATTAATTATGAGCTAATTGCATTACCCTTTCATTTCTTAGGAGCATTGCTAATTTACTTTTCATGTGGTTGCATCTCATGTTGGCTTATCATTGATTAATAAATTAACTTAAGGTGATATAGGTAAGGGTTAATTAATTGATTTAATTCATACCTTAACCTAATTAAGACATAAAATCAACCTAATTGCTTTTCATTAAACCAAATTAACTCACACATGGGGAATGGGATTAGGATTAGCAAACCTCTTTCACATTTCTTAAGTCAATCAAACATAAATTCAAAAATGGCTTTTAAGAAACTTTGGTTTGTTTTAAATGAGCTTGTTTAATATGATTGTCCTTAGGACTTAGTTGGATTGAATGAAATTACATGCTTGTGTTTCTTTATTTATTTCCAATCATGTTAAATGTTGTATGCCACTTGTAGTCATGCATTCATTTCTTTCAAATTAATTAAATAAATATGATTTCCTTTATGTCAATTTGCATGTGTTGACTTAATTAGAAATATGTGTGGATATTATCACTATTAAATCTTAAATGTATTTTCAAAAGTTAATAATGAATATATATATATATATATATATATATATATATATATATATATATATATATATATATATATATATATATATATATATATATTGTGACTTTAGCTACATATATACATAGGAGATGCATGTGAATATAAGCTTAGTGTATGAAGAAAAGTCTCTCTTTTCATTCATGTGTTGATTTGCATAAGTTTGAATGTTAACGGTATATTATGGACATTCCGGTTGGATTTTGAATGTATTTGAGTTTGATTTTTTGGAAGTGGTTTTAATTGTTTGAATTCATATTTCATTTATATATGTGAATATAAATGACAATATAAATGGGTCATGAAAAATTTCAAGGATTTGAATGATTTGATCATGATCCAAGCTAAGTCTTTAAAGAGGAAATTTAAAGGACTTAGGAAATTTTGGAGTTTGGAGCTTGAATTTTGAATTTTATTTGATTGATTTATATTTATATTTCATTTATATATGTGAATATAAATGAGAATATAAATGAGTTATGAGAAAATCCCATGAATTTGAATTGGTTTGATCATGATTTTGGCTAAGTCCTTAAAAGAAAAATTAATTGGTTAAGGAGGCTTTTAAATTTGGAATTTAATTTTGGATTTGATTTGATTGATTTGTATTTATATTTAATTTATATGTGTGAATATAAATGAGAATATAAATAAGTTACAAGAAAATCCAATGAGTTTGAATTGATTTGATCGTTGTTTAGGCTAAGTCCTTAAGAGAGAAATTAAGGACTTATAAGAAGGATTTTAAATTTAATTTTTGGATTTGATTTGATTGATTTATATTTATATTTCATTTATATATGTGAATATAAATGAGAATATAAATGAGTTATGAGAAAATCTCATGATTTTGAATTGGTTTGATCATGATTTAGACTAAGTCTTTAAAAGAAGATTAAGGACTTAAGAAAGATTTGAACTTAGGAATTTCATTCATGGGTTTCAATCATGGATTTCAATCTTGATTTCAATCATGGCATTGATTTGAGTTTGGAAAAATCAAATAAGATTGATTTGGGGTTTGACTTGAAGAAGGAAGGTGAGAAATGGTTCAAGCTAAGGGTAGGAAAATTTCCCTAACACCCCTAAGGCATGACCTATTCCTATGGCTAACTCTTCTAAGTCTCTAAGGCTAGGTTGAGTGTTCACCTAATCACTAGATCTATCTTAAGATTAAGGAACTCTTAAAGTCTAAGAGAAGTCCTATGTCTAAAATGGAGGGATTGAGAGCTCATTCTAAAAATAAGGTCAACAAAGATGCAATAGGTGTGGTGTGATGACAAAGAACACCACATGTATTGGTGTGACCAAATCAATCAACACCAAAAGATCACAAGCACTAATAGAAATAATCTATCCCTAACCCAAGGTGTAGAAGGAATCCAGAGATTAGTGCAATGTGGCTCTACTTATGTCCAAGGACATAAGAGAGAGGGAAGGAATCCACTAAGGGATAGAGTGTGAACCTTCCACTAGGGAAGCAGGTTCAAGTCATCCACAAAGGGGATGAGAGGTTTTATTTGGTTTAGTCTCACTGAGGAGAAATTTCCACGGTGAAGTGTTAAATTTGTTTCAATTTTTTGTTGGTTTGGATTTTGAGATGGATCTTGTTGGTTTGTGATGGATGCATCAGGTAGAGCCATGGAGACCTAGACCTAACTCATTTACCAATCTAAAGGGGTACAAAACATATAGTAGGACTAGCCAACCAAAGGGATGCCTTTCATGCAGCAACTGTAGAAAAAAGCATAGACTTACATCCTCCAAAGTAGGGACCATGGGGTAATGTTGGCAAGAAAATAGATTGAACCCAACCTAGGGCGACTATTGAGTGAATGCCACTGGGACTTAGATTAGCTCAAAGATAGTTAAGATTAATTTCATTTTATATTTATTTATTTTGATGGATGTTGGTTTACGATGGATCATAGAGGGGGCTCATATCACTGACCTTTCTCAGATTTATTGAAACAAAGGGAGTAGCTTCTCAGCTGATGGGAGAACTATCCAACCAAAGGAGTACCTTTCAGTTTGCAATGATCCATTGAAGGCAAGAAAGCTCTGGGACTCACATATTCCACTACAAAAAGACCACTGGGTGATTGGTTGTTTTTGGGCAATAAATCGAACCCACCTAAGGCTACCCATCAGTTTGCAACAATCATGCTAGAAAGAATGTGTCATAGTCATACATCTTTCAAAGAGGAATGATTATAGCGGTAACCTGCTTATGGCAAAATAGATTGAATCTGACCTAAGGGTGACTACGATGCCACCTAGGGACTTATCTCAACTCAACTTGTCAAGCAATTCCTATAGGGATTTCTCCTGACACCTAAAGATAGGATGCTTGCTTGGGAAGAGGGGCCCTTTGGTGGCTTGAATTCCTAATCCATAAGTGAATATTTTTGTTTATTTTATTTAGTTTGTTTTATCATGGATTCTGTTAGTTTGTGAGGATCAAACCGAAGGAGCTTATATCGATTTACTAAACAAGGAGAATTTACACATCTGAACAAATTCTCCAACTGAGGGGTGGTTACTAGAAAGGGAGTAATCAAAAAGTAACATGGGTAGTGTCTAAATGGGGTTGCAAAGGATGTGATCCAAATAGAGTGCCTGCAAGGGTGGGGCCGCTAAGGGATTAATCCAAAACCTTAAAGAAGATGACATGGTTAGTCATATATTCAGTATATATTCAGTGTCCAACTCAAGGAAAAAGCATGGGGAATCATATCTGCCAAGAGTGGTGTACCCACCAGGTGTGTCACTGTCAGCATAGCGAACATCAACCAACCTAAGGTGTGCATCAGTTTGTAATAATCAGCTTAGGAAGAAAGCTCAGCGACTAACGTCCTCCTATAGCAGAACTAATTGCTGGGATAGTTTGTCTTCGGCATGACAAGTGTTATCCGACCTAGGGAGACTACTGAGTGAATGCCATTGGAGAACTTATATTGACTCAAACATAGTCAAGAGGAAAGAAGCCTCTGGGGGACTTATCCTAGACCTCAAACATACTCAACCTAGTTAGATCATGATGATTAGTTCAAGAAGAAAGTAACATCAACATGAGGTAGCTTATTGGCTGGGCAGTGAAGCCTACCATACTAACAAGGTGCTCATTGGTTTGCAATGGTCAAGTTAGGGAGAAAGTGGGACTCACATCTTCTAAATAAATGTCCACTAGGTGACATACGAGGCGATGTAAACAACTAGAGCATGATGAGTGAGTGCCACTTTCTCTCACATCAAAATAGCTCAAGATAAAAGATATGTGTTTATTTTTGTGCATGTGTCAAAAGGAATAGGATGCCTCTAGGGGACTCTTACACCTACCTTAAACACGCTAGGGGATTGATGAAATGGTGCCATAGATGGCAAAAAGGATTCCCACTAAGAAAGGATGCTGCTTAGGTTCTCTCACACCTATCTTAGTTGTGCTAATCAAAATAAGATGCCTCTCGAATTTTCTTACACTTATTCTAATAGCATCAAGAAATTATGTTTGTGTTGTGAAAGAGAGATAGGATGCCACTGGGGGACTCTTACACCTACCATAGACACGTCAAGATAGATTCACAAGACAAGCAAACAATGCTTCAAAAGAAAAGAAGATTTGATGAATGGAATCATACTTTGTTCTTTTTATTAATAATTTTTTTCAAATATGATTTGTTTCATGGTAATATTTCTTTAGATAGAGCTCATTAATTGGAAGCATCGGGTGTTCCCCTTTACAATCAATAAGCTGATAAGATCCTCCTTGGTAGGCCTTCTTTATGGCATAGGGGCCTTCCCAAGTGGGTTCAAACTTGCCTCCCATCTTTCTATGGACAATAATTGGTCTCCTTAAGACTAACACAAGTTCTCCTACTCAAAAAGACCTAGGGCGGACAAGCTTATTATGAGCTTGAATCATTTTGGCTTTGTATAACTCGAGGTTCTAGAATGCATGAAACTCTCCTCTAAACATTTGAGCTCTTCTAACCGCAACATTGCATTCTGCTCAGAGTGATCTTGCTACCCAATGCTATCCTTAGTGATGGGAGTTGAACTTCAAAAGGTAGAACAACTTTGGACCCATACACTCAGGAAAATGGGGTAGACTGATTTGGAGTTCGGTATGTGGTGTGGTAGGCCCACAAGGCTTCAACCAACTGCTCATTCCACTATCATTTGTTGTCATCAAGAGTCTTCTTCAATATTTGGATGAGAGTTTTATTGAATGCTTCTGCTAAGCCATTTTCTCTAGGGTAGTAGATGGTGGAGTATCTCTAATCTATATCGTGTCTTCTAGTGAAGTTCTTGATCTTCATGCTTTTGAATGCAGTACCATTATCAGATATAATTCATCGAGGCACCCCAAACTTATATACGATATGGTTCAAAAAAAAGTGATCGAAGCTATGACCCTCCGAGTGGGATGGCTTTCACCAACTTGGAAAAGTAGTGGCGCTAAGATGAATGATGCCCTTGGAAGAAGGAGATCGATGACCCACAATGTCGGTACCAACACTCAAATGGCCATGAGGCCAATGTAGTGAGAATGTTGGTGGTTGGTGGAGGACCACACCGTACTAACGATGCCATCTCTAGCTACATCCATGCATTGTAATCATCGGCGTAGTATCCAAGTCTTGATCTTCATCTTCATCTTCGGATCGATTGATGTGCTTGCATAATTGAGTGTACCTTAATTATAATGCCAGATTCATGTTTGTCTAAACAAATAACCACATTTGGTCAAAGGATATAGGGTGCCATCAACAAGAGCGTAGAGAGCTCTATTTCACTGATGGGCTTGTGACTTTTCTTGAGGTAGTTTACTAGTGTTCAAATAATCTATGAATAGTTGCCTCCAATCTAGCTCCTTGTCCATTTTGGCAATGACAACCTCCCCTTCAAGAGAAAGTCTCTCGATGAGTTCAACATCAATAAGGGATAAGACTTGTCTATTTTGGACCCTTATTGTAATGGACTCATCTTCTGAATATGCCAATTCCTTGGCAAGTTTGTCTAAAGCATCTATTATTGTGTTCTCTGTTCAGGGAACCTTGTAGATGGTGACTTCAAGAATTTGGGCTAATAGCCTAGTAGTAATGACAAAGCTTGGGTTTGAGGACCTAGTAGGACCTGACAATTTGGTTGATAACCAACTGAGAATCCCCAAAGATGTTGATGCTCTTGACATTGATAGTGATGGCTAACTCTGACCATAATCAAAGCCTCATTCTCCCTTCATTGTGGTGTAGGTTGGAAAGATAGTGTGAGAATCTCATCACATCCTAGAGTTAGGAGAACTATTCCTACCCGCCTTTCCGGGAGAATAGATCGTGGTGCTTCCCTTGTGAAAGAAGCGCACCATGAAAATACATCTCCCATCGGTTTACCTCCCCTAAGTTCATGATTTGTTCATGGAGATCATCACTGCGAGAATCGTGAAGTGGGTGCTACTAAGAACCACTAGTACTTTTATCGCATAGGGTACAAATGTGATATCAAACTACAAGATGATCATGGACCATCATGCCAAATGTCCATAGCATTGGTGTGTCATGAGATCAGTGGATTTGTTTGAGATCAAGTTCACCATGAGAAAGCATATAGTGTCATAGCTTCTGAGGCAAAGATCAAAGCTAGGCAAAGTTTCAATAGGTGGATAGTTCACTTCAATAGAATCAAATGATGACTAAGGTAGTAGAGAGCATTATCTTTCCTTTGTTATTGGCTTGGGCCAATAGAGCATCGAGAGTCATCCAATGCCCTAGTGTAGAGGATGAGTGCCATGCCCGGATATGCTAAAACTAGCGCTTCACCAAATACTGCTTGATGTCTTCGAAGGCATGCTGACACTTATCATTCCACCTGAACTTGGCATCTTTTTTGACAAGTGCTGAAAATGGCTTGCATCTCCTTGATAGGTTGGAGATAAAGCATCTTAAATATGCCAGCCATCCTTGAAAGGATCTGAGTTGAGTTAAACTCTTAGGAGGTGGCATTTCTAAGATAGATTTAATATTTTCAAGATATATTTCTATTTCCTGGTGTCAAACAACAAACCTAAGGAATTTTCTTGAAGCTACTCCAAATGCACACTTCATGGGATTCATTTTGAGGTTATATTATCTTAATTGTTCAAAAATAACCCTCAAGTCTTAGAGGTGGTCTTCCCTTTCTCTGCTCTTGACTACTAGATCATCAACATAGCATTCAACCTAATGATGGATGAGTTCATTGAAGATCTGAGTCATGGCTTGTTGGTATGTAGACCGCATTTTAAGGCCAAAGGCATGACCCTATAAAGAAGATTCGATCAAGGTTTGAAAAGTGTTTCTTTCATCTTGAGACATCTTGATTTGGTTATAGCCAGATGACCCATCTATGAAAGAAAAGACATGAGATGAGGTGATGTCCACCATTAATTCTGGTATAGGAAGAAGAAACTCATCCTTAGGACATGCCTTGTTTAAGTCCCTAAAATTGATGCATATATGAATTTGGTCATTCTTCTTCTTAACTGGAATGACACTAGCTAACTAGGTAGGATATTTTTCTTCCCTGATGAAACCAGCACTAATCAATTTCTTGACTTCAGAAATGATCTATTGTTCAATTTCTAATTGCATGTGTCTAGGAACTTGCTTAATAGAGGTAGCATTAGGATCTATTGCTAGCTTGTGGACTTCATGAGATAATCCAAGCATCTCTTCATAACTCCATGAAGTCTTTAAACTCAAATAGCCTAACTAAGTCATTGGTTTCTTCTTCATTCGAATGAACATGTATGTCTATGGATTTTCTTCTATCCCGAGGTTGATTTCTTTAAGCTTGTCAATTATTGAATGAATCTCCTTCAAATTTGTGGTGCTTCTTTGATTTGGAGATCATCTAGATCATCTGAGATTTCTAAAACACATTCTCATAAGAGTTGGTGTTGTGTGAGAAGAACCTATCGACTCCAAATGATTGGTAACAACTTGACAGTAATCATCATCATCGACCGACCCACTATATCAATCCTAGTCCCGCTCTTGATTGTGCTTCCCCAGTATTCCATAGCTTTTCAAAGTACTCGAACATGTGCATGGACCATGTGAGGAACCAAACCTTTCGTATAAGATTATGAACACAAGATGAGTAAAGTCAAATGGTAAATTAATTCTTTAAATGTATCCTCCAAGTTGTACATTAACTGGACTTGAGGATGATGATCCCAAAAAGAATCTCTTGACTTCATGTCCTGGAAGACTTAGGGACTTCCTTAACTACCAAACCTTCAACTTTTGAGATGTAAGTGAGGTTAGAGCTAAGGTTCCCAAATGCTTAATAGTTTCACATAAACTGATTTGAATACTTTGCTTTATCTAGGCTGTCTTCATCTATGCGGATCAAAGTCACCTCCAATGGAACCGAGAGGGGTTGGTTGTATACTAATCACATTAGACTCATCCTCCTCGAGTTGGATTCCAAGTCTATGTGAATAGTAGTACTCCTATGAATCGGAACATGACCTCTGTTGATGGCCAACAGAGGTCTTCCACCGAAGCTATGTTTCTGCCTCTTGGTGGAGGTTGAGCTATCTTACCCACATGTCCATATGATGGAATGAACTATGGGTAGAATGTAATATGAAAATTTATTTCTTCTTCAATTTCCCTTTCTTGTTCACTTGAATTTTTAATTTTATTTTCATTTTCTTTTGGCTTTTCTTTTCTTCTTCTTTTCTTTTCTTTTCTTTTGAATTTGAATTTTGTCCAAGTTTGAGAGGGTAGGAAGATAGTGTGAAAATGGCTTTTCATCTCTATTAAGTATTATCCATGTACATGGAGGGAGGATGGCGGCTTCCCTTTGGCTGGAAAAGTCATTGTTCAAATTTTGCCATTCTCCTTCATGTAGATTCTCAAAAGTGGTTTTAATAAAGGAAAGGGTCTTACTCACAAGAACTCAAAGTTTGAATCCATGTTGTGATGTAGGGGGACCAAGAAGAAGAAGGTCTTCATTTGTGAAGGTGATCTTGAGCTTCTTTTGTATAATATGCCTCCTCACCTATAATCAGTTGAGCTAACCATATTTAGATCAAGGAGAGCCTTGATTAGTGACTCCCTCATCTCTTGGATAAGACAAGGGCATCATATATGCTTAGCTTAGATGGAAACTTTCTTAGATGAGAGAGGACATTGTAGTCCACCTTGGGATAGTCCTCCACAAGCATATCCAAGGGTAGAACATTTTGTGGAGGGGCTTCTCGATCCTCTATACCAATGACTTGTTTCCCTCTATCTTGAGGTACTGCCCTAGGAGGTAGAACCTTGCCACTATGGAGGTTGACTTCAGAGATCTCTTGTGGTAGGGTAATGGAAGGCTCTACCACACATGGCTCACCTGCCTTCTCCTATGAGACCCTGAATCGGATGATTCCAAGTCTATCTCAAGAAGCAACCATAGATTCGTGAGTAGAAAGTCCAACTAAATCGAAAAGAGGAAGATTGAAATTATTATAGTTATTTTGTCTTGAAGAGTTATCATTAGGAATAAGAAGACAACCCATCGAGTGACACATATGTAATTCAAACTAGCTTTATTCTTCAATTTCTTAGATTTGTTTGGAGGTACAAAGTAGAAATCAAGTAAAGTGAGGGTAAAGGATTTGATGCCCTTACGATACAAGAGTTCTACTAGTAGAAGAAGAGCTAGTGAAGTGGAAGAAGCCACCAAGGAAGCAACTATAGGTTGAAGGCTAGTTGGGTGGTTCGCTAATGGCTATCAATGACACATGCCCACAGCTCCCTTTTCCTCGAGAGCGGCAACTTGCAAACCTTCCTTGATGTTGGAGGTTTGAGCTAACTGACATGTTGTGGAAAGCTTCTTGATCTTTTGGATGATCTTCTTAGAGGTTTTGGATAAAGAAATATCCCAACCTTCTTTGGTTTTGGAAGGATCACATGTATCCCCAAGGATTACCCTAATGGAACGGATGGTTATTCCACAAGGTATTCCTTTGGGATAACTAAACACCTCTTGAAGGTGTTCAAGTCGGTCCTTAAATGTGAAGCAATCCTCCAAAACATGGCCCAAGCATACGGTGGTAGGGGAAAAGTTAAGATCATGACTTTTCCTACTTCCTCGATCTCATAGGCTAGAGTTTGAAAATCATGCTTCTTTAAGAGATTCTTAAAGATCTTCTAGTACCTCCCTCTTAAATGAATAAGGTTTGTTAAGCTTATCTAAAAGAGGTGGACCATAGCTACTGGTGGTGTGCCGCTACTACAAGAGGTAGTGGAGGCTATTGTGGTGGTCGGGCTGCCTCGATGGTGGCAAAAGATGTAGAGGCTATTGAGGTCATGGTCTCTCAGACTGATCTCTAGCTGGCTACTTCCCTTTATCTATCGCTATCACTACTCCCAGCTTCTTCTCATGGACCTTTTGTGGCTTTGCTTTAAGCAACTGGTCTTGAAAACACAACTGTTTGGACTTTCCTTGTAGATTAGCTTCTCAAATATCTTGATAGTGAAGCCCTTAAGCACGATGAAAACAAGGCCATGGATATTATTTAAAAGATTCTCAATGGCATGCTTCTTAAATAGCTGTGGCTCGCATTTCATACTTAGGTTGCACCATCGGAGAATATAATTAATAAGGGACACATTAGGTGTTGTTGTGCTACAATAAGATCACCTACAAGTAACTTTTTCTGAAACCTCTTGATAAAGAGTTGCTCTAACTCAACAAATGTCTTTCTTGAACATAGTTAGATACCAATCAAAGCAATCCATTAGGCTACTAACAAAGAGGCAGAAAACAAAGCATGCCTCCACATTTGCAATAATTGGCTCAAGTGTATATGTTTCCTTGGGTTTCCACTACCATCAAAGCTTTTGAAGGAAGGTGGAATGAAACCCTTGAGATATTGGATTGAATCGAATTCCTCTGGGTAGGGTCTACCCTTTGGAACAGATGATCCTCCCTAAGCTTGAGCCAATGCTTCCTTCACTTGCTACTCAACCATGGATCTGATGTCCTTTTCTTGCATGGAGGTACTTTCCATTACCTTCCTATATATGCTAGTGCTACCTTGCTCAATGGGAGGTAAGGTCTTGGTTGGGTCCAAGACATGCACTAACTCAGTCGACTAATGGTAGAGGATGAACCATCGGGCTTATTTCTGAATTACTGAAACTGCTGCTAATAAGTCCTCTAACTATCGTGCCATCCTATCTATCTGCTCATCTTTTTATTTCAACTAATATCGAAGGTGTTGGGATGATTGGGTGATGTCTTCCTGATCAATCTCATCACCTTCCATGGCCTACTGCTCCCTGAGAAGAGATCCTCTGGTATCTACCATGCAGACTCCAGCTAAGTCTCCCAACAAGTCATCTTCATTGGGATTGCTAGCCTTCACCTCATCGACCAACCATACCCCCAAATCTCTTCTTCTACAAGATAATGTTACTATCTTCTCAAGAGAATGATCTATTTGAATGGGAATAAATGATCTCGACCGGTGATCCGCTGCAGAGGGCACCGACCACCTGGGGAGTCAATCCTATGAGGACTCACTAGATGAGAGACACTGATTATCACTAGTGAGAGGGGTGACATTCCTAGGAGGTTCTACTATTATTGGTGGCTATCATTTACCTCAAAATGACTACTACCATCTCCACGCCCCTCAACCCGGTGAAGTTGGACAACCATGGGGGTCGCCATTCCTCCGCACCACCACTTGGGTAGAAGGTGAGCAGAGAGCTTGGCCTCACCATAATTGGTGTGTAGATGGGGTAGGATCCCATAGTCATCACCAATGGGGTATGCTTCTCGTGTATGGCCTTCATGGCCTTTGATGGAAGGAGATGCTATGACTGACGTGATGGCAATGTAGAGGGTGGTGGAGACACCACCGACTCTATGCAGGAGCTATCCTCCCATATGACCGGTCCCAGAAGTAAGATGTTGTGGTGGTGGGTAGCCGAGCTAGAAAATCAAAAGAAGTCGCCGACTAGCATTGAACCTCCTCTCCCTACCGGTAATGGATATGTATGGCCTCTCCCTCTCTGATGAATATGTTTCCCACACTATGGGGATAATGGATCTCAAATCAAATTGAGCTCCTCAACATCTAGAAGCGCCAACCTAGCACAAAATTGATCGATTGTGTACAACCACCAGCCGAGTAATTGATGGTATGATGGATTGGTGGAGGTGATGTGCAATCCTCCTAACATCTCCCGACCTAGAGATGATGAAGTTTGTTGTAACCGATGGTGAGGTTAAAATGGGAAACTCCTAAATAGTTGAACGGACAATTGCCTCCATCTCCTTGGAAATCCTAGGGTGATATCACTTGATCATGTGTTTCTTGTTCTTTTATTTGTTCTGATTGGATGAGAGGAGTGAGAGCTAGACCCAGACTGAAAAGTAGGCAAGGAAATCCCTAAAATCTGGGGAGCCTAACCCTTAGAGGGTACTAATGAGAGGTTGCTAGCCCTCACTAGGGTAGCACAAGAAACCACAAGGCAAATTAAAGGTACCATATCACCAGGCCGGTGGTTACTACTTTCCCTTCAATGAGGAGAGAATCAAAAGGTAGATCAATCGGATGACGGCTTCACCAGCACCGTTAGAATATGAGGGGAGTGCCCTCACATGTAATCCTCACTCCCTCAAATCCCCTACCGAAATGGATAAGGTGTGTATGATCCAATTGGGGAAGTTGGTCTAGTCCAAAGCTAAATCCATACCATGAGGGAAAGTGAAAACAAATTTCTATGAGCCTGCCATTTTAGATCAACCGAAAGACAAAAAATTGTATGTCAGAATCGATGGTGAGAATCTACAATAGGAAACAAGCTTGGATCGATTTCTATCTTTTGATTTTTTTGAATTTGAGTTGAAAATTTGAACCCACATCCAACATCTTGGAAGTGTTAAGTGGTTCAAATGGATTTGAGAAGATTTAGAAATTTATTGAAAGAGGAATTTTTTAATATGATTCCAACTTCAACAAATTTGGGTAGGTTGAAAAGTGATTCAAATATTTTGAGAAGGATGCTTCCATAGTTCATGTTTGTCTAATTTAGATTTTTTATTTGAGGACCCTTTCCTTTAACATATTTGAGTATGTTAAAGTAAGGGTCAATTGATTTGTTTTGATTTGAATTTTGCTTACTTAGCAAATTTGGGTATGCTAAGTGAAGTGTTTGAAAATAATTGTTTCTTTTTTTGTGAATTGTTGTTTGATTTTGAAGATTGTAATTTTCACTTAGCAAATTTAGGTATGCTAATTGAGGAAACCAAGTGTGTTTTGTTTGATTTTTGAAAATAGGATTTTTAGCAAATTTGAGTATGCTAAGAAAATCCTAAGGTGTTTCATTTGTTTTAGATATTTGATTTTTTTTAAAAAGAAGGATCCTTAGAAATTTGGGTATGCTAAGGAAATCCTAATGTGTTTCATTTTTTGTTTTGATTTGATTGAAAGTGGAGACTTTACTTTAGCAAATATATTTTAAGGATGAAATCCTAAAATTTTTTTTTGAAATGGAAACTTCACTTAGCAAATTTGAGTATGCTAAATGAAGTTCCAAATATGTTTGAAAATTTTTGATTTTTTTGAATGGAAACTCTCTTAGCAAATTTGGTATGCTAAATAAAAAGTTCCAAATGTGTTTGAAAATTTTGATTTTGAATTTGACTTCATTAACAAATTTGAGTATGCTAAATGAAGTTCCAAATGTGTTTGAAAATTTTTGATTTTGAATTTGGAGACTTCACTTAACAAATTTGAGTATGCTAAATGAAGTTCCAAAATGAGTTTGAAAATTTTGATTTTGAATTTGGAGACTTAACAAATTTGAGTATGCAAAATGAAGTTCCAAATTTGTTTGAAAATTTTTGATTTTGATTTGGAGACTTCACTTAGAAATTTGAGTATGCTAAATGAAGTTCCAAAATGTGTATGAAAATTTTTGATTTTGAATTTGGAGACTTCACTTAACAAATTTGAGTATGCTAAATGAAGTTCCAAAAATGTGTTTGAAAATTTTGATTTTGAATTTAGAGACTCCACTTAACAAATTTGAGTATGCTAAATGAAGTTCCAAATGTGCTTGAAAATTTTGATTTTGATTTGGAGACTTCACTTAGCAAATTTTAGTATGCTAAAATGAAGTTCCAAATGTGTTTGAATTTTAAAAATGTGATTGTTATGTTTTGATTTTTTGAAAAAAGACTTCCATTCAACAAATTTGGGTATGTAAGGATGGAAATCAATCTTACTTTTTGAAAATGTAAAATTTTATTTTGTGTGTGATTATTGCTTTTTTTAAAAGAGGGAATTCCAACTTAATCATATGTGGGATATGTTTAAGTGGGATTTCCGAATAATATTATTTTTTTATTTGGGAGTGAAATCTTCATTCAATAAATTTGTGTATATTGAATGGAGATGTTCATATATGCTTTTGAAGAATTTAGTTTTGTTTGAAAATGAAACTCTCATTCAATAGGTGTGAGTGTATTGAATGGAAAGGTTCATATGTGTGCTTTTTGAAAGTTTTATTCTTAGATTTTGATTTTGACTTTTGGAAAGATGATTGTTCATTTTATTTTGAAAATGAAATCTTCATCAAAATGAATTGAAAGAAGATGTTCATTTGTGCTTTTGGAAAAGATTGTTAGTTTTATTTTTGAAAATTCCAACATGTAATAATTATCATAATTGTTAAATGAGGGTGATAAAATTTTGTGGAAAATATTTTATTATGTGCATTTTGAAAGGGTGCTTTTGAAAAGCAAAGTTCTCATGGAAAATTTATTTTATCTTTATTATTTTAGAATGAACCTTTCCTTATCATAAAATGATAAGGAGGAAGTCTTTAAATGTTTTTTTTTATTTAGATCTTTTCTTTTACCCATTGGAAAACAATGGGGTTTTAAGACCAACATGGTGTGAGGTCCTAAAACCTAAAGATGTTGGCTAACTCAACTTAAGAATGAAATAAGCCAAGTGCCAATAGAAAGAAAGATAGTCTCGGATTCATACCAAAGTACAAACCTAGTATCGATACTCAAAGATAATGATCATTTACCAAAGATGGAGAGAGGAACCATCCCCAGCGGAGTCGCCAGAAAAATCTATGGTGAAAAATTTATATTATTCTTTTATACAATTATTGCCTTCATCTATCCCCACTCCTTTCGGGAAAAGAAAGACAAATGAAAATAGAAATATATAAAAGAATACACCTTGTTGGGACACCACAGATCATGATATTTTTAAGGTGATCGAAGATTGAGGAGAGGTGTACTATCTCGAGAGATAGAAGTCACCGCCATACAATGGACCTAATCACCTGAATAAGGACTCCTAAGGATAATGGGTTTGCATATGTACTAAAGATTCAACTCCTACTTTACTTGGAAAAGTAAAGTAAGGTTTATTTTTAAATGTGTTCATTATATTCCCTACAGGGGCAAGCCCCCATAGTTAATTACATTTTAAGGGACGGGATCCCATAGGAATACTCTCGATTAAAGTAAATGACCATTGTCTCCAAAGATTTCAACAGGGTAGGACTATCAATCAATTAGTTTATTTTGGAAGATCAAATGGGATTAATCAAAGAGAGGGAGTTATTATCAAAGCCAAAAAGGAAGATAAGTAGGAGATTCCCATGATGCTAAGTAACCTGGCGAGCATCTCAAACTATCCTATAGTTGGGCTTTATATTTTTGAAATTGATTTAATTTATTTGAGTTGAATTTTCATTAGAAATTTAGGACTTATGATTCCATAACACAAGATTAAGGAAATGCCTAAGAGGTGAGGATTTAAGCTTATGGCCCACAAAGGGGAGAAGCAACCTCAACCTAAATCTAGTGAGCTTTGGCTAAAAAGCACAACCTAAATATAAGGCAAAAATGGGTAATTGGTTTTCCTCCACAAGAGAGACAAACCACCAACTGTTGGACTTACAACTGCCTAGGGGTGGCCGCCAACTAACTCCTCCTATGATTTTAAATTCATGTAGGCAAGTCATATGTTTTATGCAAGATAGTTAGGCTATTATTTATTTAGAAACAGACCAAGTCCTTAAACTCACTCCCTAAAAAGACTAGATCATCTAAAGACATGCTTCAAATGACCTAAATCTAATTCAATTCAGATTTCATTTTTATTTTAATTTTTGGACAATTATTTTGACTCAAGCTAATAGGATTCATATGCCTAATGCATGAGAAATGAGATTATTGGCCAAAATCAACGAGAAGAGAGGAGGTGTGTTTCCACCATGGCTCTCAAAGGTCAAGCCAAGTTTCTCAAGCAATGGTGGAAGCCCTCCAATCAAGAGTGAAAATAATATGCATTTGTGCATGATGTTATAAAAGAAGTACTCATCCAGCTAAGGGGTTGCTAATTCTTTTATCTTGATTTTAAACCTAAGCTTTAGGTGAGGTTATGAGTTCTTTATTTTTAGTTTTGAATTATTAGATTTGGTAAAAGATTTATTTTTCTATAAGAGCTTAATCCACATCCGTGCCATACATAAAGCAAGGAAGAAACTAGAAAAGGATGCCACTTAATGCACAAGCTAAAAAAATTATCAATCAATTTATAAAGCTAAACACAAAAAAGAATAAGAGGCCATTATGGTCAGGTACCACCGCACAAACCCGAAAACAAATTGGGTAGCTGAGCTCTACCCTTATACAACCCTGGTTACAAATGAATTAAATACAATTAAGCAAGGAATTCATTGTTATGGGGGTCTTCAAGCTTCATTTCTTCATTCTTCTTTTCTTCTTCTTCTTCTTTTCTTCTTTCTTCTTTGGTTTTTTCTTTTAGATGGTTGGAAGGTGGATGCTCCAAAGGCTTCACATAGTGCATAAGATGAGATCTTATGACCAATGGTCATCCTAATCCCCATAACAATCATTCCAAAATCCTAATTGCAAAATTTACATGAAAAGGAAAAGCAAATCTAGCCAACTCTTGCAAAATAAAGGTTAGCTAAACAAACTGCCAAATCCCAAGCATGTATATTGTACTTATCACCCCACACATGGGTGACTAAGTCCACTCTATTGGATTATTCTTAGGGTATAAGCACAAAGAAAATCATTTATATTTTGTTTTATTACAACATTTCTTAAGCACAATCCTCTACTAGAAGACAATGGTTAGATTAAGATTACCTACCATTCATTCTATGTACATACATCCTAACATCCACTAAAACATATCACAAAAATAAAAGCAAGCATCAAACCATGCACACCCTAACCTAAAGCTAGAAGTGGTGACTTAGTCTAATGTGTGTGCTTTGGAGGTTTGTGTGGTATGCTTAGCTATGGCTTTAAGTTAGAATTTTCTAAGTGTGAAGCATGTTCAACTTAGAGGAGGGTTTCATTTAAGTGATTTAATTATTTTGGGTTTATTTTATATCATGTTTTGATTAGGTTCAAGTGAATCCTACAATTAATTACTAAGTTATAAAGAGAGGGAAAGAGAAGAGAACTTCTCTTTCCTTCCCTAACCTAAGTAATTTCTAAAGTAGATTCATGTTTTGGTTTTGTTTAGTGTTGTTTTGATTAAATGTTTAATTAATCCTAAGTTTAGATGAACTCTAAACAAACCTATTCAAAAAGAAAGGCATTTTAAGATTAAATAAAATGAACTAAATTCACAAAACATACATCACTTCATTTCTTTCCCAACATGTATAACATGCATATGGATGAGTCCTAAACATATCTATACACACAAATGAGAATATTTAACACACTTTATGATGCATGCTAAGTAATTCATTTAAGGAAATTTAAAAGTTTATGATTCATGATTTTCATTAAGTAGAAATGGGGTTTCATATCCAATTTTCACATGCACACATTAAGGTAAGAAAGACATAAGTGAGTATAGCGTCATTGTTAACCAGAGGTGTAAGGTACAAGATCTACATAAGGCTACTTAAAGGCTCACCATCTCAGGGTTTTCCACACTAATATATCACTTTCCTTAAATCAAACATGTGTACAAAAGAAATGAATTGAAAAGAAAGAATGCAAAAATTTGTATTAGTTGATTTATTTTTTTTATGCAATTTATATGTGCAAGCATAGGTATCCTTCTTAAGTGATAGTATAGGAATGAATAGGATATGAAATTAGGCAAGTGTTAGGTTCTTTTCAAATGAACCATACACCTTGTCAAATCCTATTCAAAACTAAACTAAAAGAGAAGAGAAGGAGAACCTACACTAAGCACATCCTTATATTTTACTCACATGCAAGCTTATAATTAAGATATAAGTAACACACTTTCAATTTTGATAATTGATTCATATGTTTTGAAAATAATTTGAATTTAATAGTGATAATAGCCACTCATATTCTTACTTTAGCCAACACATGCAATTTGACATAAAGTAAATATTATCATTTTAAATTTGATTTTTGAAAAGCATGGATGCATGAAACCACATGACATACATATTTAGCAAGTTGGGAAAGAATTAAACCAATGAAAGCATGTAAACACATTCACTTTAATTCAATCCTAAAGACAATCTTATGAAATAAGAAAGCTTAAAGTAAATCAGAGTTTATTTACTATGAATTTTGTTTGATTTTGAGTTTGATTTAATTTTGAAAATGTGAGTTGAGTTTACTATTCCTAACCCATTCCCACATGTGTTTGGCATTTTTGTTTAATTTTTAGATGATTAGATTCATTTTAGATTTTGATTAGGTTAAGGTATGAATTAAACATGTTAATTAACTCTTACCTACACCATCTTAGCATAGTTAACCAAGTAATTATGAGCCAATGAGATGACATAAAACCTCACAAGCAATTTAAATTTGCAATGCACCTAGGAAGAAAAGGGCCTAATGTAATTTGGCTCATGATTAATGGTTAATTAAGCTAAGGGGTTTAACTTAAGTAATTTCAAAACACCCCTCACACATATGAGTTGAGTTTTGATTTCCTTAATTGAACTTAGGCTCTTGAACACCTAAGCATCTACCCAAAGTAGATTAATTAAGTTCTGGAAAGTTTTAGAAATTTTAAGAAATTAATTAAGAGGGTAATTAATGAATTAGCCCTTATTTAAAAGAGTATTAAGAAGGAAAAGGGGGTTTAGGGAATAGCTTAAGGGAAATGCTCCAAAATTATTCCCTAAACCTCCTATCCACTGGATCAAACCTTAATCAACTTCAATAAGAGATTAAAACACTAATCAAACTCTTAATTATCCTTAATTACATAAAGGAGGTAATTAGGAAATGAATTAGCAATTATCTTAATTAAGCCATCAATAAATCCCAAGAAAATTACAGAGGGTAAGTCATCCCCAAAATATACCCAAGAAGTTTGAGATTAATCATTGGATTAATTGGAGTAAAAGCAAAATAAGATTTCCAATAAAAGGCAAAATTAGAGAAAGATACAATTCAAAATCCATTAAAACCAATTTTAGATTATTCTAGATTGAATTATCTTCTAGTGGCAATTTACCTCATATTTCTCTGAATATTCTTTAGAGAGATATGAATTTTTGAAGTTTAGAGGATTAATTAAAATTATTTAAAACCTAATTAATCCCTTGATCTAATGGCATGATGCGCGGTGGCTGAGTCAAGTGCGCTTTACATGCATCACCCAATGAGTAGCCACTTAAACATCATGTCACAACATGCATGGCAGCCGCATTACATGATTTTATATCCGCTTCGATCAAGGATCAATGGCCAAGAATTAACCTGCAATTTTAAAAGGTAAAATATGATTTTAAAAGTGCATTTAATCTCGCCCATCAAAAATGCATGGATGGATGGCTGAGATCATCCCTATTCTTTCGAGAGTAATGGAGACCTCCACTTTCAAAGGGAAGATCCGCGAAGCTAGATTGGAATGAAAACTTGCACACACCATCTAACCCTAATGGCAAGCATCTAAAAGTGAAAATCTCATGCCATTAAACTTTGAAATGTTGAGAAAATAGGTTGTTGTATGTGTATGTTGAGAAAATAGGTTTGTCCAAGTTTCATTGGATTTAGAGTTCATTTGGTATGGTTTGGCTCATGTTGACCCATTTAGGTCAAAATGGGTCAACTTGGGTCAAGTTGACCAATTGGTCAAATTGGGTCAAACCAAGGGTTGGGTCAAGTTCATATGATCATTTGAAATATTTTGGTGGCTTTGGTTTGATTCAATTTGGTTTAGTTTTAAGTTTGGCTCATATGACTTCATTTAGGTCAAATGGGTCAAGTTGACCAATTTGACCAATTTGACCTATTTGAGCTAGGTCATGGGTGGGTTTAGGTTTGATTAGTCATATGAAGTGGATTGGTATCTTTGTTTCCAATCAATTTTGTTTAAGTTTAAATTTGGCTCAACATGACCCTTTAGTCAAGTTGGGTTCAAGGTCAATTGGACTAGGTTAGGTCTAGTTGGCAAATTGAGGCTTTGGTCAAGTTCAACAAGTGATTTGGAATGAACTTGACCCATTGGTTTTAATCAATTTGGCTTAGATTTTTGACACATTTTGACTTTTAGGTCAAGTTGGGTCAACTTGGGTCAATTCTAGGTTAGGCTCAAATGTTGACTTGGTCAAGTTCAAACATAGTTCATGAATGAACTTAGATCAATGGTTTCAATCAATTTGACCTATGGTGGATTTTGGCTATGTTGGGTTTCATTTTGGCTAAGTGTTGACTTGGTCAACCCTTAGGTTTGACTTGGTTTGACCCAATTTGGGTGATTGATCATCTCATGATGATTGTTGATCATGATGAGAGGCATAGGTGAGTTTGATTCAATCCAATTTGGTTAGGATTAGAATTTGGCTCATGAGGGTACTTTAGGTCACTTTGGGTCAAGTGAGCCTAAGTGGGTCAAATGGCTTGGTCAAAGCTTTATTTGAGTTTGATTGAACTTGTATATGGACTTATGATTGAAATATAAATCCATTTGCAAGTGGTTTGAAGTCAAATGGGCTTTGATTCATTTGATTTCATATTCAAAGAAGAACATGAATGGATTTTGGGTTTGATTTTTGAATTGAGTTTTGATTTGGTGATTGAAGTTTGTATTTATATTTGGATTCATGATTGTAGGGTTGATTGAATCATGAAGAAAAATCAAGAGTTTGGCTTGATTTGAAGTTGATTTGGCTAAGTTCAAGATTTTAACTTGAGAGGCTTAGGTTGGATTTTGAATGTATTTGAGTTTGATTTTGGAAGTGGTTTTGATTGTTTGAATTTATATTTCATTTATATATGTGAATATAAATGATAATATAAATGGGTCATGTGAAAATTTCAAGGATTTGAAGTGATTTGATCATTATCCAAGCTAAGTCTTTAAAGAGAATTTAAAGGACTTAGGAAATTTTGGAGTTTAGAGCTTGAATTTTGAATTTTATTTGATTGATTTATATTTATATTTCATTTATATATGTGAATATAAATGAGAATATAAATGAGTTATGAAAAAATCCCTTGAAATTGAATTGGTTTGATCATGATTTTGGCTAAGTCCTTAAGAGGAAAATTAAGGACTTAAGGAGGATTTTAAATTTGGAATTTAATTTTTGGATTTGATTTGATTGATTTGCTTTTATATTTCATTTATATATGTGAATATAAATGAGAATATAAATAAGTTATGAGAAAATCCCATGAGTTTGAATTGATTTGATCATGGTTTAGGCTAAGTCCTTAAGAGAGAAATTAAGGAATTAAGAAGGATTTTAAATTTGGAATTTAATTTTTGGATTTGATTTGATTGATTTATATTTATATTTCATTTATATATGTGAATATAAATGAGAATATAAATGAGTTATGAGAAAATCTCATGAGTTTGAATTGGTTTGATCATGATTTAGACTAAGTCTTTAAAAGAAGATTAAGGACTTAAGAAAGATTTGGACTTAGGAATTTCATTCATGGGTTTCAATCATAGATTTCAATCATGGATTTCAATCATGTGGCATTGATTTGAGTTTGGAGAAAATCAAATAAGATTGATTTGGGGTTTGACTTGAAGGAAGGAAGGTGAGGAATGGTTCAAGCTAAGGGTAGGCAAATTTTCCTAACACCCCTAAAGCATGACCTATTCTATGGCTAACTCTTCTAAGTCTCTAGGGCTAGGAAGAGTGTCCACCTAATCACTAGATGTGTCTTAAGGCTAAGGAACTCTTAAAGTTTAAGAGAAGTCCTATGTCTAAGATGGAGGAGTTGAGAGCTCATTATAAAAAATGAGGTCAACATAGGGCCAAGGTGTGGTGTGACTAACAAGGAACACCACATTGGTGTTGATCAATTGATCAACAACATCGAAAGAGCACAAGCACTAATGAAACAATCTATCCCTAACCCAAGGTGTAGAAGGAATCTAGCTTAGTGCAATGTGGCTCTTCTTATGTCCGTGGACATAAGAGAGAGGAAGGAATCCACTAAGGGATGTGTGAACCTTCACTGGGAAGCAGTTCAAGTCATCCACAAAGGGGATGAGAGGTTTGATTTGGTTTAGGTCTCGAGGAGAAATTTCCAGGGGAAGAGGTTAAATTTGTTTCAATTTTTGTTGGTTTGGATTTTGAGATGGATCTTGTTGGTTTCGATGGATCACCGAGTAGCCATGGAGGCCTAGACCTAACTCAGATTTACCAATATAAAGGGGTAGTCTACAAAACATATAGTAGGACTAGCCAACCAAAGGGATGCATTTTGGTATGCAACAACTACTAGAAGAAAGTAGTAGACTTACATCCTCCAAAGTAGAGCCAGTGGAGTAATCTATTGGCAAGATAGTAGATTGAACCCAACCTAGGGCTGACTATTGAGTGAATGCCTCTAGGGGACTTAGATCAGCTCAAAGATAGTTAAGATTAATTTCATTTTTTATATTTATTCATTTTGATGGATTCCATTGGTTTGTGATGGATCACACTGAGAAGGGGCTCATATCAGCCTAGACCTATCTCAGATTTATTAAACCAAAGGGAGTAGCTTTCCAGCCGATGGGAGAACTATCCGACCAAAGGAGTCCCTCTCGATTTGCAATGATCAATTAAAGGGAAGAAAGCTTGGGGACACACACCTTCCACTACAAAAAGACCATTGGGGTGATTGGTTGCTTTGGGCAACAAATCAAACCCGACCTAAGGCTTCCCATCGATTTGTGACTATCATGCTAGAAAGAATGTGTCATAGTCTTACACCATTCAAAGCAAAATGATTGTCGGGGTAACCTGCTTATGGAAAAATAGATTGAACCTGACCTATGACTATGAAAGTGAGTAATTCGGGACTTATCTCAACTGTCGCAATTCTTATAGGGAGTTCTGCTGACACCGCCCTAAAGATAGGATGCCTGCTTGGGAAGAGGGGGGCCCTTTGGGGGCTCGAATTCTTAATCCACAAGAAAATAATTTTGTTATTTTATTTAGGTTATTTTATCATGGACTCTATTAGTTTGCGAGGGATAAAATTGAGAAGGAGCTTATATCAGCCTAGACATATCTCAGATTTTCTGAAATAAGGGAGAATTTGAACATCCGCTGAACAAATTCTCCAACCACAGGGGTGGTTACTAGGAAAGGGGACTATCCAATCCAAAAGTAACCCGGGTAGTGTCTAAATGGGTCGCAAAGGATGTGATCCAAATAGAGTGCCCACAAAGGATGGGGTCGCTAAGGGCTTAATCCAAAACCATGAAGAAGATGACCTGGCTAGTCATATATTCAATAGGTATTCAGTGTTCAACTCAAGGAGAAAGTGTGGGGACTCATATCTGCCAAGAGTGGTGTATCTACTGGGTGAGTCGTTGTCAGCATAGTGAACATCAACCAACCTAAGGTGCCCATAACATCAAGATAGAAGAAAGCTCGGGACTCACATCCTCCCATATAGAATTGATTGCCGGGATAGTTTATCTTCTCGATAGTATTCGACCTTGGGACCGAAAGTGAATGCCACTTGGGAACTTATATCAACTCAAACATAGTCAAGAGGAAAGGAGCCTCTGGGGGACTTATCCTAGACCTCAAACATACTCGACCTAGTTAGATCATGATGATTAGTTCAAGAAGAAAGAATCAGGACTCACATCTTCTTAAACAAAGTCAACATGAGGTAGTGGGCAATGAAGCTTACCATACTAACAAGGCACTCATTGCTTTGCAATGGTCAAGTTAGGGAGAAAGCATGGGACTCACATCTTCCAAACAAATGACCACTAGGGTGACTAGTGGTAACATGTAAACCCGACCTAAAGCAGCTAATGAGTGAGTGCCATAGGGGCTTGCTCCCACATCAAAATAGCTTGAGACAAAAGATTTGTGTTTGTTTTGCATGTGTTAAAAGGAATAGGATGCCTGGGGACTCTTACACCTACCTTAAACACACTAGATTGATGAAATGGTGCCATGGAAAAGAATTCCACTAAGAAAGGATGTCGCTTGGGTTCTCTCACACCTATCTTAGTTGTGCTAATCAAAATAGGATGCCTCTCAGGTTCTCTTACACCTATTCTAATAGCATCAGAAATTGAGTTTGTGTTGTGAAAGAGGGATAGGATGCCACGGGGACTCTACACCTACCTAAACATGGATTCAAGACAAGCAAACAATACTTTGAAAGAAGAGAAGATTTTGATGAATGGAATCAAATTTTGTTATTTTTTATTAATAATTATTTTCAAACATGATTTGTTCATGGGTAATTATTTTTAGATAGAGCCCATTAATTGGAAGCATCGGTGTTCCCCTTACAATCAATAAGATGATAAGATCCTTTTAGGCCTTCTATGACATGGGCCTTCCCAAGTGGGTTCAAACTTGCCTCCCATCTTTCAATGGGCAACAATTGGTCTCCTTAGACTAACACAAGTTCTCCTAAAAAAAGACCTAAAGACCAAATTTTGTTGTGAGCTTGAACCATTTTATTTTGTACAACTCGAGGTTTTGGCATGCCCCAGAGGCTTCTCCTCTCCAAACCTTCAGCTCTTCAACCCGTAACTTTGCATTATGGTGCAGTAGTGATCTTTCTACCCAATGCTATCCTTAGTGAGAGTTGAACTTCTAAATGTAGAACAACTGCACCCATTAACTAAAAATGAGACCGAGTTGGAGTTTGGTATATGGTGCGTAGGCCCACAAGGCTTCAATCAACCGCTAGTTCCACTATTTTTGTTGTCATCAAGTTCTTCTTCAATATTTGGATGAGAGTTTTGTTGAATGCTTACTAAGCCATTTGCTCTAGGATAGATGGTGGAGTATCTCCATCTATATCATGTCTTCTTTGAAACTTGATCTTCATTTTTGAATGCACCATTATCGGATATAATTCAGAGGCATCCCAAACCTATATATATATGGTTCTAAAAAACTAAAGCACATATTGAGCTATGACCCTCTAAGTGGGATGGCTTCACCACTTGGAAAAGTAGTCGGACTAAGATGAATTGATGCCCCTTAGAAGAAGAAGGATCAATCGGACCCATAATGCCCATTCTCACTCAAATGGCCATGAGGCCAATGTAGGGTGTAGAATGTTGGGAGGTTGGTGGAATACCACATCGTTTACCTAACACTGATGGCATCTCCTAGCTACATCCATGCAATATGTAATCATCAAAGGCAAGTAGTTTCCAAGTTGCTTGATCTTCATTATCATCTTCGGATCGGATTGATGTGCTTTGCATAGACTTGAGTGTAGCTCAATTATAATGCTACAGGCTTCATATTTGTCTAAACAATGTAACCACATTTGATTAAAGGATCGGCGGTACAAGGTGCCATCAATAAGAGCATAAGAGAGAGCTTAACAACAAGGTCAACAACTTTGACCATAGACATAACATAGATTAGGGTTAATCTACCATCAACTATGCAAGGGAAAATGGCTTAGCACAAGCCTTCAATAAAACTCTCATCTAAATACAAAAGAAGACACTTAACAACAACAAGTGATAGTGGCATGAGTAGTTAGTTGAAGACATGTGGGCCTACCTCACCACAAATAGAACTCTAACTTAGTATACTCTTTTCTCCTTAGTTTATGGGTATGAAGTTATTTTACCCTTAGAAGTCCAACTCCCACTAAGGATAGTGGTAGCAAGATCACAATAGTAGAACCAAGTTGTGGTTAGAAAAGCTCAAAGGATTGGTGGAGAGAGGCCTGCGAGCATGCCAAAACCTTGTTGGTTATAAATAAAATTGATTCAAGCTCACAATAAGTTGGTTCATACTACAGATTTTCAAGTAACGGAGCTTATTTTAGTTCTAAGGAGATCGATTGTTGCCCATCATAAGATGGGAGGCAAGTTTGAACCCACTTGGGAAGGCCCTTTTGCCATAGAGAAGGCCTACCAAGGAGGATCTTATCAGCTTATTAATCATAAGGGAGAGGGCCCAATGCTTCTAATCAATAGGCTCTACTTAAAGAAATATTATAAATTATATTTGAAAATAATTATCATCAATGAAAATTTCATTTTGAATTTAATCTCTTCCATGTCAAAAGTATTCTTGTTTGCAAATGCCATGATGTATTTAGGTAGGTGTAAGGAACGTCCATACCTCATCACACACACAAACATATAAAATAAACACATATCTTTTGTCTCAAGCAACTCTGAGTTAAGTTAAATCCCCCAACGACACTCACTCAGTAGCTGCTCTAAGTCGGGCTGACATGCTACCCTGCTAGTGTGTCACCCCAGTGGTGTTCTTGCTTTGGAGGATGTAAGTCTACTACACTTTCCTTCCTTACTTGGCCATTTCACACCAACGAGCACCTTGTTAGTTTGGTAGGCCTTAATGCATGGCAGGTAAGCTACCTCATGTTGGCTTCATTTAAGAGAATGTGAATCGCTATGTTCTTCTTGAATTTGTGCACCGATTGGGTCAAATATATTTGAGGTTTAGGATAAGTCCCCTAGTGGCTCATCCTCCCTTCAAGTCTGTCCAATCCTCGTGGCTCCTGCTTAGTAGGCTCTAGGTTAGATAACATTTGTCCCATCGATGATGACTTTCCGATGATCGCCCACTTGGAAAGTTGTAAGCCTACATGCTTTCTTTCTAGATTGATCATTGGACATCGATGGGCACCTTAGGTTAGTTGGTTCTCACTATGCTAATAGAAACACCACTCATGCTGATGGATACACCTTAGGTTGGTTGGTTCTCGCACCTTAGGATACACCACTCATGGCAGATGTAAGTGCTATGATTTCCTCCCTATGTCTGGAATCTATTTTAGACACTACTCACTATCGATATACCCGCTTTCTAGTAACCACCTTTTCAGGTTGGAGAATCCATCTGTGGATGTGATTCTCCTTAGCCCAATAAATCGAGATAGGTCAATGCTATAGCCCCTTCACGGTGGTCCCTCGACACCAAGGGTCCACCCAAACATATAAACAAAAATATATTCACTTGTGGATTAGGAGGACACCCTAGTGTGAACCTTTTCCCAAGTAGACATCCTATCTTTAGAGTGAGTAAAACTCCTATAGGAATGCTTGACTACTCTTGAGTTGATATAAGTCCTCACTCCTAAGTAGGGTTTGCTATGTTATGCTACCAATAGGTCACCTTAGCGATTGTTCCCTACTTTACAAGATGAAAGTCTGCTACACCTTCTTCCTATCACAGCCATTGCACACTGAAAGGCAACCCTAAGGTTGGCTAGCTCTACCTCACGACCAATAGACTATCCCTTTGTATTTGTAAATATGAGATAGGTCAAGTTTGATATATCCCCTTCTCAGTTGGTCCACCGCACACTGACATGGTCCATAAAATAAATCAATGAAATTTGACCAAGCTCACATCCCCAGTGGATATGCCCTCAATTCAAAATCACACTAAACCAAACAAACCATATTAAATCACATGAAATTTAGATAAAAATATTCGACTACTTTTGAGTTGACATAAGTCCCGGGCATACTTAGTATTTTCCGTTAGGTTCAATTTATGTATCCAATAGGTCACCCCGAAGTTGTTCCTCGCTTTGGAAGGTGTAAGTATGCTATGCCTTTTTCCTAGCACAATCGTTGCACACCGAAAGGCAACCCCTTAGGTTGGCTAGCTCTACTCCACAGTCGGTAAACTATCCCTTTGGATTTGTAAACCTGAGGTAGGTCAAGGCTGATAAAGCTTCTTCTCAGTGGGTCCATTGTACATCGATAGAGTCCACACATTAACTTAGATTAAATTAAACCCAATCTAATTTTTCCTAGTGGAGTTAAATCACACCCTTCTCCCCAATGGACCCCCAAATCATATATAAACAAGTCAAGCAAACAAATCAAATTCAGAACCAACCTCCCTAGTGGAGCAAAATTAAAATAACTCCCCAAATAGAATCTAATTCAAAGAAATCCAACCAAACTCTTATTTGGATACATCCCCAAAAAAATCTATGAATTCAAACTCAAATCCCAATCCCCAATAGATAGCCCGAACCTGCTTCCCAAGTGGAAGGATTATATACCCAAACCCTAGCAGACTCAAGCCTATATCTCTAGCAGATATGCCTTCACATCAATTAAAATAAAATAAATTAAAGTTGATTTGAATTTAATTTCTAGTGGATTATAGATTCCTATCCCTAGGGGATCTTCTTTCCATAAATCATATAATCAAATAAAATTCAAACCTTATCCCTTGTAGATTTTCTTCTTCTATGCCCTCGACATAGACCCTTCACATGTCATGTCCAATGCATGTGTGATCCCTAGCGGATCTCCCTCCATGTCCTTGACATGAATTCTCATCAAATCTTATTTCTTCTCTTATGCACACCTTTAATACTTCAACCAAAAGCCTAACAATGTAGTTGTTCAAATTACATCATCTTAACATTGTAATCAACATTTTATGATTTATGATGGTGCAAGCTCAAACTAACTATACAATATCATGCTAAACATATTATAGTGTGAATTAACACACAATGTTATATTATAATATATGATGTTATATTATAATTTGGTATTATATAATATATTTTCTAGTAATACACCTCATTAGAATCACTTAAAAGGAACAAATAAAAAATTTTTCTCAAAATATGAATAATGTTCATTTTTGGATATAAAATTGTTATTTTCCTATTAGAAATGGTACAAAATAGCATAATTTTGGTGTTGCTTCTTGGTGTGTGCCATGAATTTGCCAAATTCTTCCATCTCAACCTTCAAATTAATATTTTTGTGAGTTTTGACCCAACGGATTATAACAAAAGTAAAACATACTAAAATGTACAATAACATTTAGTAACACACTAACACATTCATATATATGTGAAGTTATATTGTTATGTACATTATATTTTAATATGCTTTCATATAATATATTGTCTTACATTACACCTTAAAATGAATCACTTTAAGCAAAAAATTTATAAAATTTGGTTGAAAAATGAAAATTTATTTTGGATGCAAAATTCAATTCTTTTGATTAAATGACACACCATAGCAGACCCCCAATGATGTTCCCTAAAGCTTACTTTAAATTTGACCAAATCCCATCATCTCAACCTATAAATCAATATTTTGATAAATTATACCAGTACAAACTCTACTACATCATACTACAATAAACTAAAATATGCTAAACAACAAGTAGTAATACAGAATAGTATGCTATAATGCATGATGCTGCACTATGTTATGGCATCCTATACTATAATACACTATAACATATTATATTATATTATATTGCACATCACAAGTGATTGCTTAAGATAAAAATCATAAAATTAGTCTAAACAATCAAAAACTATATATTTTAGTTATATCACTTACATATTTTAAATTGAAACAATATAATATGATGCCATGCTATACCTATTATGAATTTGGCCAAATTCCACCATTTAAAAGTCTAAATCAACATTTTTATAAATAATGCTAGTGTAGGCTCCATTGCATGATTGTAAAGTACTAAAAGAATTTAAAATGCATAAAACAATATATTATGATACATGATGCTATACTATGCTACACCATATAATATTTATTTTAAACATAAAATTTTACTTTCTAGACTACAAGTGGCGTAGAAAAGCTATGGTACTACAACCTAATTCCCACTTCAAATTTAACAAATTTCATCATCTAATTTATTAAATCAATATTTTTAAGATTTATATTTATATAGACTATAGGGCATAATACAATAATATACTAAAACATTTCAAAACATCTTAAAACATCCAAAAAACATCACTACATGTTCAAACATCTTATAATATATGTGTTGACCTCACTTTCAGAGTGCACTCTCAACTTCCTCATTATGGATCTAGGACTCTTGTAGACACTAAGAGTTCCTTTGTCTTCCGATACTTCTATTGATTAGGTGAACACTTAACCTAACCCTAGAGACTTAGAAGAGTTAGTCATAGGAATAGGTTATGCCTTAGGGATTTAGGAAGACTTGCCTACCTTATAGCCTTAAACCCAATCCTTGCTTCCTTCTTCCAAACCAAACCTCAAATTCAAATCCAAATCATAAATCCAATCCCACTCCAAATGATTAAAACCCATGTTAAATTAAAAATCCAAATCCTTTCCTAAGCCTTTTGATTTTTCTTATGGACTTAGCCTTAACCAAATTCAAATCAACCCAAACTCAATTGATATTTTTAAAAATCAATCATTCCTTCATTTATATTCAGAAATATAAATGAATTCTAAACTCAAACCATTCAAATCAAATAAAACTAAACCAAACCAAATCAATTCCCTACTTAAGCCCTTTTGACCCACATCCCTCAATTTGATCAAATTTTTCTCTAAATCACTCCAAACTCAAGTGATTTTCTCATGAATCATTTATATCTTCATTTATATTTAAAAATATAATTGAAATATAAATCCAAATGGCCAAAACCAAACCCAAATCAAATCAAAGTCCCAATATTAGCCCTTTTAGCTAATTTCTTGTACTTGGTAAATGATATCCAAATCAACTCAAAATCGACGGATTTCTTCATAATTCAATCACTCTTTCAATCATTGTTCCAAATATAAACACAAACTATAATTATCAAACCAAATCTAAGTCAACCCAAGTTAGCCCTTTTTGACTTGAAATTATCATATGAACCAAAATCCATAGGGCTTCAAACCACTTGCAATTGGATTTATATTTCCATCATAAGTTCATATGTGGGTTCAATTAAACTTGAATCAAGCCATGATCAAGCCAATCGACCCATTTAGGTCCACTTGACCCAAAGTGACCTAAAAGACCTTTTTGAGCCAAGTTCTAATTCAACCCAAATTGGATTGAACTAAGCCCATCCAAACCCCATAACATGATTAACAATCATCCTAGGTTAATCAATTATCTTGAATTGAGTCAAACCAAGTCAACCTGACCCTTTGAACAAGTCAACATTTAGCCCAAATGAAACCCAAACTAGCCAAAACCCACCATATACCAAATTGATTGAAACCATTGATTCAAATTAACACATAATCGATGATTGAACATGACCAAACCCTTAGTTGAGCCAAACCAAGCTTAAAATGGCCATTTGACCTAAGTTGACCTAAATTGGCCTAAAGAGCCAAAATGGGTCAAATCATGATTTGATCCAAATTGATTGCAACCAATGGCTCAAGTTCATTCCAAATCACTTATTGAATTTGAACAAAGCTGTGATTGAGCCCAATTTGACCAATTGGGAAACTTGACTCAACCTAGCCCAAATTGACCTAAAGGGTCAAATTGGCCAAAATCCAAACTCAATTTAAATTAAACTGAACTAAAACTTATAATTAATTTCAATCAACCAATTAAACTTGACTCTACACCTAATCCAAACCAGTTTGGTCAAATTGGTCAACTTAGCCCATTTGACCTATTTGAATCCAAATGAGCCAAAATCAAACCTAAGCCAAATTGATCAAAACCAATTGAACCAAAATATCTCAAATAATCAAATGAACCTAACCCAATTTTGGTTTGACCCAATTTGACCAATTGGTCAACCCAACCCAACCTAACATAAATGAGCCTATTTTGACCATATGAAGCCAAATCACCCAAAGCCACCTTATGGAACCTTGGTGGCTGACCTAACCTGACCCAAATGGACCCTAGGTCAACTCATAAATAGCCCAAGTCCATGTGGGGCCCAGCCAAAAGGAATTAACCTTTGGACAAGCTCATTTGCATTGGATTCTTTCCATAAGAAGCAAAGTTCACTTTGCCTCTTCCATGGTAGCCGTCAAACTTCCTAATGAGGAACTTCTAGGCCACCTTAGCCCACCCAAAGCCATCCTACCTCTTGCTATGGACCAAGGGAAACAAATAAAACCACTCCCTCTCATGGCCGAACCCTATGGGCAAAGGAAAAGATCAACTCCCCATATTAAGCCTTGAGACTCCTGCCACCACTTCCTCCAACCAGGATGTGCCAAATGAAGCTGACAGTGACCCCTCTATCGACCCGATGGTGTCCATTCAGCTGAATTTCTAAAATCTATCACGTCCATCCATCAAGTGCAATTGAGGGGTATACCCCCTCAATTCGAGCGACAAATGACACCAATTTTTTTGTGTGAGTCCCTAAGGAATTTTCAAAATCCCAAAGAATTCCCAAGAGCAATCCCGGAGCTTCCTCAATCAACATTCCTCCTCCTCGAGAAAAGTTAAAATAGGACAACCTCTTTTCGAGCAATATTCCTCCTCTACTTAATTAAACTTCAATTCCTTGCACCCACACCATTCTCATACTTTGTCGAAGCCAACCGGACCAATCTCGTGCCTTCAGGACCATCGAAGATCAAAGTTCAATCAGAGCTAAATCCTTTACACATGTAGATTGGTCAGTGGGAGCTCTACACCAAATCAAAGCCCAAGCTTCTCAATAGGGCGTCATCTTAATTAGATGAAGCTACCTCTACGATCCCACCACCAAAAATTATCTCCAGTGAGGTAATTTTGCAAAACTGAGCCTTGTATGGAAAATCATTTAGTCTTTTATGAATCAAATTTGAATGTCATGCATTTTTAGCTATTGGATGTGTGCGCCTCCCCACCATGAAGGTGTGAGATCAATTTAGAGGCAATCTGAGCTCGGGTGAGCTCGAATCGAACGGGGAAAGATAGAAGGCATCCGTCTTTCACCTCTTATGAATGGGATGGATCACGAACCATCTGTTCCACATGATCAGAATGTATGGTGATGATCCAATCCCATGTTAGATCCCCTAATTCCTTTCCTAAATTACTGATCAAATCATAGCCGTCCGATCTTAGATCTGATGACCCATGGAGTTAGCGCACCACTGTAATCTGAGTTAATGGTAGATGTGACAACTTAAATAACCAATCCTATTACACCATGTGAAAAGCATGCCATGTTAGATGCCATGTGGATCGATGGGATTAAAGCTTTAATTAGGCTTAAGTAATATATTTTAAAGGCTGAAACTTCTAAAAATTATAAGTAATCCTAGAAAAATCCAAAAAATGCAAACTAAGGCTCATTTTGAAGATATTATAGAGTTGAATCCATTAAAATTATTATTACTAAATTTTCAATAGATATTTTTTCTTAATTAAGGATTACTTTAAAATATGATTGGCTTAATTACTCCTTAATTAATCACCCAATTAATCTCAAACTTTCAATGGATGTTTAGGGGGATGACCTCTACCTCTCTTATTTTTCTAGAATTTTATTGGTTGCTTAATTAGGAAAATTAAATGATTAAGCCTTAATCACTTTCTTAATTTAATTAATGATAATTAGTGAATGAACATTGGCTTAATTAATTATTTAAGCCTAATTATTTCTTTTGAATAGTAAGGGAGCTTAGGGAATGTGATTGGGATATTTTTCCTAATTCATTTCTTAAGTTTTCTTTACATTTTGGAATCAAATTAATTGATTGTTAAAGAAGTAATTAATTACTTAATTAATTAATTAATCCTCAAGATAAAATCAGAGCTTAAGTGATCAAATTTGGGACTTTGGGATTGCGATTAAGGCCTTTTTCTTGATCTCTTTCTTTAAGTTAATTTCATTTCATTATTTGAATATTCTTAATGCATAATCAAATGGATTAATGAGCATAATTAACTCAATCTAAAATCTATTCACATCTAATCACCTTTAATCAAACTTAGAAGCTCTTTGGGTTTTCAATAACCTAAATAGAGCTAATTGAAATTATGGATAGCTCACAAGTGTGAGAAAACCATTGAACTAGTTAAGTGAGATCCCTTAAGCCTAAGTAACTATTAATTATGAGCCAATTGCATTAAGCCCCTTTCATTTCTTAGGAGCATTTCTAATTTACTTTTCATACGGTTGCATATCATATTGGCACATTGTTAATTGGTTAATTAACTTAAGGTGATGCAGGTAAGAGTTAATTAATTGACTTAATTCATACCCTAACCTAATTAAGATATAAAATTAACATAATTATTCTTCATTAAACTTAACTCATACATCAGGGATGGGATTAGGGTTAGCAAATCTCTTTCACATTTCCTTAAATCAAATCAAACATAAAAATGAAATGACATTAAAGAACATTAGTTTGTTTTAAATAATCTTATTTAGTTTGATTATCCTTAGGACTTAGTTGGATTGAATGAGATCACATGCTTCTGTTGTTTTATTTCTTTCCAATCATGCTAAATATTGTATGCCACTTGTGCTCATGCATTCATGTCTTTCAAATTAATCAAATAAAAATAAATTTCTTTATGTCAATTTGGATGTGTTGATTTAAATTAAAAATATGTGTGGCTAATATCATTTTTAAATCTCAAATATATTTTCAAAAGTTTACTAATGATTTAATATACAAATATATTATAAATTTAGTTATATATACATAGGAAATGCAAGTGAATATTAATTTAGTGTGTGAAATAAAGTCTCTTCCTTACATTCATGTGTTGATTTGTATAAGTAAGAATGTTAGCGGGTACATTAGTCTGGACATTCCAGGGATGCACGGCTTTAAGTGACCCCAAGGAGGTTCCTAACTCATTCCCTTGGTGTAGAACAATGGCGAGGTACCTATTTGATTTCATTCTTATGCATTTGGACATTAGAATCTAGATTGAGCTTTAATTCATTTACACAATATAAATAAATCAATCAAAATACAATTTTTGCATGGCTTTTAATTCTTGTAGTTGTTTATATATCCACATGTATCTAAGGATAGTGGTATATTAGTCTAGATATTCTAGGGATGCACAGCTCTAAGTAGCCCCACGGAGGTTCCTACCTTATTCCCTTGGTGTAGAACAATGGAGATGTACTCGCTTAAAACTTGTATACATGTGGATGTGTGCTTAGCTAATGAATGAAACCCCAATTTTCTATTAAAAAGATATGCATTCATACTTTGTTTATTTGGTTGAGTTGATTAGTCATGTGATTTAAGGTTCTTTCCTTATGCTTTTGCATAAGAACTTAGATAGATCTTTGAATAAATATGACAAAATCATTCAACCAAATGAATTATTAATTCCAAATATTAACTCACATTCATCATTCAAGTGTGCTAAGTTACAAATTTCATGTATAACTATGCTTACGATTTAATCATATGCATGATATACATGATGCAAAGAAATGAACAAACATGTGTTATGTGATAGTAATTCATTCAAACTAACCTAAAGATACCTTTCTTATTAAATGAGTTTATTTAAAGTGAACCTAAACTTAGGACAAATCAAAACATATAATAAAGCATTCACTAAATGGAATTGATTAATTAATTTGATTTAGATGTGACTTAAGGTAGGGATAAAAGAGAGTGATCCTCTCTTTCTTTCTCTTCATAACACTTAGTTATTTTGTGTAGGTCAAATGAAACAAAAGAAAGCATTAAGTAAAATTCAAAAATTAATTAAATCATTTAAAGTGAAACCGCCCTTTCTAATTAAATGTCTTTCACACTTAGAAAATCATAACTCTAAAGCCTAGCTAGGACATACCTCAAAAGCCTTAAAATATACATATTAGATTAAGTCGCCACTTCTAACTTTATGTTAGGGTAGTTTATGATTTGATGTATGCTTATTTTGTTATGTACTGTTGTAGACTAGATGTTAGGGTGTATATTTTGTATACTGCATGTTTGGTTGTGGTTAGCCTAATCATATTTTTTGCAGGAGATTATGTTTAAACAGTGCTTAAAATAAATATAAATGCTCTCTTTTTTGGGTTGCTTAATCGATAAGCATAATCTACATTAGGATAGGTGGACTTGGTTATCCATGTGTAGGGTGTTATGCCCAAATTATTCATTTAACTGCTTGGGTTGTATAGTGTGATTAGCTAACACTTGTTTTGCATGTGTAATTAGATTTACTTTTTTATTCTTTTAATGTAATTGTGCATTAGGAATTTGGTTAAGTGTTATGGGGGCTAAAAATGAACATTAGCCAGAAGGTTTAATCATGGGGTGTCATGTAATGCCTAGAAGCCTACCAAATCAAATGAAGTAAATCAAATGAAGAAATAGAGGGAGTATGAAGACTTGAAGATCCCCATAACACTTATCATTTTGTAACTTATAGTTATTCTTTTATATACCGAGATGTATAAGGGTAGAGCTCGAGTACCCATTTCTTTTTCAGGTTGCATAGTGGTACCCGACTGCACTGGCCTCTTATTATTTTGCATTAGCTTTATAAAATTATTTGATGTTTTCTTTAGCTTGTGCACTAGAAAAAGCTATCTCTTCATAACTTATTTATGATTGGTGATTATTGGATGGCCTGTATGCGATTAGGCTCTTAGAATAAAAATTAATTTTTTACCCAACTATAACTCATAACTAAACTTTTAAAATAACTCATAACCTCAAATAAAGCTTAGGCATTAAATCAATATAATAAAATATTTAGCAACACCTTAGCTGGATGTTGAATGCTTAATATCATGCATATCAATTTATTTCACTCTTTCTAAGAGAGGGTTTCCATCTTTGCTAGATAGTAAAAAGGCCTAACCTTTGAGAGCCTATAATGGAAAGACACCTCTTTCTCTTTTGATTTAGCCCATAGTCAACTTCACCATGCATTTAGGAACATAAAATCCTATGTCCTATGTCAAAAATAAAGAGTCAAAATCAAGTAAAATTTGATAAAATTTGCATTAGATTAAGTAATTATTCATACCACTCATGCTCTAGTCTCTTAGAGAGTGGGTTTAAAAACTTTAGTTTTTTTATAAATAATAACAACGTAGCCATCTTTCAAAAATATATTGCTTGACCACATGGTTTTAAATTGTAGAAGGAGTTAGCTGGTTGGCACTCTTGGCAATTATAAGTCCAGTAGTTGGATGATTTACTCTCTCTTGTTGAGGTAAACAACATACCCACTTTCACCTTAGATTTAGGATGTGCTTTGGCCCTCCCTAAAGCTCCCTGACTTAAGATCCGAGTTACTTTCCTACAAGCATAAATTCTCACCTCTTAGGCATTTTCACAATCTTGTATTGTGTAATTATAAGTCCTAGATTTCTAATAAAATTTCAACTCAAACATATAATTTCCCTTAATTTCAAATATATAAAGCCTAACCATAAGATAGTTTGGGATGGTCTCTAAGTTTCTTAGAATCATGAGCATCCCCTACTCATCTCCCCTTGGATTCAATAATAAGTCTTTCATTTTGATCTATCCCATTTGTTCTTCCAAATATAATCAATTTATTGATTGTCCTATCTTTGATTATTTTGGAGACAACAATTACCTACTTTAGTCAAGAGTATTCCTAAGTAATTCACCTTCCTTATGATGTAATTAAATATGGGGGCTTGCCCCCATAGGATACCTTAAAACCCAATTTAAATAAACCTACTTTATTTATCCATATAATGTAGCAGAAAATCTATGGTACATTCAAAGACCATCATGCCATAGGAGTCCTCATTAGATGATTAGGTCCATCGTAGGATAGCAATTTCTAACTTTTGAGGTGGTACACTATTTCTTGATGTCATACCTAATAACCTTAATAAGTACATCCTCAGACTGCATGGTGTCCCCCCTATACACACACACAAACACATGAACTAAAAATAAACACCAAAATATGGTAATATAATATGATTTAGGGTTAGGGCTTATGGTATTCAAACCATTAATAGTAAAGGGAAAGTCTTTTGAAGACATTTTCTTTAGCTACCATAACTATGTTAGGATTAGGTCATTCTTTAGATCTACTCAAAATAACATCCTTATTCAAGGTTTAGGGTTTGGGTTTAGGTTGGGTTTAGGTTTAGGGTTTAGGTTAGTTTAGAGTTTAGGGTTTAGGGTTTGGGGGTTTAGGTTTAGGGTTGTAGGTTTTAAGGTTTAGGTTTATGATTTTAGGTTTAGGGTTTATGGTTTTTAGGTATAGAGTTTATGGTTTTAGGGTTTAGGGTTTAGGATTTAGAGTTTAGGGTTTAGGGTTTAAGGTTTAGGTTTTAGGGCTTAGTGTTTAGGGTTTAGGGTTTTTAGTGTTTAGGGTTTAAGGTTCAGGATTTAGGGTTTAGGGTTTAAGCTTTTGGTTTAGGGTTTCAATTTTAGTTTAGTATTTAAGGTTTAGAGTTTAAGTTTTTTTTAATAGAGAACAAATTCAAATTCAATATTTCTTCTTTTTTGATTTCATCAACCAAGTAACACCCCAAATTTTCTAAGACATAAGCCATGACATAGATGAAAAATGAGCACCATAGAGCAAATCAAAAACCTAGATAAGTTGAACCATCTCTACTGTAATGTCAAAATTTCATAAGGAGCATCAAATCATCATTCTTCGCTTTTCCAATTCATGAACCACCCTCTCAGTAGTGGTATCCACCATCATATCCCTGATCTCTCCCTCTGCCACCACCACGGTTGTAACCTCCATCACTCCTCCCACCTCCATAATCACCACTGCTCTGACCACCACCTCTATATCCACTAGCACCTATAGATCCCCCACCACAACTACAATAACTACCACCTCCACCTTCGCCTTCGCCTCCTCCACCAGATCTAGACTGAGCCTAGTTGATGGTGATGTTCTTTCCATCACAGTTCTGCCCATTGTCAGGGTTTAGGGTTTATAGTTAGTTTAGGTTTTAGGGTTAGTTTATGGTTTAGGGTTTAGGGTTTAGGGTTTATGGTTTGGGGCTTAGTGTTTAGGATTTTAAGTTTTAGGATTTAAGATTTTGGGTTTAGGGTTTTGGGTTTTTGGGTTCAGGGTTTATGGTTTATGGTTTAGGATTTAGGATTTAGGGTTTAAGGTTTAGGATTTAGGGTTTAAGGGTTTAAGGTTGTAGGTTTAAGGTTATAAGTTTAGGGTTTAAAGTATAGGGATAGTTTTAGGGTTTAGGGTTTAGGGTTTATGATTTAGGATTTAGAGTTTAGGATTTTTTTATTAAATAAAGTAAATCGATAGGGTTTTGGTTTATTCAGTTTATTTAGTTTTTTTTTGTTCGAGTTCATTTTATTTTTTTTATTTATTCAAGTTTATTATTTATTTTTATTTAGGTTTATTTTTTATTTTATTTAGGTTTATTTTTTATTTTAATTAATTTAGTTTATTTATTTTAGGTTTATTTATTTTAATTTAGGTTTTTTATTTTAGTTTATTTTTTTAAGTTTAGGTTTATTTTTAGTTGAGTTTTATTTTTATATTATTTTTTAGGTTTAGGTTTTTTCTAGGTTTAGGTTTAGGTTTTGATTTAAATTTTTTTTGGTTTAGTTTTACATTTTTATTTTATTTTTATTTTTGTTTTATTTTTTATGTTATTTGGGTTTTTAATTTTTTAATTTAGTTTAGGTTTTTATATATTTTATTTTAGTTTAGTTTTTAATTATTTTATTTTTTTTCTAGGTTTAGGTTTAGGTTTAGGCTTTAGTTTATGTTTTTATTTTAGTTTATTTTTTTATTTTATTTTGGTTTAGGTTTGTTTATTTATTTTATTTTTTTAGTTTTATTTACTTTAGGTTTAGGTTTCTAACTTTTCAGGGTTTAGGATTTAGGGTTAGTTTAGGGTTTAGGGTTTAGGGTTTAGGGTTTGGGGTTTAGGGTTTAAGGTTTAGGGTTTAGGTTTTAGGTTTAAGGGCTAGGTTCTAGTTTAAGTTTTAAGGTTTAGGGTTTAGGGCTTAGGGTTTAAAGTTTTTTTTTAACAGAGAACAAATTCAGATTCAATATTTCTTCTTTTTGATTTCATCAACCAAGTAGCAACCCAAGTTTTCTAAGACACAGACAATGATATTGGTAAAAAATGAGCACCCATAGAGTAAATCAAAAACCCTAAGTTCCCATTAGAACCACCCCCGCCTCTCAACTAGTGGGATCCGCCGTCATATCCCCAATCTTGTCCTCCGCCACCACCACAGATGTAACCTCCTTCTCTCCTCTTGCCTCCATAACCACCACTATTCCAACCACCACCTCCATATCCACCAGCACCTCCAGACCCCCCACCGCCACTACGATAACCACCACCTCCGCCATCGCCTCCACCACCAGATCTAGACTGAGCCTAGTTGACGGTGATGTTCCTACCATTAAGGTTCTGTCCATTCTTAGAGTTTACGATCAGTTTAAGGTTTCAAGTTTAGGGTTAGTTCAGGGTTTAGGGTTTAGGATTTGTTTCAGGTTTAGGGTTTGGGGTTTAGGGTTGTAGGTCTTATGGTTTAAGGTTTAGGATTTACGGTTTAAGGTTTTAGGGTTTAGGGCTTAGGGTTTAGGATTTTAGGATTTAGGGTTTAAGGTTTAGGATTTTATGGTTTGGAGTTTAGGGTTTAAGGTTATAAGTTCAGGGTTGTAGGTTTAGGGTTTAGGGTTTGTTTTAGGTTTTAGGGTTAAGGGATTAGGATTTAGGGTTTAGTGTTTTATTTCAAAACATAAGTAAACTGGTAGGATTAGGTTTATTTAGTTTATTTTTTATTTATTTTAGTTTATTTTTATTTTTATTTTTATTTAAGTTTATTTTTTAATTTTACTTAGTTTAGTTTATTTATTTTAGTTTATTTTTTAGCATTAGGTTTGTTTTTTTAGTTGAGTTTATTTTACTTTATTTCTAAAGTTTAGGTTTAGGTTATAATTTTATTTTTTTAGGTTTAGGTTTTAGGTTTTTAATTCTTTTTTTTAGGTTTTATTTTTTAGTTTAGGTTTAGGTTTACTTTTAGTTTATTTTATTTTATTTAGTTTAGGTTTATGTTTAGGTTTAGTTTTAGGTTTTATTTATTTTAGTCTAGTTTATTTTATTTTTATTTTAGGCATAAGTTTTTTTTTCTAGTTTAGGGTTTAAGTTTTATTATTTATTTTTTAGGTTTTTTTTAGGTTTAGGTTTTCATTTAGTTTTTATTTTATTTTATTTTAGGTTTATTTTATTTTTATTTTACGTTTAGTTTTTATTTTATTTAGGTTTTTTATTTTTAAGTTTATTATATATATTTTAAGTTTAGTTTATATTTTTATTTATTTTATTTTAATTTATTTTTATATTTTATTTTTTTATTTTTAAGTTTATGTTTAGGTTTTACTTTAGGATTTTATTTTATTTATTTTATTTAGGTTTAGGTTTTATTATTTATTTTTATTAGGTTTATTTAGGTTTTTTAGGATGGTTTAGGTTTAGAGGATGGTTTAGGATTAGGGTTTAGGGTCAGGTTTAGGAGGGGAGTTTAGATGGGCTCAGGGTTTGGGGTTTTAGGTTGATTTAGGGTTAAGGGTGGGTAGGTAGTGATCATGGCTCAGAGGGTTTTAGGGTAGTGGTTAGTAAAGAGCCTGGGGTCAGGGTTGGGTTTGGGGTTTAGGTAGGGTGTGGAGTGGCTCATTTAAGATTTAGGGTTTAGGATTTAATGTTAGGAGAGTTTGGGTTTAGATTTAGATTTTTTGGAGGTTTAGGTTTAGGGTTTAGGTTAGTTATAAGGTTTTAGAGTGATTTAGGATTAGTTTTAGTGTTTAGGGTTTAGGGTTTAGAGTTTAAGATTTTTTTTGATTTGGGTTGAATTGATTCTTAGCTCAATTTAACCCGATATATCATATTAGGCTAAGTTATTTAGGTTTTAGGGTTTAGTGTTAATTTAAGGTTTTGGGTTTAGGGTTTAGGGTTTAGGGTTTAGGGTTTGGGTTAGGGTTTATGGTTTAGGATTTAGGTTATTTAGGTTTGGTTTGGGTTTAGTAGGTTTTTAGTTTTGGTTTAAGGTTTAGGGTTGTAGGTTTAGGGTTTAGGGTTTAAGGTTTAGGATTTAGGGTTTAGGGTTTAGGGTTTAAGATTTTTTTAAAAAGAAATTAAGTAAATTGATATGTTTGGGATTATTTAGTTTAATTTTTATTTATTTTAGTTTATTTTTCTTATTTGGGTTTATTTTTTATTTTTATTTAGTTTGATTTATTTATTTTAGGTTTATTTAATTTAGTTTAGGCTTTTTATTTTAGTTTATTTTTTACACTTAGGTTTAGGATTATGCTTATTTTTAGTTTACTTTTATTTTATTTTTTATGTTTAAGTTTTATTTCTTTTATTTTTAGGTTTTTGTTTAGGTTTAGTTTTTAGTTTATTTAGGTTTTATTCTAGGGTTTATTTTATTTTAGTTTAGCTTTATTTATTTTATTTAGTTTATTTTATTTTATTTATTTTATTTTAGGTTTAGGTTTAAGTTTTATTTTATTTTATTTTTTTTCTATTTAGGTTTAGGAGTTTATTTATTTTATTATTATTATTATTTAGTTTAGGTTTAGGTTTTATGTTTTAAGGTTTATTGTTTAAGTTTAGGGTTTAGGGTTTAGGGTTAGGGTTTAGGTCTGAGGTCAGTGGTTTAAGGTTTAGGATTTAGTGTTTCAGGTTTAGGCCTGTTTGAGGATTTGAGTCAGGGAGTTTAATGCCCAGTGTGTGGGTCAGGTTGGGGTTAGCCAGGGTTTAGGGAGGTTTAGGGTTAGAGGTTAGGTTAGTGGAGGGGTGTGGAAGAGGGTTAGTTTAGGGTTTAAGGCTTTTTAGGGTTTAGGATATAGGGTTTAGGGTCTTGGGTTTTAGGTTGTATGTTTAGGGTTGTAGGTTTAGGGTTAGTTCTAGGGTTTAGGGATTAGGGTTTAAGGTTTAGGATTTAGGGTTTAGGGTTTAAGGTTTAGGGTTTAGGTGTTTTTTTAAAACAAATTAAGAAAGTTGGTAGGTTTAGGTTAATTTAGTTTATTTTTATTCATTTTCATTGATTTTATTTTGAAGTTTATGTAAGTTTATTTTTTATTTCTATTTAGTTTTATTTATTTACTTTAGGTTTATTTATTTTAGTCTAGAATTTTTATTTTAGTTGTTTTTTTATGTGGTCTAGGTTTATGCTTATTTTTAGTTTATTTTATTTTATTTTGGTTATTTATTTTAGGTTTATTTATTTTATTTAGTTTAGGCTCTATTTTATTCTTGTATTTTGATTTTAGTCAGATTTAGGTTTATTTTATTTCTTTTATTTTATCATTTTACATCTAGGTCTTTATTTATTTTTGTTTTTTTTTAGGTTTAATTTTTTTTAGTTTAGAGTTTAGATTTTATTTTTTATTTATTTTTAGGTTTATTTTATTTTTATTTAATTTAGGTTTTTTATTTTTAGGTTTACTTAATTTTTTATTTTAGTTCAGGTTTTTATTTATTTTATTTTAGTTTAATTTTTAATTTTTAATTTTTATTTTATTTTATTTTTACATTTCGATTTATGTATAAGATTATGTTTTAGTTTAAGTTTTTATTTTATTTTATTATTTACTTTATTTACATTTAGGTTTTATTTATTTATTTTTTTTAGGTTTTATTTAGTTTAAGTTTAGGTTTTTAGGTTTTAGGGTTTAGGATTTAGGAGTGTTTAGGGTTTGGGCTTTAGAATTTAGGGTTTATGGTTGATGGTTTTAACGTTTATGGTTTAGGGTTTAGGATTTAGGGTTTTAAGGTTTAGGGTTTAGGGTTTAGGGTTCACGGATTATGATTTAGGTTTAGTTTTTAGGTTTATTTTTTATGTTTTGGTTTTTATTAAGTTTTTATTTTATTATTTTAGGTTTATTTAATTTTTATTTTATGTTTTATTTTATTTTATTTAGGTTTATTTTATTTTTTATTTTAGTTTCATTTTTGTTTTTTATTTTATTTTATTTTCACATTTAAGTTTTGGTTTAAGTTTTAGTTTAGGATTTTATTTTATTTTATTTTATTTTATTTTTATATTTTATTTAGGTTTAAGTTTTTATATTTATTTTATTTTCAGGTTTTATTTAGTTTAGGTTTAAGTTTTTAGTTTTTAGGGTTTAGGGTTTAGGGTTGTAGGTTTAGTGTTCAGGGTTTAGGGTTAGTTTTAGGGTTACGGTTCTTTTTTATTTTTTGATTTTTTTTAATTTAAGTAAACTTGTAGGTTTAGAATTACTTAGTTTATTCAGTTTTTATTTATTTATTATAGTTTATTTTATTTTTTATTTTTATGTAGGCTTATTTTTATTTTTATTTAGTTTAGTTTAGTTATTTTATTTTTGAAGATTTTGGTTTAGGTTTTTTTTTAGTTTAGTTTTATTTTTATTTTATTTTTTAGGTATAGGTTTTTTTTAGGTTTTATTTTTTAGTTTTGGTTTAGGTTTATTTTTAGTTTATTTTATGTTATTTAGGCTTTAGGTTTAGGTTTAAGTTTAGGTTTTGCTTATTTTAGTTTTATGTTAGCATAAGTTTATGTTTTTTTTATTTTAGGTTTAGATTTTATTTTTAGTTTAGGGTTTAGGTTTTTTATTTTTAGGTTTTTTTAGGTTTCAATTTTTATTTAATTTTTATTTTATTTCATTTTAGGTTTATTTTATTTTTATTTTAGGTTTAGTTTTTATTTTATTTATTTATTTATTTATTTTAGTTTAGTTTATGTTTTTATTTATTTTATTTTAGTTTAATTTTTATTTTTTATTTTATTTTTTAATGTTTAGGTTTAGGTTTTTATTTGATTTGATTTTATTTTGGTTTACGTTTTCTATTTAATATATTTTTAGGTTTAATTTAGTTTAGGTTTATGTTTTCTGATTTTTAGGGTTTAGGGTTTAAGGTAGGGTTTACGATTTTGGTTTTAGCATTTTAAGTTTTAGGGTATAGGGTTTTTAAAGTTTAGGTTTTAGGTATCGGGTTCAGGTTTTAGTTTAGTGTTTAGCATTTTTGATTTTTTTAACAGAGAATAAATTCAGATTCAACATTTCTTCTTTTTTATTTCATCAACCAAGTAAGACAGCAAGTTTTCTAAGACACAAGCGATGACATAGATAAAAAAATGAGCATGCACAGAGCAAATAAAAAACCCTAGATAATTAGAATTGTCTCTATTATAAAGACATAGTTCCATAAATAATAGATCGAATCAGTCATTCTTTAGCTTCTACAGTTCCCATCAGAACTACCCTGGCCTCTTGCGTAGCGGGATCGACCATCATATCCCAGATCTCTCCATCCACCACCACCACGATTGAGACCTCTGTCCCTCCTCCCGCCTCCATAACCAATAGTGCTTTGACCACCACCTCCATATCCACCAACACCTCTAGATCCCCATCACCCTTGTGATAATGTTCCACCTTCCTCCCAGGATCTTGATGGTTGATGGTGATGTTCAGTCAAGGTTGACCCATTCTTAATGTTTAGGTTTATTAGGTTTTAGGGTTTATGTTTATTTTTTTATTTATTTAGTTACAAGTTTAGGTTTAGGGTTTGATTTAGGGTTAGGGTTTATAGTTTAAGGTTTATAGTTTTAGGTTTTCTTTTAGGAGTTTAAGGTATAGGGTTTAGGTTAGGGTTTAGTGTTTAGGTTTAAGGTTTAGTGTTTAGTCTTTAGAGATTAGGGTTTAAAGTTTTAGTTTTAAGGTTTAAAATTGATTTGAATTTAGGAATTATAGTTTAAGGTTTTAAGGTTTTAAGATTTCTGATTTAGGAGTTTTAAGGTTAGTTTAGGGTTTAGGGTTTAAGGTTAGAGTTTGAGTTTAGTTTTTAAGGTTTAGGGTTAGTTTAAGGTTTATGGTTAAAGTTTTAAGGTTTAAGGTTTAGGATTTAGGTTTTGGGATTTAGCGTTTAGGGTTTAGGGTTTAAGATTGTTTTTAAAAAAAAGTTAAGTAAACCGATAAGTTTAGGTTTATTTAGTTTAATTTTTATTTATTTAAGTTTATTTTATTATTATTTTATTTAAGTTTAATTTTTAATTTTATTTAGTTTAGTTTATTTATTTTAGGTTTATTTATTTTAGTTTAGATTTTTTTTATTTTAGTTTATTTTTTAGGTTTAGGTTTAGGTTTATGCTTAATTTTTTACTTTACTTTAAATTGTATTTTATTTTTTTTGTTTACTTTTTTTTGTTAGGTTTAGGTTTAGGTTTTTATTTTATTTTTTTAGATTTAGGTTTTAGGTTATTATTTTAGGTTTATTTTTAGGTTTTATTTTTTAGTTTAGGTTTGAGTTTATTTTAGTTTATTTTATTTTATTTAGTTTAGGTTTTGGTTTAAGTTTAGTTTATTTTAGGTTTAGGTTTAGGTTTTACTTATTTGAGTTTAGTTTATTTAACTTTAGGTTTAGGTTAATTTTATTTTGTTATTTTAATTTTATTTTAGGTTTAGGGCTTTTTTAGTTTAGAGATTAGGTTTTATTTATTATTTATTTTTAGGTTTACTTTTTAGGTTCAGGTTTTTATCTAGGCTTTATTTTATATTTTTTTTGGTTTATTTTTTCATTTGACATTTAATTCTTATTTTATTTAGGTTTTCATTCTTAGGTTTATTTTATTTTATTTAGTTTAGTTTAAGTTTTTATTTATTTTATTTTATTTTTTTATTTTTAGGTTTTGGTTAAGGATTTAGTTTAGGTTTTTATTTATTTTATTTTATTTTGATTTAGGTTTTTTTATTTATCTTATTATTAGTCTTTATTTAGTTTAGGTTTAAGTTTTAGATTTTTAGTGTTTAGGGTTTATGGTTTTGGGTTTACGGTTTAAGGTTTAGGGTTTAGGGTTCATGATATTTGGGTTTAGGGTTTTAGGGTTTAGGTTCAGGGTTTAGGGTTTAGTGTTTAGGCTTTAGGGTTTAGGGTTTTGATAGTTTAGGGTTTAGGCTTTAGTGTTAGCTTAGGATTTAGGGTTAGTTTAGGGTTTAGGCTTTAGGGTTTGAGGTTTTTAGGGATTAGGGTTTAGAGTTTAGGGTTTAGGGTTTTAGGGTATAAGGTTTAGGGTTAGGGTTTATGGTTTAGAATTTTAGGGTTTAGGGTGTAGGGTTTAGGGTTTATTTATTTATTTTTTATTTTTTTTATTTTATTTAGGGTATAAGGTTTATGGTTTTGTAGAATTTAGGGTTAAGGGTTGTAGGTTTAGGGTTAGTTTAAGGGTTTAGGTTTTAAGGTTTAGGGTTTATGATTTAGTGTTTAGGGTTTAGGGTTTAATGTTTAGGGTTTTTTTTAAATTAAGTAAAATGATAAGTTTAGGTTTATTTAGTTTATTTTTTTATATATTTTAGTTTATTTTATTTATTATTTTTATTTATGTTTATTTTTTATTTTTATTTAGTTTAGTTTATTTATTTTAGGTTTATTTATTTTAGTTTAGGTTTTTTATTTTGGTGTATTATTTAGGTTTAGGTTTAGGTTTAGTTTTATGCTTATTTTTTTAGTTTAGTTTTATTTTTATTTTATTTCTTATGTTTTGATT